>CM021108.1:173767747-174095084 GCA_007115665.2 Sequoiadendron giganteum
AGAATTTGAGGAGGATCCGAGAGGAGCTTAATCTCCCCATGATCAGGATACGATGACTAATGTATTATTGGGACCAACTGATTTGGCCTATGATGATTACTCCTTATATGATGAGCCTTGTGGAAGGGATGTTGATATTCAAAGACAATAGAATGGTGTACATCACCATCAAGTGTTTTCAAATGAAGGAGACAATGATGACTGCTTTGTAAATGAATTGGAGGTAGATAATACTATTTTGAGAAGACCTTCTGATGAAGAAATTGAAAAATATATTGTTTCTCTAGTTGATAGGGAGAGGAACAACATACAATCAAGAAACCAAACTATTCTAGGTGATTAAGGTAAGCCTTGCAGCCTATTCATAAAGGAGAAAGATGTAACTAGAACAAATACTAGTTTGGAGGCAAAAAATGTGGAGTCAAAGCCTAAGGAAATAAGGGAGCCTAGGATATGGCCAAAGAAAGTGGATAAGACCAAGGTAAAGAGTGAATTTGTATCCGAAAATATCAAAGATAGTAATCAACACTCTCATAATGATGAAACTCCTAAGGGAAAAGAAAAGGTAATTCTCGAGGACACAAATTTTCCTGAATTACCAAAGTACACTTCAATAGATATGTTGCAAGTACTTTGTCAAGTTAGGGTTACTGTTCCATTTTTGGAAATGATGTGAATAGACGAACATAAGGAAAAACATTTTGTGCTCATTAATAGTATTCCTACAAGTAGAAAGAGTAAGGTAGTCTTTGATCAGATAGATTCAAAAGATGATCAAGAAAAGCAAACAATTGTGGAATAAATTACCACAAATAGCCCTCAAATATATCTAGGAACTACTATTACAGCTAACCCCAACCATGTCAATCCATTTTTCTTAAGCCTGATTATTGATGGAAAAATGTTGAGAAATTGTATAATTGACTTAGGAGCTTCTAACAATGTGATGCTAGTGAAGATAATGCATTGACTGTGTTTAAAAATAGAGAGTACATATGGTAAATGTTATGCAATGGATTCTAGGGAAGTTCCTATCATAGGGATTATAAATGATGTTCCATATAGACTGACAACATTTCCTGATAAAGAGTTACACACGAGTGTTACAGTGGTGGATATCCCACCTACTTATGGCATGTTGTTATCTCGGCCTTGGAGTGCTTCAATGGGTGGGAGCATACAATGTGATTTTTCTTTTTTCTACTTTCTCTATTGAGAAGAAAGATGTTAAAGTGGACAAGGAAAAGATAGCCCCTCATATGATTGAAAATGTGGGGGAGCCTCTATAGCCTGTCAAAATCAACTTTGTGGAAAAAGATTTGGAAAACTTTTGTGATGAGGAAGATAAAGCAAAAGAATAGATCCAATTAGCACCTATTGATAAGGAAGTGCTAAATATATCATCAGAGGGTGACTTATGGATAATTCATTTTTATGGAGCATGTTCCAGAGATGGCTTAGGAGCAGGAATTTTCTTCACTTCCCCTCAAGGTAAAAAATTCAATTATTCTTTCTTGTTGCAATTTTCTTGTACTAACAATGTCACTGAGTATGAGTCTCTCATACTTGGTCTAAAGATAGCTTCAAAGCATGGTATTAAGGTGTTAAAAGTTTTGGGAGACTCAGATTTAGTTGTTTCCTAGATTAGATCCCGCTTTGCAGCTAAAGATAAAAGACTTAGGCAATACAAAAATGCAATGTGTGATACTATTGAAGCATTTGACACTTTTGGTATTGAATGGGTCGAAAGAGGAAAAAATGCTAGGGCTGAATTATTAGCCAACATAGCTGTCAAACTTGATGATGTCACCTTTGGTGGCATCTCATAGATAGAAGTGCAAACCAGGCCTACAGTACCAAATGAAATTTGCAACTAGCAGGTATTTGAGGATGACATAGATATTTTAAAATTCCTACATTGTGTGGATCAGTATGAGAGATAGTAAATTGATTTTGGCTCATTTGTAATAGAAATTGATGGGAAGGAAACCCTGTTTGGGAATGAGGTGATTTAGCTCAAACCAAATACCATTCCTCGGGGCTTGGTTGCACTTGAAAGGGTTTTTTATGTTCTTGATATGTCAAAAACTAAGCAAGCACCCTCTCATAAGGAGGATCTAGAAGAAATAAACCTAGGAATGAAATGTTCTCCTAAGAAGGTTTATGTTGGAAAGAAGATGAAGCCATATGTTAGAAACATGTTGATTACCCTACTTAGGAAATATAGACATGTTTTCTCTTGGTCATATGAAGACCTTAAATCATATAGGGAGGATCTTTTCCAGCATGAAATACCATTGAAACCTCATACGAAGCCATTCAGGAAAAAACAAAGACCAATTAACCCCATCTTACAACCCAAAAGCAAGAAGAGCTTTCTAAGCTAATAGAGGCAGGAATCATCAAACCAATTAGGCACTCATCTTGGGTCTCTAACTTGGTGCCTATTAGAAATAAAAATGGGGACATTAGGTTGCGTGTTAATTTTAGAAACTTGAATGTTGCTTCTTTGAAAAATAATTACCCACTGCCTAATATGGAAGCTATGCTACAAAAGGTCACAGGGTGTAAACTTCTATCCATGATGGATGGATTTTTTGGTTATAACCAAGTAATGGTCAAAGAATCTGAGCAATTCAAGATTGCTTTTACCACACCATGGGGGACATAATTTTATGTAAGAATGCTATTTAGACTAATAAATGCTAGTGCAAATTTTTAAAGGGCTATGGATCTTGCCTTTGCAGATTTTGTTCCTTGTAATTTACCAAGATGATCTTACTTCCCATAGAAAAAATGAGGAGGACCATTGTTCTAATTTAGAAAATATTTTTATTAGAGCTTTGGAATATGGGATATCTCTAAATCCTAGGAAGTGTGCATTCAGGGTAAAAGAAGGAAAATTGCTAGGGCATATTGTTTCAAAAGATGGGGTTTGGATTGATCTTGAAAGAGTGGTGGCTATTGACAAGATTACACAACCAAGAAGTGTAAAAGGTATTCAATCCTTTTTTGGGTAGATAATTTTCTAAGGAGGTTTGTCACAAATTTTTTTGAGACTATCCACTCAATTTCTAAGATGCTGAAAAAGGGAGAAAAGATAGTATGGACAAGGGAGCCATCCAAAGCCTTCTAGGCTATCAAAGATGCTATCAAGTAGGCCCCTATTCTTAAGTCACCTGATTACTCAAAACCTTTCTCATTGTTTACTTTTGTTTCTTTTCACCTATAGCTAGGGTTTTATTGTACAAAAACAATGATGGTTTTGAGCAACCAATTGCTTTCTTTAGTAAATCATTGCAGGCTATGAAATTAAAATATGATAGAGTAGAGAAGCAGGCATATGCTTTGGTAGAGGCAATTAAAAATTTGAATCCATACGTAATGGGAGAATTTTTTGTTGCATATGTACCAACAAATAAAATTAAAGATATTTTCACCCAACAAGAGACTACAAGAAGGAGGTGCAGATGGATAAATAGAATCCAAGAATTTAATATTGACATACAAATCACCAAGCTTGTAAGGGGTCAGGGTTTAGCCAAATTAATGGTTGAAGAAAATCTAGAGGAAAATCAAATGAACCAAATAGAGCAAAAGAATATTGCACCTATACGTGATATGAAAACTTGTGGCTGGTATAGGAGGATTGTTGAATATTTACAGACAATGTAGTGTCCTGAAGGTATGCCCATTAATGAGAAAATAACCCTTAAATTATGATCAATTAGGTATGTCATTATTGATAGTGAGCTCTAGTGGAGGATGTTGGAGTGAAAATACACTAAGAGGGAGGGTGAATTAGTGTTTATAACTTCTTAAATCAATTTAAAATGAAACTGAAAAGAACCATACATATGTTCTCATTTATCAATGATAGTGTCATTCATGTATTCGAATGCAATCATATAAGCTGAAATGAGTAGTGTAACATTGCATTTTAAAGCAGTAAAATACTGAAGCAAATGAATCATAAAGACAAAAATAGACACAAGATATGCCGAGTGGAAAACCCTCCTGGGGTAGAAAAACCACTCCTTAACCTGCTACCTTTTTCAGGCTTTCATTTCAATAATATATTTTGATAAAGCCTCAATGGTTGATTTTTGAGCACTGACTCAAGGAGCACCAACCCCTCTGTGTAGAGACACCAATCTCAAGGAGCACCAACCCCTTTCCTGATATTCAATAGAACATATAGTAGTACATAGGATCTCTCTGTTTCACTTGATTTTTGTCAAGTGCCTCTTGACAAACAAAGCATAGAATTTTCAAGAGTCAAAATTGACTCTTTAGAATTCCATACATTGTCTAATCTCAATACAGCTTGAGGAAAATATTATCATAGTCACAATACAATCTCATCAAATTGTATTACAATGATACATATTTTCTTTCTTTTCTCACTATTTGATTTTCAACATCTTTCCATAGAGACACTACAAATCTGACTACACACTGTGTTTCCAATTTTCAGCATCATTTTTTAGAAAAGACTTTCACATCTTGTTAATAGTAATGCCCTTGTTTCAAGTTTTTTTTTTTCTGTCATGATAGATCCCTAATCTTACTGTTTTTGGATTTTTATAGAAAAAGATCATTACATATTGGAAGTATTGCCACTGTTACTTGAATTTTGCTTTCTAGAAATTTATAGAATTATGTTTCCAGGTTACAGAATAACTATCAAGTAATAGTTTTAATGTTGCAGTGATCATAAAAAAAATTCTTTCTTTCTGTCGAGGATAGAACAACAATTTCCAAAAATAGAGGTGTGACAAAACATATCTACACTAGAAGCCTGCACATGCAGTGCTTACACAAAAGCAATGAGAACACATCTTTTAAAATAGAAAAAGATAGGCATGTTACCCTGACAGAACCAACAATGTAAGTAAAGTATAAATTTAGCAAATGAAACCTCTTTCTGAATATACAAAAATGAAGTAACTGAAACCCCAACCAGCATGTAACCACTAAGCTAGTAATCATGCATTTAATGACTAGTTACCCATTAAACTAAGTAAGAATCCTAAGAATTTTAAGCTTTCAAGCTGACCCAAAAGCTTAAATATTCGATTCACCAAAAGGATAAGGTAACCTTCAAATAAAAAATGTTGTCAAGAACCATTATTGAAGAACCTAGTAAGAAACTACAATTTTTAAGAAACTATAACAACAATGCCCAATAATTGAAATCATTATGATAACTTTTACAAAATGCTATCAAAGAATGAAGTAAACGTTTTAGATCTTTCATGAGAAGGAAAAATTATTTTCATTTTCTTGTTTGCAAAAGAGAGAAAGATTTAGCACATACTCATCTTGTTTGTCCAAAAGTGGATCTGCAAACCAGTCAATAGAAGAATAGCTGACAGTAATGAGGTTGTGGTCACAAGAAGATTACCAGTCCTGCAGAGGAGAAAAACAACCACTCTACCTTCCAAACTCATGCCTACACCTAGTGGATGGAAGTTGACACATAGAGCGACCATTGTGATGGTCTTCTTACTACTCCCAATCGCTGTCCAAGAACAAAAAAGGCAGGAATAACAAAGAAATGGCTGAGAGAAATGATCCATGGTAGTGGCCAATAGGGTTCCAAACAAAAAACATGAAAAGAGAGAAATGAAAATAGTTTCCCTAATCTTCCAACGCAAGCAAAGCGAATTCCTTTGCAAATGATGATAAAAATTTGAAGTCTGAAAAGGACAGTGATTAAATGAAATCTCATTATTCCATGTCAAGTCCGCAGACTCTCCAAAATGGCTAGTAGTCAATAAGCATTATTACCTTTGAAACAAAGACCAACCATTTGACCTGTCAACTAAATAATGCCTTGCATTATTTGCACATAAAATAGCAAATGCTAAGTCACATATAATGTGACATAAGATAATCAATACCTTTATATTAGTTTTCAGCCTTGAGGCCCAAATTGATATAAACCAAGGGACCGAAATCAATTACAAATAATTGTTGATTTATCTACCTTTGACCAAAGCTGGATTTCCACCTTAATAAAGTCCAATGCTATATAATTTTCAATGTAACATACATTCCAATTCCTTGTGAAGGTTAATGAAGGCTAACTTCATGTAAAGTTCAGAATTCCATTAACACAATAATGATCAACCCCTTATAATATGCCAAAACCTGAATACCGTAGCAAAAGAATGAACTTAGTGATTTTCTTTTTCAAAGTCCAATTGCAATATAATATCCAATGCCTTAAGAAGTATAATAAAGGTTAGATATTATGCAAAATTTAGAATGCCATTTTCCCATTCCAAATACCATAACTGAATTCATTAAGGCCAAATTTTTCCAAGAGATGAAAACTAAGAGCTCAAAACATTAACAAGATTGTTCCTCAAAACCATGCCACTGACTGAAGAAAGAGAAGTATACCTTGACAAAAATCAAGATGCTTGTACTAATCAAGCATAAGTAAACAAATTGTAAAAGAACTGATCATGTCAGTCACTTGTAATCAAGTGAAGTACGGAAACAAAAATGTTAAACCAAAAATATATCACCTGATCAATGGAGCAAATGACCTATAATTAGAATACCTCAACAATCACTTGTAATTTGCACATGGAGTTAAACGATCAGTTCCACCAAGATAATATAGATAAAGAAGTAAATGTGCCAAATAGACAAGTAGAACAACTGAGAAGATAATCATTAGGATGCCATAGATTCATCAAGTGACATCAAGGATAAAAAAGCATAAGAGGGGTTAAAAAAACTTGCCCTTTGTCCTTGATGGAAAAACTAAGCCACCAAACCAAAGATAATGAACTGTAACCAAATGCTCAAAATTCTCCCCCTTTTGAACACAAGGATAAAGGGAGACCAACAAAGATAAATCAGAACTAACTCTGACATTCCATTAAACTGCATATTTAACCTTTGAGCAGCAAAGTATGAGCTGCAAGAAGAGCTAACCAGCTCTCCCTATCACCAAGACAGACTGTTTAAGATAACAAATATTGAGAGACAACTCCCAATCGAGACCTAAGTCTTTCAAAAACATCTTTAGCCAATGGTTTTGTAAAAATGTTAGTAACCTATGCTTGTGTAGGAACATATTGCACTGATACCTCATTAGCCAACATCTTTTCACAAAGAAAATGAAACTTTATAGCTATATGTTTAGTTCGAGCATGCATAACTGGATTTTTTGAGATGTTTATTGTACTAGTATTATCACACATAATAATAAGAGGTTTTGGAATTTTAATATCCATATCTGATAATGTCTATGACATCCAAATTACCTGAGTGCAGCAAGAAGTGGCAGTTATATATTCTGCTTCAGTAGTAGAGAGCGAAACATATTCTTGCTTTTTTTTGTTCCAAGCCACTAAACAATCACCAAGAAAGAAAGCAACAACACTTGTGCTTTTCTTGTCATCTAGACATCCTGCCAAGTCAGAATCAACATAAAATACTAAAGAGAAATCATTGCTTCTGGGATACCAGAGCCCATAATCAATTGTGCCTTATACATATTTAAGAATCCTTCTCACAACATTGATGTGAGATTCCTTAGGAGATGATTGAAAATGAGCAACCATGCAAACAACTTGCATTATGTCAGGTCTTGAGGCTATTAAATACAATAGGCTGCCTATCATTGACCTATAATCAACTGAGTTTACAATAGGAGAGTCATCAACTTTGCTAAGTTTACAGCCAATAGCCATTGGAGTGCTTACAGGATGACTTTCATCCATTTTAAACCTTTGTAACATTTCTTTTGCATATATTGCTTGAGATAAAAAGATGCGAGAGTCAAGTTGTGAAATCTAAAGACCTAAGAAAAATGATAGTTCTCCCAACAATGACATTTCGAATTCAGATTCCATGATTTGTGAGAATTTTTTACTCAAGGCAATATTGTTGCAACCAAAAATGGTGTCATCAACATAAATTTCAACAAAAAGAATATCAGATCCTTCAATTTTAACATATAAATTGTTGCCAACTTCTCTAATGAAACCTTTTCATAGTAAGTGATTGCCCAATCTGGAGTATCAAGCTCTAGGAGCTTTTTTTAGGCCATATAGAACCTTTTTCAGCCTGTAGACATGATTGGGTTTTTTTTCACAGATAGACCCTTGAGGCTATTCTATGTAAACTTCTTCTTCTAAGTATCCATTTAGAAAGGCAGTTTTTACATCCATTTGATATATAGTGAAATTTTTGAAAATAGAATATGCCAAGAAAATTCTAATGGATTCAAGCCTAGCAATAGGAGAAAAAGTTTCACCGAATTCAATAACTTCTTGTTGAACATATCCTTTGCAGACATATCTAGCCTTTTTGGGAACAACTTGACCATGTTCATCATGTTTATTTATAAATATCCACTTGCCTCCTATGACATTTTTGTCATCTAGTCTTGGGACTAGATCCCAAGTCTAATTTTTTTCAATTTGATCAATTTCTTCCTACATTGAATTAAGCCAACATTCATCAGTTAGAGCATCATAAAAAAATTTGGGCTCAAACTGGGTGATTAAACAAAATTAGTAAGCTCAATTATGTGAGATTTTTCATCATAGTTAATAGTTCTTTTCCTTGTTTGAACTCCTATAGATCTATATCCTATAATTAGATCTTTAGGATGGTTCCTAGCAAGAGATTTTGAAGGAAATTTGTGTTCACATTTTTCTAAGTTGATTTCAGCATCTTCAATATTTTCTTCAAAAAATTTAGGGCTTGTTGGTTTTGTTTTAGGCTTTGCAGTTTCAAATATTTTAGTAATTATATTAAGTTCAAATTCATCCTTTTCATCATCCTGCATAGGTTCAGCTTCTAGAAGCATATTTTCATCAAATTTGACATTTGTAGATTCAACAATTTTGTTCAGCTTATTGTTAAAGAATTTATAGGCTCTGCTATGAGTAGAGTATCCTAAAAAGATACCTTCATCAGTTTTAGATTGGAAACTACCTAAGTTTTCATCATCTCTCTTGATAAAACACTTGCAGCCAAATATTCTGAAATATTTAATTTGGGTAGATTTACCATACCATAGTTCAAATGGAGTGAAATTTGATTTCAATCTGATCTGGACTCTATTCAAAATGTAGACAGTTGTATGAACAACTTCTTTCTAGTACATATTCGCTAGATTTGCTTCATTCAACATGGTTCTTTCCATCTCTTTTATAGTCCTATTCTTTCGCTCAACAACCTCATTTTGTTGGGGTGTTTTGGCAACAACATATTGTTTTTTCATTCCATGTTTGTCACAGTAGTCTATGAATTATTGTGAGGTGAATTCACCACCTTTGTCAGATCTTAAACATTTCAGTTTTAAGTCTAACTCTGTTTCTACCAGTTTTCTAAAAACTTTAAAATGTTCAAAATATTTTGATTTATTCTTGAGAAAGGTAACCCATACCATACGAGAGTAGTCATCAACAAACAACATGAAATATTTCTCACCATTTATAGATCTAGTCCTTGTAGGGCCACATAATTCAATATGAACAATTTGCAGAGGTTTAGTAGAGAAAATTTCCTTGGATTTAAAGCTTACCTTGGTTTTCTTTCCTTTGAGACACTCTTTACAAACAACTTTGTCAGGTTTTCTAAGAAGGGGTAGACCTCTTACATTTTGATTTTTGCTAATTCTGACCATATTGTCAAAATTAATGTGGCCTAGTCTCTTGTGCCACAACCAACTTTCTTCAACATGACTCATTAAGCATATAATGTGATTGTTTCCATGTCCAGAGGTGTCAAGTAATTTGTAGACATTTCCTTTGGTCCTTCTTTCAGCAGCAACAACTTTACCTGACTGGTTTTTGATTTCACATCCTTGTGAAATGAACAAGACTTGATAGCCACTGTCACAGATTTGACTGACACTCAAAAGGTTATGTTTTAATCCTTCTACATAATAAACATTGTAGATTGGAGTGTCTTCATTCAGAAATAGAGAACCTCTACCTTTGATTTGAATTCCAGATTTGTCTCTGAATTTTACATATCCACCAACATAGTCTTCTAGATTTGAAATTTTTTTCTTTGTCACTAGTCATGTGGTTTGAATAGCCACTGTCGAGGACCCATAGGTCCTTTCTCTTTGAGTGAAAATCAGTTGAACAAGCATAGTTTGTTCAAGGTTGTTAAATGCTTTGGGTTTCTAGACTTTGATAATTTTCAGTTGTTTATTGTACTGATCAGCATTGCATTGCTTAGTAGAATGACCCAAGGACTTACATGTGAAACATCTGATTTGTCTTGCAAAACCTTGATTTTGCCTAAAGCCCAATTTAGGAGTTCTAGAATTCATAAATCTAAAAGAGTTTACTTTGTGATCAAACTTATTGCAGAAGTAACAATACCCATAAAAGAGAGGGTAGGACTTGTAAACCATTATGTTGCTCCTAAAAGGATGAATGTGATCCTTGACAAACTTAGGATTTTTGAGTTCAGGATTTTTGTTTCTAGCAACAGCATTGTTCTTTTCACTATCATTTGAACATTCACCTTTAACAAAGCCAAAACCAGTTTTGTCTTTGTTTAATTTCTGTTTACTGAGCATGTCATTCATTTTAAGAGTGCTTTCATATTTTTCAATAGTCTTCCTAAGATCTACAATCTCATGTTCAAGTTTTTGAATTTCTTGGTCTTTAAAACTTATGTTAATGCGAAGACAATCTTCAACTCTCTTGGATTCTTCAAGTTGAGTTTTTAATGAAATTATCTCAAGATTTATGGGCTGCTCTTGTGAATTATCTTGAACAACATTTTGTTCTTGAGCATGCAACTATTTCTTAAGTTTTCTCAGCTCTTTTAGAGCACATTTTAGTTCTCCTTCATAATCCACTTCACCTTCTTCAACATCATTGTTGTTAGTTTCATCTTAATAAATGATTTAAGCCATGAAGAGATTTTCATCCTCTTCATATAGAGAATCATCAGATTCAGAGTTTGTTTCATTTTTACTGAATAGACTTTTCTTCTTTTTGAAATTGAATTTTTGTTTTGGTCTATAAGCCTTTTTCTTGGCAAATTTCTCAGATTTTTCGTTATCACTGTTTGTGTCACCATAAGGGCACTTTGCAACAAAGTGGCTTATTTTGCCATAGTTAAAGCATTTGAAGGGAATTTTTCCCTTATAATTTCCAGAACCCTTTTTGTGCTTACTCACAAAGTGAGATTCTTTAGAATAAAAAAAAATTGATTCAGAGAGCTCATCCCTTTCTTTCCTTTCAGCATTAAATGCTGCTTCTTTTGTAGTGGTGTTTTTTTTACTAATCCTCATTTCATAGGTAGTCAGATTGCCTTGTAGACTGTCAAGCGTAAGCTAGGTAAAATGGTTCTTCTCTTCTAGAGTAGCTACCTTAGCTTCAAATTTTGTTGGCAAGGTTTAGATGACCTTGGTTACAACATCAAACTCCTTGAATTCTTCTCCTAGACCCTTCATGGAATTTACTATTTCATCAACTCTCAAAAAATAGTCAGCTACTTTTTCATCGTCCCTAATTTTTAATTCTTCAAATTGATGTTTTAAAGTGAGGACTTTGGACTATCTTACCTTTTCATTTCCTTGATAGATAGTTTCAAGTTTAGTCCAGATTTATCTAGAAGAACTACAAGGCATGACTTTGATGAGGACATCTTTAGTCAGAGCACATAGAAGAGCATTCTTTTCTCTTGCATTGGTTTCATATCTATTATTTTCATTGAAGTAGTTGACAAAGTAGCTGGTATAGTGTACCAAGACAATACTATGCTCTAGACATCAAGGTCAATAGAAGTAAAATAAGTCTCCATTCTGATTTTCCAAAATACATAATTAGTTCCATCAAATAACGGAGCTCTAGTCATGTAAGTACCTTCATGAGCTTGAGACATTTTGAATAGACACCAAGTCCAGAATCAATCCTAGGTTGGAAAGACCTATCAAAGGACTCTAGGCTCTTATACCAATTGTTGGAGTGAAAATAAATTGAGAGGTGAATCAGTGTTTATAACTTCTTAAATCAATTTAAACTGAAACTAAAAAGAACCATACATATGTTCTCATTTATCAATGATAGTGTCATTCATGTATTCGAATGCAATCATATAAGCTGAAATGAGTAGTGTAACATTGCATTTTAAAGCAATAAAGTACTAAATCAAATGAATCATAGAGACAAAAATAGACACAAGATATGTTGAGTGGAAAAACCTCCTGGGGTAGAAAAACCACTCCTTAACCTACTACCTTTTTAAGGCTTTCATTTCAATAATATATTTTGACAAAGCCTCAATGGCTGATTTCTGAGCACTGACTCAAGGAGTACCAACCCCTTTCCTAATATTCAATAGAATGTATAGTATATAGGATCTCTCTGTTTCACTTGATTTCTTTCAAGTGCCTCTTGACAGACAAAGCATAGAATTTTCAAGAGTCGAAATTGACTCTTTAGAATTCCATACATTATCTAATCTCGATACAACTTGAGGAAAATATTATCACAGTGACAATAAAATCTCATCAAACTCTATTACAATGATACATCTTGTCTTTCTTTTCTCACTATTTGATTTTCAACATCTTTGCATACAGAAACTACAAATCTAACTATGCACTGTGTTTTCCAATTTTCAGCATCATTTTTTAGAAAAGACTTTCACATCTTTTTAATAGTAATTCCCTTGTTTTAAGTTTTTTTTTTTTTTCATGATAGACCCCTAATCTTACTATTTTTTTGATTTTTACAGAAAAAAATCATTACATATTGGAAGTATCACCAATGTTACTCAAATTTTGCTTTCCAGAAAGTTATACAAGGATGTTTTCAAGTTGCATAATAACTGTCAAGTAACAGTTCTAATGTTGCAGTGATCATTAAAAAATATTCTTTCTTTCTGTCAAGGATAGAACAATAATGTCCAAAAATAGAGGTGTGACAAAACATATCTTCACTAGAAGCTTGCACATGCAGTGCCTACACAAAAGCAGTGAGAACACATCTCTTAAAATAGAGAAAATTGCAATTTTACCCTGATAGAACCAATAATGTAACTGAAGTATAAATTTAGCAAATGAAACCTCTTTCAGAATATACCCAAAAGTAGTAATGAAGAGTGCATATTCCATAAGAATTTTTGACAAAGAAGCTGCTACGAAAATGAAGTAACTGAAACCGCAACCAACATGTAACCACTAAGCTAGTAATCATGCATTTAATGACCAGTTACCGACTAAACTAGGTAAGAATCCTAAGAATTTTAAGCTTTCAAGCTTATCCATAAGCTCAAATATTCAATTCACCAAAAGGATAAGGTAACCTTCAAATAACAAATGTTGTCAAGAACCATATTGAAGAACCCAGTAAGAAACTGTAATAACAATGTCCAATAACTAAAATAATTATGATAAATTTTCCAAAATGATATCAAAGAATGAAGTAAACGTTTCAGATCTTTCATGAGAAGGAAAAACATTTTTCATTTTTCTGTTGCAAAAGAGAGAGAGAGAGAGATAGAGAGATTTAGCATGTACTCATCTTGTTTTTCCAAAAATGGATCTACAAACCAGTCAATAGAAGAATACCTGATAGTAATGAGGTTGCTATTACAAGAATATTACCAGTCCTACAGAGGAGAAAAATGGACACTCTACCTTCCAAACTCGTGCCTACACCTAATGGCTAGAAGCTAACACACAGAGCAACCATTGTGATGGTATTCTTACTACTCCCAAGTGCTGTCCAAAACCAAAAACACAAGGGATAACAAAGAAAGGGCCGAGAGCAATGATCCATGGTGGCAGCTAGTAGGGTTCCAAACAAAAAACGTGAAAAGAGATAAATGAAAACAGTTTTCCATAATCTTCCAAAGCAAGTAAAATGAATTCCTTTTCACATGATGATAAAAATTTGAAGTCTAGAAAGGATAGTGATTAAACGAAATCTCATCATTCCATGTCAAGTCTATGGACTGTCCAAAACAGCTAGCAGTCAACAAGCATTATTACCTTCGAAACAAAGACCAACCATTTGACCTGTCGACTAAATAATGCCTTGCATTATTTGCACATAAAATGGTGAATGCTAAGTCACATCCAATGTGACATAAGATAATCAATACCTTTATATCAGTTGTCAGCCTTAAGGCCCAAATTGATATCAAGCAAGGGACCAAAATCAATTACAAATAATTGTTGATTTATATACCTTTGACCAAAGTCAGATTGCCACCTTAATAAAGTCCAATGCTATATAATTTTTAATGTAACATACATTCTAATGCCTTGTCAAGGTTAATGAAGGCTAACTTCATGTGA
Organism: Sequoiadendron giganteum; assembly: GCA_007115665.2. Taxonomy (NCBI): domain Eukaryota; kingdom Viridiplantae; phylum Streptophyta; class Pinopsida; order Cupressales; family Cupressaceae; genus Sequoiadendron; species Sequoiadendron giganteum. Next base: position 173,782,056 of record CM021108.1, read on the forward strand.
AGTTCAGAATGCCATTAACACAATAATGATCAACCCCTTATAATATGCCAAAACTTGAATATCGTAGCAAAAGAATGAACTTAGTGATTTTAATTATCAAAGTCCAATTGCAATATAATATCCAATGCCTTAAGAAGTATAATAAAGGATAGATATTATGCAAAATTTAGAATTCCATTTTCCCATACCAAATACCATAACTGAATTCATTAAGGCTGAATTTTTCCAAGAGAAGAAAACTAAGAGCTCAGAACATTAACAAGATTGTTCCTCAAATCCATGTCATTGACTGAAGAAAGAGAAGTATAGCTTGAAAAAAATTGAGATGCTTGTACTGATCAAGCATAAGTAAACAACCTATAAAAGAACTGATCATGTCAGTCACTTGTAATCAAGTGAAGTACTGAAACACAAATGTTAAACTAGAAATGTATCACCCGATCAATGGAGCAAATGACCCGTAGTCAAAATATCTCAATAGTCACTTGTAATTTGCACATGGAGTTAAATGATCAGTGCCACCAAGATAATATAGATAAAGAAGTAAATGTGCCAAATAGACAAGTAGATCAACTAAGAAGATAATCATAAAGATGATAGAGAATCATCAAGTGGCATCAAGGAAAAAAAAGCATAAGAGGGATTCAACAAAGGAAGCGTGAAGGTATTATACTTAGATGTGTGGATGGAGATCAAGTTGAGGATCTACTTATAGAAATGCACAAAGGAGCTTGTGGAGGCCATTACATGGCTAAGAAAATGGCTCACAAAAATTTAAGAGAATGTTATTGGTGGCCTATTGTATTCAAAGATGCTCATAGGTATGTCAAAATATGTGATGCTTGTTAAAGGTTTGCTGGGAAGTTGAAGTGTTATTGTAATCTTTCGCTAAGACCGGTGTCAGTTTCAGCTCCTTTCCAGCAATGGGGCATTGAATTTATAGGAGAAATATCTGAAAAACCTAGTGGAGGACATGCGTGGATATTTGTGGAAACTGACTAATTTACTAAATGGATTGAAGCAATCCCGTCCAGAAGGGCCACAAGTAAATTTTTTATTGATTTTTTGACTGATAATATTTTAAGCCAATTCGGGGTACTTGAAAGAATTGTTTTAGATAATGCAATGTGCTTCAGATCAAAGGAATTTGTCAATTTTTGTAATCAGTATGGTATAACTATTTCATACTCTTCTCCTTATCATCCCTAAAGAAATGGATAGGAAGAGTCCAATAATAAGAGCCTGATGAAGATTATCAAGCCAATAATCGAGAAAAATAAGAAGGCTTGGGATTCAAAATTTTAAATTAGCACTATGGGCTGATAGAATGACTTTCAAGAAGGAAATTGATCATTCACCTTTTAATCTTGTTTATGGGATGGAATCACGTATACCAAAAAATAATCTATTGAAGATGTATGTGTTTTTCCAGGAATATCATGATGATGTGTATGATAAAATGCAGAACAAAATGGAAGAATTGAATCAAATGGATGAAACTAGAAGAGAGGCCCATAAGAGAAATAAAAAATTGCAGCTTCAGGTGAAAAATATTTATGATAAGAAGGCGGTTGAAATAAACTTTTATATGGGAGCAATGGTGTTTTTCTGGAGTGCAAGATCAGAGGAGAAAAGAAAACACAAAAAGTTTGATCCCCTTTGGCTAGGCCCATACATAATTATGGACACACATGGAGAGGATTCATATTTCTTGTAGTCGCTCGTAGGTGAAGCTCTTGAAGTTCTTGTACATGGACAGTTCTTGAAATACTATTTCTCTTGAAATAACTCTTTTCCATGTACGATGTACGATCTTGTAAGTAGTGTATATACATGTGTTTTCTTTTGTTTTTTTTCTTTGTTTTCTTATCTTGTTTGGATAGGTCCCTGGTTTTGGTTCTCTCTATATCTAGTCTATGTAACTAGATATTTTGGAATCTTTCTATGCCTAGAGGGGGCATTCACCCCCAATTGGAGCCACTAGTGGAGCTTTTAAATTTTTCCCCCTTGTGAGTTTATTTTACTTTTTCCTTGGCTCTAATTCATTGGGTTTTGGGTTTGTACAAGTGAGTCTTGGTTGTGGATGTTCTATTCAGATGATGGCTTATTATTAAAGGTGGTTAGTCCTTTAAGTATGGTCTAAACCCCTTTTTCATCATTACTTTACCGACCCCTCTTTACCTGCCATCTCAGTTTTTTTTCCCTGACTGCATTTTATTTTCCTTAGTGTCGGGTTGGTAAAACAATTTAGATTAATCTCTAAACATATTTTTCAGCCTCAAGGGTCATTTCCTCATCCACCTAGTAAGTCCCCTTTTATAAATAATTTTTTTGCATGTGTAGATTGCATAGCCACGGGATGGAATGATCTGTATTTGGGTCATTACTCACAGACCTTGCAAGGTTTCCTATTGATGTCACTAAAGTGGTGCGAAGCATGCGAGATCTTGGCACCTGTTGTATATGATCATGGGGACTAGTTTTTGTTCATTGACCGATGAAGGATACTGATGCTAACAATTGTTTCTTTACCAAAACATCGTGACCGTTCCTCATTGACCTCACACGATTAAGACATTAGTTTTAATAATTCTATGACATGTGTGAATTTTTGACGCATGAACATCGATGCTATATGAATCTTGATCAAGGTGGGACCCATTCATGCTGAGGTGGTGTCTAATAGGTGATTTTCTATTTCCCTAAATACTGGTGAACAAACATGGAATTTTCAAACCATATTGATTCGATCTGAGTCTTTCTTTTGGCTTACATTATTTTGGATCAATGGCTGCTATTTGAAATAGGCTAGTGTTGTACTATATCCATTTTATCTCACATGAGTGAATAGTAATGGTCGAGTTCAAACTATGCTCTCATAATTAAACTCTAAAAGATCAGTGAATCGCTATTTTCATGTGTATTTCCATGTTAAAGAAAATCACCTAGTACCAAGTGAAGCGAGCCTTATTTTTGAATTTTCAAAGATTTATTTCCATTAATATTTTGCAAGTGAAACCTTATGTAACACATATATCATTTCTTGTGTTTTTAGAAGGTTTTATGGTTGTTTGAAGAAGAATTATCGACTGCTTCTTGTTTTATTCCTAAGGGATTGTTTGAGTTAATTTTATTTAAAATATTTTAAAGCTTTTCTTGATAATTACTGTGGCTTCTTGAATTGTGAAGCATTTATGTTTAAGGCTATAGGGTGCAATTTCTAATTTTTTGACATATAAAAACCCTAGGTCAAGCTATTCTCTATCTTGTGTAAATTGCACCCAAGGCCCGAAGCTCTAACTTTGAAGCCGCTACTAGGTCTCTTTCCCAAGATTTTATAGACTTGTTAAAACCATATACTAGGAAAAGGCTTGAGGGAAAGGCTTTGTTCTATGGGCCCTTAATCCTAGAAGGGTTAACTAATAAGCAAGGTGTTGTTTGGGATGCTGAGTTAGCGTATACCGGATTGTAGTTTTTCTTGAATTGGTTTGGGAACATGAATTTATGTGTTCCTTTGTGTAACTCGTGGATGTTAGATCTTGGTAAGATGGTGGTCCCTAATGTCTACTTGGATGTATATTTATTAAAATAGGTTGTTGCAAGGTATGACACTGTAACAAGAGTTGTCAGAATGCACTCTAGCATAGAAATGGTAAAGATAAAGAGGGAGGAAATTATAGAAATATTTGGTCTACATGAATGGAGTCAGGATATGGTAGCTATTAATCTTGAGGATTTTAGAGTAGAATAAAAAAATACCAAAGGTTTGTTCAAAAAATATCTTTTGATACCTCATTTGGCAACCTTGGGAAGAGGAAAGAATAAGAAGTAGGTAGTGATTGGTAAGAATGAGCCAAAAAAAATTCTTGTGGACTACTTCTCTAACTATTTCAAGAGGACAGTTTGTGCCCTATTTCAGGTTCTGTGAATTAGCTTGAAGACTACTCTACCTACTGATATCATGTACATGGTTGTAAACCTCCAACATCTAGGTTATAATGTGGTCTATGATTTTTCAACTTACTTAGCAGAAAAAATGCATGGGTATTTGGTGGCCCTAAAGGAAGGAAAGAATTGGGTTGGTTTCAGGCGGTTTTCCCTGTTAATGCACACGTTTCTATATAGGGGCCATGTAGTGTTTGGACATGATATGGAATTAAAGAAGGAGGATAATGTTGACATGCCTATCCAATATTTGATTAGGATCCTTGATATGCATGATTTCAAGTTTGATTATGTAATGTTCCAAAATTTCCTTGGATCCAAGTTGAAAAAGGCTCTAGTTCGTGATCCCCACAGGATTCCTAAAGAGATTCATGATTTCTTAAGGCCAGTGGAAAGAAGGCCTAAACTAAATTTGACACAAAATTGGGGAGACATTATACCTTATCATAATATAAATTTTTTTAGAGTATATGGCACTAATGTCAACCCTTATGTTTTGCCCAGGGATGTGTCTCTAAGAATCGAACTTTTGGAAATCATGAGATAGTTGGTGTGTGCTCAAGAAATACATTTTCCAGTAGAAAAAAAGAAAGGATATTTCTTTCCTGGTTTTTTTATGGGAATGGGAGGATGGAAGGATTTGTACACATTTCTTAGAACTTATGGATTAAAGAATGTACACCCTAGGAATCATTATCCTGAGGGTTTGATTTCTCAAATGAAGGCCAAGCATCAAACTAAGACTTTTGTCCACAATTTCTATTTTCCTAAAGACATTATCAGGAACATTTTTTATTTAGATATACAAGAAGAGAGAAAGGAAAACTACATTTCCTTTACCAAGATGGTAAGAAAGAAATAAGAAATGATACCTGATTTCAATCCCATACCAAATATCAATGGTGAGTTGAATAGGTTTATGTATGCCATTGACAATTTTGAGAATTTGGTGGGAATTCTGAAAGATGAATGGGTTGTGGAAGAAAGGGGAAAGTTAAAAAATATTGAGGAGTACCCTGAAGTAAGGTTGGAGGAGAGGCCTACTTATCAGCCCCTGAAGAAGATAAAGGTTTTTTCCAGGAAAAGGGGATGTAGGCTAAGGAAGTTGCTAAAAGCATTGCACCATCTTCTGGGAAGTCATTGCCAAATATTGTTGATTTGGATTCACCTCCGAGGATTTCTGACCAAACTTGTCCATCATCACTGAAGAGGTACAAAATTGAAAGAACAAAGGTAGTTGAGTATGATGATGATGAGGATGAAGAGATTTTTGTCACTCCTAATGAAATGCATCAGGGAATGCCATCTTTCCCACTAGACACTTCATAAAGTTTTGAGGTAGTTGCTCTAAGGTTGGGAAAAGATGAAATAAGGGGAATAACCAAAATGATGACCTAGAGATGGAGGCCTACAGAGAGTTCATGATGGATGACTCTTTTATCTAGACCAATGGTTTTAAATATTTTGTATGGAGGGCACATATCTCATTATATACTGAGAGGGTAGCTTAGGAAAGAAGTTTGCACCCTGATCTCCCAGAGAAAGAAATTCAGTCTAAATTTAGGTTGCAGATGAAGGAAAGATTGAAAGAAATAACACTAGAGCAGGCTCAAGCATTGGTGAAAAAGAGTGGAGTACTATTACTTCCTAAATTGGATATTGTTGATGATGTGGTGTTTGATACAATAAGAAGGGCCAATAGGCCACTTATTGTAACAAATGAAGATGTTGTATTGGCACTTAAAGGATCATCTTTTAGTGAAGAATGGGATTCTTTGGTGATCTGGTCTTTGTCCATGAGATCTAGGAAGCTAGTAGTTGCAGAACCATTTGATTTCAGTGGTCACCTTGTTGTAAGAAGAGTAGCTAATAACCCTGCATTGGAAGTTGTTGATATGGTAGTAAATTTTGCCAAGTTCACAAGGGCAACAAATGAGGATTTGACCAAGGACCAAGATACTCTGAGAGGCCAATAAAACAACATTATTATTGACTATAATATGAGACAACAAAGGGTTGTAGAGTTAGAAACTGAGTTGCCCTTATTAAAATAGAAAATGGAGATATTGAGGTCTCAAGGGTAGGCTAGTTCTAGCCGCACTATCTTTGACCCACCAGTGGAGCAATCTCAACCCTCTTCACAAGGACAATCCTTAGCTATTGTTCCATATAATATGGGATAGGTTCCTATTGTAGTTGAAAGGGATAATAGCCTAGGAGAAGGACTTTCTAGGGAGAAATTAATTCATCAAGTTGAGGAATATAAGGAGATGGTGTTACAAATCTAGGAATCAACAGGGAGGAGCAATTCGGTGATTGTGGACACTATGTTGAAACACTTAAATAGGAGGGTCCAGGGAAAATTGAATAGTATTCATGCAAATTATGCTCTAATGTTGCAAGCACTTAGTATGTTCCCAAGAGTTAGAGATTTGGCCACCCCATTGCTGGACAGATGGATCCCCAAAATTGAGAAACTGAGATTCATGGCAGTAGGAGAAAAACAACATGGGGATAAATATCTTATGGTTCTATCAAATTATCAATTTTTCAAGGGAGTCATGGAGCAAAAGTTTTAGGGGTATTTTTCCCCTATGGAGTTAAAGATCAAAGGGTTAAAGGCCATATATTATGGAATGGAATTAACTCATTTGCCACATATTCTGCATAGTCAAGACGAGGTGAAAAATTTGCAGATTTGGAAAGATAGAATGACTAATATCATCGTGGCTCAGACTCAAGAGATATGCAGAAATGCTGACATTGGTATGCTGGAGAATACACTGGAGAAACTGTCATTTGTCATTAGTTTCTTATAAAAAATTGATAAGAAGGCCACATACATAATGGTGAAATATGCACCCGATCGAGATAAGATTGATTAGGTTATGGATTTTAAGTGGCCATCTTAGGAATACTTTTAATTATAGAAAAAGGTGTTCACCGATGAGTTTGAAATATGAATACTACAAGTGAGAAATGCAACTTGGTCATGTATAATACAAGTCTGGCCTCAAAAGTTATATTTGAAAATATGCATTTCCCTTTTGACTTTAGGTACGGGCTGTTGAGGTTAAATAAAGTGTTATAATGGTTAAAGATACTTTTGGTGTGAACAAGTGGCTCTTCGAAGGGTGGTTTCTTTTCTTCCATCACAACTAATGATTATTCTTGTCTTATGCTTTTCTCTTTCAATCACATGATGTAAATGTAACTGATGTAGGGATTGGCGGTCTAATGAGAAATGGAAATGTGTACTATCTGGCCTGAAGCTTTTTTGCTCCCTTGTTTTATAAAATGGAATTTTGGGCCATGGTAGAGGGTTTGCTGGAATAACCAAGATTCTAGAAATAAGAGTTTGGTGATACAAAGAGGGTATGAATGTGATTCTAGGTCTTAAGTTTTTGAGTTAGATAATAGAACTTGGTCGATTATGGGGTTCTTAGGCACGTTCGTATTAAATATGAGAATTTTTTGATTGTGTTTTCTCTCTTTTTATGAAATTTTGTATTAATTATCAATGAAATATTGATCCAAGATGATTTTCATTGATCTTCATTTGTTCTTTACTATAAATTATGTTTAATGGTGGCTCTAGTTCAAAGGATCGGTTTAAATGTTTCAATTAATCAGAAAGTTCATGCAAGCTAGCAACGATATTCATAAATTAGTGATAGACTTAGATACAAATATATGGATTGTAATGTGATTCATATGGATCATAAGTGTTTAATATGAAATTCTCAATGTAGTTTAGTTTTCTCATTTGACTCTGTTCTTTAGGATATGGCATTGGAATTTTGATAGTGGCTATATTTTCTCATGTCTTGTGTTATGACTTCAAAACATTTTATTCAAATATTTCATATCAATCTATTTTAGTTGTGTTTGTGATTCTTTGCTAATAGGACTCAAGCCTTTTTGGGTAATATCCAATTTCTTGAAGGATTTAATCCTTTTAGCGTAGATGGGGGAATCTATATGTTGTTCATTAATGTGTAGTTGAATTATTTAAAGTTGTTTTTTAAAGAGCACATTGTAGGGAATACCCTCCTGGGTCTTAGAGAGCCTGAAGTGTAGGAGAATTATATTTATTTCTTTTTCTCGTCAAGTTGGCCAATCACTTCCTAGAATTTTATCATTGAATGTGGCAAGTTCATAGAAGCTCTCGAGGTGACCGCTTGGGTTGGAATAAAAAAAAACCAACATGATAATCAACCCCCTGACTCTTGGAGAAGGTTCTACAACCTTAGGCTTCTTGGTGCTTGGGGCCAACGCCTAAATGGTGATTGTGTCCCATGGGGAGCTAAATTCTAATCCATGCAAGGCCAATGTGACCTCCTCCTCAGTATTCAAAATGGAAGCATCATTTCTTTTGATAGTGTCAAATGCAATTTCAAATTCCAAATCCCATTCTAGTAACAGTAGCACTCCACTCTTCCTAACCATTTCTCTACTTTCAGTTTTAGTAATGTTTCAGTATTTGATCCTCATTTCATTCTGAACCTTAGCCTCAATAATGTTTTGTGGCTTTTCAGGGATCTCACTTACCTTATTTAGCACATTCATTGCATACTCATCTATCATGGCCCTCCACACATACTCTTAGAAATCTTGTTTTTTAACAACTGCATCATCATCCATAAAAATATCACAAGCATTAACCCTTAAATATTCAAAGTTGTTAATCCCACTTAGATCTAGCTTGCTTAACCTGTGACTCAAAGTCTATGACATTAAGTCTCTTTGAGGGGATGGAATTCCCTACCTTATTTCATCCTCTACTACAAAACTCTCTTCATTTGAATCCTTTGTAGGGTAATCAACAAGGATGATTGTCTCAACTATTTTCCTTTTTATTTGATGCTCCTTTGGAGAGATGGATCTCTAGTTGGTGAATCCAACTCAATTTTTATTGGAGCAGATGAATGTGATGGATAAATTGTTGGAAATTGTTGCTACAACTGGTGCTCTTGAATCCTAGAATTTTTTAGGAGTTTAAATTATTAAATTCCTCCTTATTATGCTCTTCTTCCTTACATAAAAGTGTACCTTCCTAGAAGGCTATTGAGCTGATACTTTTTCTATCATGGGGGCCTTCCTTTTATCTTTCACTATAATGGTTATAGCCTTACCCTTATCCCACGAAATGATCTCCCTTTTTAAGCTAGAAACAAATCTGTCAAAATTATATATAACCATCTCAATTTTGATAATATTATTGTCAATATCTGCCAAAACCTTAAAATCAGGGTCCTTAATCTTTCTTTATTTTTCCAACTTCACAAAAACAACCCATTTTCTCATTTTGTCCTCCTAAATCTTGAGGTCAAAAAAATTTCTAATAAGATCACAAAGGAATGAAGGGGAATGAACATGCTACCCTCCTTTGATCCTATCCATGAAAAAAACCATTAACCCTTCAACATAATAACTCCTATATGCCCTATATTTCATTTGATAAGGATTGAGATGATAACCTAAAATATTACTCCATCCATTGATTGTCATGACAAAATTAGAGAAGACAATGTACTTTGGGAAAAGATTTCCCTTTCTATTCTCAAATAGGAAAAAATCATCAACATTTACCAACTACCATATAACTTCAAGGTAACATATTCTTAGTGGCACTTCCCTTGGAAGTATATGAGGTCTTTTCCTTGTGTTGTATAGCCTAATAATTGTGCAATCCTTAAATGGGATCACATCTCCCCAATTCTAAGCAATATTCAAATGAGGCATTCTTTTGTATGGCCTTAATACATCATGTAATTCATATGGCACTCTAGGCACATCCACCATCAAAGCTCTTCTCATCATAGAAGAAAAAGTATTTGTAGTAATGAAAAAATGGTTTTCTATTCATTCCTATCTAATAGTGGGGTCCATTTTGAACATGAATTAAAACATCACCTTCTACTCTCTTCAATTCCATCTCCTTTCTAAAATAGTCAACACCCCTATATAAAACATGTGGCTAAAAAGAGAAAACCACCAAAACCTCACAAATTATTTCCCATTCTTTAGTGCTACCTATCATTTATGTATATCCTCTGATATGAATGTATCAAAATCATATAAAGTATTAGTGTTGGGGTGTTGAATGTTTGCAACCATCTGCATTTGGGAAATTGGAATGCTAGAGGCTGGAACAAACTTCAAAATATGACACAAGGATTAGAAATTATTCTAAAAATAGGTGAAAAAATATTTTATAGGAAGAGGCTCCTTATCAAATGGCTCCAATATAATTATACCCTTTCCTTTTCTTTCTCACACTAGAAAGTGGGACAACACTAAAACCTTGAAGGTATATTTTACCTTCTCATAATAATCCCTCAATTTATTCTCATCAATTTCCACCATGTCCCTATTCACCCTGTTCAGGTTGAACACTTATGTAACTTCCTCCCTTGTGACTCAGACCATATTTTTCCCACCATGGGTTCTGACTACCCTAACAAAAGGGTCATATTTTGTAGTAATTACTTGTAGAAGATTGAAATCCACAAACATGTTAGGGACCACTAGTTTAGCCATAACCAATGTCTAAGGGTTTCATATTGGAATACGAGAGTTCTTGTTACCAAACCATCCTTGAAAGAGATACCATCTAGAGTATGACAGGGTAGCATCTTTGACTACACATTGTTAGTCAACAATACCCTCCATAACCCTAGGGCATTGGAACATGGGTTGCCGTAAACTCTTCTTAGCAGTCAAGGGTTTCAATTGGTCAATCAAATCTTGGACCAAGGGTCTAATTTTCGGTTTTAAACTAGAGGCTTGGTCTTTCAATGCATAAGCTTGGATTTTTGGTGCTATGTCTATGGTAATTCAACATAGGGCTTAACAGATTTAAAAATTGGGATCTTATGGTTTTATGGAAAGACTTGACATAAAGGAATGAATAAAATCATAATTTATAGAGATATAATGAATATCAAACCTTACAATAATCCCTTACCTAAAATTCAGGTGACGAAAATTGCAATTGAATGAAAACTAGGGTAAATTCTAGCTCAAGGAGTGTAGTTTAAACTTACTAGTGTGAATCATAGAAAAGCATAATTTGATGATTCTAAATGATTTAAATACTCTACAACAGCTCCAAAATCCTTTGATTTTTTTTTTCAATTGAATATAATCTTTAAAGCAAGCTTTTACGGGAAACAAATCCTCCAGTTTGGCAAAAAACCATTGAATTTTCAATTACTGCTCACTTGTGCAAACCAAAATGGCTCAATGATGTCCTTTAAGAAAATTGGAATTCATTCCATTGATCTGTTTGTGATGTGGATCAATGTATGGCTTAGATAAGTCAAAAATATATGAACTTTTTTCCTTTTGCTTACTCGACATCCACCATGTTTTAGTTTTAACAAGGGTGCATCTTCATCATCATCTTTTTGGCCCCACTGTGCTTTACATGCTGCTAAAGGATCCACATGTCAACAAATCACTAGCCCACTAGAACCAATCGGGTTTAGATCTATGGTCACAAGGTAGTGGGTAACAACCCAGATTAACCCAACAACTTCAAAATGTGTGTTTTTTAATCTCCTAGCCAATGCTCAGGTTGTTAATCTTCTTTTGGTGATGGACAATCAAGATAAAAAATATTGATGAGAAATTCTACACATACACCTATATTCATTTAGTAGCATGCCTTTTAGCATTTCATAGTTGCCAAGAAATATTTCATCTAATAATTACATGCCATTAATAGTTTAGTGAATGGTGGTGATGGTTCCATGTGGTTCTTGCTCACTATCCTTCTATGATTTGTAATCTAACAATGGGTCCCCTATGGGCTAGTGGGGAACAATTGATATTGTATACACCTAAAATTGGTCTGGAGCATCTGATTAATTAAATACACATTATTTGATTAATTATTCTATTTCCTCTACTGTTTAAATAAATATAAATATTTATTTAATATAGTTCACATTCAAATTCATCTTAATTAAATAAACAAAATTAAATACTTTGTTCGATTTAATTATCAAATCCCTATTTCAATCTATCACATCATTCTCAAAATAATTAAATAAAGACAACACACTTTATTGATTAATTACCATATTCCTCTGATTAATTTAATAAACAACTATCCTATAGTTTTTTTTATTATTTATTTCTCTTTCCTAATTTAAATAGATCAAAATATTTGAATTAGGCATAAACGAATATTCCAATCTACATTCTTTCAAAAATGAATTAGATTTCCTATGTCTAATCTATGTCTAAATTTGTCACAATTAATGCTTTGAAACTTCATGCGAAGTTTTGGAGACAAATTTGGAATTTGATCTCTCAATCATCTTCCATCAACTTTTCCTCTTCTCTTGCCTGGTGTTTTCATGAGTAGAGACAATCTCCATCTTTCTCTCAATCTCCTCCATCTCTCACCATTCAATCCTCCAGATTGAATCCAAGCCTCTCAAAGCTTTCCCTGTCCATTTCTACAGCCAGGAATTCTATAAATACAAGCCTCATTGAACCAAGAAATGGATCCAGATAATCAAGCTTTTGCACCCTTACTCTGCAGGAATCCAGGCATCAACATTCAAGCAATCGCACATCAAGCAATTCAACAATCAAGTTTCACAACAATGGCTGCCTCTTGGAGCTGCATTTATCTGTTTCACATCAATATCATGCTAGTTTAATTGATTTATCATTTAGCATTATATTATCATCATCTTGTTCTTCAGATAGTCATTTTAATAGTCGTATATGCTTACACAATCTGAGAGCAATTTAGATTTAATAAATCTTTGGAGATAGAGAGCAATAGGATGCTTTCAATTGATTACTTTGTTGAATTGATTCAATTTGTTTAATCATTGATATAATATCGTATTAAGAAGTGTATTTATGTTATTTACCTCATTCACCACTTACAATTTGGTGCCCACCATGGGGCATTAACCCCATTTTTATCAAAATTACAATTTTTCTAGAAAGTGATACGTAGGTTTATAGCGTGATCTATTTTAGTGCTTTCATTAAAAGTTTTGGCGCTTCTGGTCCCTGTTCCAGTGCTTCCATAGTTTCAGCGCTTCTAGTTACTATTCTAGCACATCAAGTGTTTTAGTGCTTCTATGACAAACTTCGGTGCTTCGGTGATTTAGCACTTCTAAGACAAACTTCGATGCTTCAATACACTATTTCGACGTTTTCAGGTTTTAGCACCTTTGGTCACTGTTTTGGTGCTTCGGTGCCATATTCCAGTGCTTTTGTAAAATAGTCTGGATCTGACACTTCCGTGGCCAAATTGTATTTATTTTTCATAGTTGAGATAAAATTGATCAATCTAGGGTAGTCACTTCAAAGTTTTCTAAAAATTGATCAATCTAGGATAGTCACCTCAAAGTTTTTAAAAATTGATCAATCCTAGGATAGTCACTTTCTTGTTTTTCTTAAAGCAAATCTATCAATCCTAGGATATTCATCACATTCTTATAGTAGAAGTTAAAAAGAACATCATGATTTCAGTGAAGCAACACCTTCACTTAGATTAAGAATCTTTCTTTTGGGGCTTAAAATAGAACAAATCTATATGTTGTGCTTGTAGTGATTAGGCTTATGCTCTCCCCTTAACTGGGTGACCAAAGTGCCAAATTCACTTTTCTTTTATGTCATTTACACTTTATTAAATCCTTTAGTAGGCCTGCCATGGTGGGAAAAAGTACTCACCCTATGGGAACAACCTAAGTGGGAACAACCAAAGCCAAGTTATCCAACCCACTATAATAAAAATGCAATTTGTTGATGAAAGTCCAAATTGATAGTAGTAGGCAAGATAACCATCCCCAAAATCTTTGTTCTAAAGATTGGGAGGTCTCCTAAGGGAGTTTATCTATTTGCCACACCAAACGGAACCCTATCTACGAACCATAGAGTAGTTTCCCACTGAGTCAGTATCCATACATTGTCATACTCATGGTGCAAGGGGAGGGAAGAATTTTCCCCCAAGACACTCACCATATAATTACCAAGGATTGTTTGCTCAAGGGATTCAGTATCTACGTCTGTCACTTTGAGTACACAGCTGGCAATGACAAAAACACAGGCACCCTCTAAGGGGTGACACTACTGTGTGAGTCAATGTAATTGCAAGATGTGGGCTATGAGTATAATGATGACCTACTTGTCTTTAAATGTGATTCTGTTTGATTTGTGTACAAATGTTAAAACAACCCGTCAAAATCAATAAAGATCATTCATGATTTTTGAACATACACAATCTTTTCAGTTTCAAAATCAAATATTCAAAATTGCTTGTTGTGTTTTCACAAAGAATCATTAAAATCAGATTAAGGATCATCCTGAAAACAAAAAAAGTCAAGTCATATCAGAAAAAAATCTATGCTTAGAAAGTGGAAGTCCACCACATTTCTCAAAAGGAAAATCAAAGTCTGAAAACCTAAGAATTCCGACGGTTATAAATTGGGAAGACAACGTTTTCTATAACAAAATTGGAAACTCTTGTTGCAACATAGAACATTCACCCACTGCTATCATGATTTTGCTAGGGGTCACACATTAGATTTTGCAGTAGAACCACTCTTTTCACTAGCCTTCTTCCAAAGAAGAGCTCTCACTCAGTTTCACAATCGCAGTTAGCGCATTCATCGTGCTTTTCTTCCAAAGTCCCTGATATAGTATGCCACAAGGCCAAATCAACTTTTACAGTAGAGAGTCTTTAAAGTCCTCTTTTTAGAAGCTCTAGAAAAACCTGTTTCAGCGCTTCTAGTAAAATAGCGCTTTCGAGCACTGTTTTAGCGCTTACAGTCTCTATTTCAGTGCTTCTGGTAAAGTAGTGTTTTCATAAATTTTTGTGACGCTTTTAAGCACTGTTTCAGTGCTTTTGTCAAGTAGCGCTTCCATCACCTCTGTCAAGTAGTGCTTCCATCAATTTCTACAGTGCTTTTATGCACTGTTTCAGTGCTTCGGGTAAAATAGCATTTCTGGTCTCTATTCTAGCACTTCTATGAAATAGCGCTTATGTATTCTGTGTTAGCACTTCTAAAATAGAGAGTTCAAAAATCTTACCAGTCATTCAGTCTATCTTTTATCCACAATCTTCACTAGAACACAAGTTTTTGTTCATCAAAATCACTGTCCAAAGACCAAAGTTAGAATGGTTTATACAAATTTCCAAACTTATCAACTGAAACAAGATCTTGCAAATTCCAAGTGTCAAAATCAATTACTACACTGAAGTTTCATTATTAGGATACTATCATCCTTCATCACGAAACAAAGTATAGTAATTAACTTTTTAAATATTGTCTCAATCAATAAGATCAGTCATATTATTTGACTTTGTTTAAAAAGGTTCAAATTGACACTATCTTGCACATAAGATCAACATTTCAGAAGAAAGGGAAAAAATTTGTATGCCAATCTTCACTAGGTCCCACAAATAGAGACTCTTAGAACAAGAGCTTGAATCATCTAAAAACATGGTAGAGGAAAATTCTTGGAACACTCTAAACCGCAATGACAAAAATGAAATAACTCGAGGAAATCGAAGTGGCTCAACAAGATCCCAAGTTTCACATGTTTATGGAAATGTTTTTGGAACAAGACATGGAAAAATATCTTTTAATGTTGGCCGAATCAGGGGAAAAACTTTCAAAAGATTTTGATATAAACCGTTTGAAAGATGCAACTAAAACAAATGAAACAGAGATACTATTACCAATGCAAACAATAGATCCAGTTGTTGCTTTAACTTCACAAATGCAATTATTACAGCAACAGATACATGACATGATGAAAGGGACAACCAAAAGATATGTGATACATGACATTTGTCCTTATCCTTTTGATGCAGCAATTGGTTTGCTACCTTTTCCAAGACATTACGAATTCCCAAAGTACAATAAGTACAATGGATGAATATATCCAATAGATCATATACGAGAATTTAAAATGATGAGTCTTGAGTTTGCTCAAGAAGAGACTTATTTGATGAGGTTATTCCCAAGAAGTTTGGGAGGTGCATGTATGGAATGGTTCTCAAAACTGCAACCTGGTATCAAAACGTTTGAGGAACTTGTTAACAAGTTTATCTCTCTATATTCATTCAACATCCAAAATGATGTTACTATCAAGGATCTCTACAACTTAAAGCAAAACAAAGGAGAAACATTCTTGTCTTTTCTCCAAAGATGGCAACGACTGTTTGCTAGGTATCCTCGATCTATTCCAAACTAAGAAAAGATGGAATTATTCATTGAGAACTTGACAGAAGAAATGAGCTATAGGCTAGAATTACAATGTCCACCCACTTTTGAAAAAGTCATAGAAAATGGTCTTAAGATTGAGGAAGCATTAGTGAAATGGGGAGTTATCAAACATTACAATGACAAATCAATAATTACTCCAATCAACACTCAAGCAATGATAAAACACAAAATTTGGCAAAAAAATCGCAACACAAATGAAACAACAAGCGATTCACAAAATGTCAAACCAGTTTTCAACTTGATTGCATCTTCTTCAAACAATCAAAACAATGACCAAAAAGTCCAGTCAAATACCATGCATTACAATGAATGCGCAAAAACACTACCATATCAAAAAACATCAAATCGACAAAGGTTCACACCTTTAGGTCAATCAATGGAATCAACAATGAAGGAACTAGTTACCAGAGGCCTTCTCACTGCATAGGAAGCTAGGTTCTGGGATCCAAAAGTCAAACCATCATGGTGGAATGATGCTGATTATTGCAACTATCATAATAACAAGGGTCATAAAACAAATGACTGTATGGAATTGAAACATGCAGTACAAGATTTGGTGGATAGCAACAAAGTGTATGTGGAAGGACCTCAAAATAACAACGATCATTTGGCCTTCAAAGATCCTTTGCCAAATTATGACAAAGGTGCATCATCATCAAATAGAAAAGGGAATAATGCCAATCATGTTTATAATACAACAATCCTGTGTCTATCTGAAGTGAAAAATGATCATACAGTTAGTGATAACATTGATGAAAATGAAACCAACAACGTTATCTCTTTAGATTTACTCCCAAGCGTGCAAAACTCTGATAATCAAATCAATGGTTTAAAAATTAGAGATAATCAAGAACATCAACCAACAAATGTCATGACTTGGGGGCAATCAAAAGTAATTTTAAGGGGAATGGGATCCACACATGCGGTTCCACCTCCATCACATTATGATATTATCAATCAAATGCAAAACACCCCCCGAGAGAATCAAGAATGTCAACCAGCAAACGTCATGACTAGGGGGCAAGCCAAGGTAGTATTAAAAGGAGTGGGATCTCAATGTGCGGTTACGCCTCAATCTCATTATAATATTGTTGATCAATTACAAAACATTCCCACCCAAATCTCAATACTGGAACTCCTTAGGTTGTCGCCATCACATAAAGAAGTTCTCGAGCAAGCATTAGTTGCCACAACTGTACCAAATAATTTGGATGTTTGTCAATTCCAAGCTATGGTGGGACATCTAACTACCCCTCATTTTCTATCATTCTCTTAATAGGATGATGTCTCATTAAACCATCTGCATAACATAGCATTTCATATTGAAGTCTGTATCCATAATCATCATGTTAAGAGAGTTCTAAGAGATAGGGGAGCTGGTTTGAACATTTTCACCCTCAAATTAGTCTGTGCACTAGGATATTCCAAAGATGCTATTGATGCTCGATGAAAGATGACCATCAAAGCCTATGATGAGGAGGAAAGATTGTCCAAATGTTTGATTGTATTACCCATTCAAGTGGGACCTGTGATGAAGCATATAGCATGTCAAGTATTAGAAAGAGAATTTACATACAATATACTCTTAGGATGACCCCGGATTCATGAAATACAGGCTGTACCTTCTACATACCATCAATGCTTGAAGTTTCTAGTAAACAGACAAGAGGTGACTATAGTTGTTGATTATAATCACCCACAGCATTGTGACACATTAAGAATATCTCAAGACACTTTTGTCCCTCACAATAGGGAAGCTTCAAGTTCATCATCATCCAAGAACGAACAAAGTCCAAGCATCTCTACCAAGTGGGTGCAAAAGAAAGGTAAAGAAAAGGAAACAAGTCATGATGAAACAAACAATCTGGATACACAAACTTCTCTATCAAACAAATTTCAAAAGAAAGTTTAGTTGACAGATAAAGGAATGGGACAGTACTCAATGGAGCAATCGCTTAACTTATCACAGTTAATGCCATCTCCTAGGAAATATGGTCAACCATCACTAATCAAACCTCCAACATCTATACCTACCATAGTTCTTCATGAAACATTTGTAAAATATGGAACCATAGCAGAAGAAACGAACAACAAAGCAATCTTGGATTGGCTATACAAGGATGAAGAAACATCAACATCAGAGACCGATACCAAAAATACTAGCATCAACATAGACAAGTATGGAAAAGGGAAGGCTATTCTTGAAAAGATGGGTTATGAAGGACAAGGATGATTGGGGTTAAGAAAGGAGGGAATCTCAGAACCTATCACAGCTCTCACTCTCCACACAAAAGAAAAACCAGGACTAGGGTACTTTGAAGAAGAGAAGCAAGAGCTAACAAAGATAGCTATGGAAAATATCCTTCACTTTAGAGATGGTTCTGAAGCAGACTCAAATGAATATGAGTGGGCATTACCTTGTGATCTACTTTTCATTGATATTTCAGTCGATGTGATTCAAAAATATGTACCTACACATGAGGAGGGCTAAGGCTCTAGATCTAGACCATTTGTAGACGGATCACTAAATATCGATGACTCTAGTGAGGACGAACGGAATTTGAGTGAACTAGATGATTTCAAAGAGGGTACCATCATGGATCTCGATATCCCAAATGAAAATTATGATGATATTTCTGTCCTCACCCTTACCTCCATTGACCTAAATCAATCTGATGATACCATGCCATTAATCCATCCAGAACTTATTGATTGGGAACCTATCCAACCATTGACTGTACCAATATTTGAAAATGATGATGCTATCATGCATTTCCTTTGTCATACCGGACCTGATACAAATGCTATCCATAATACTCATAACAATACGACTCAACAGGAGGGTGTCAAATCTTCCAGTTGCAAAAATGAAAACAAGAAAAATAGATCTAATGGTGAAAACCATTCTATGGCAGCATTAGATCTGGAAAAAGTAAAAATAAAGAACGCATCCAATGGTGAAAACCTTTATGAGGCACTAAAGGATGGAAAAATTGACACTCTCCCAGAACACTATCATGAGCGATCATCAGTTCTGGTCGAACCTACACAATCAGTGGACATTGGCATAGAAGAGAGGGCAAAAGTTCTACATCTAGCAGAATCAATGACTAATCAAGAAAGATCGGAATTTATCAAATTCTTTAAAGCAAGAAGCATCAACTTCACTTGGTCATACTCTGATATGCCAGGCTTAGATCCAAATCTGCTTATGCACCATTTGTCTTTGCCAACAGGAATCCATCCTGTTAAGCAAAAATTAAGAAAAATGCATCCTCACATCGCATTAATGGTAAAGGGAGAATTAAACAAATTATTGGATGCTCAATTCATAAGGTCTATAGATTATGCTGACTGCATATCAAAGATAGTACCTATTTCAAAGCTAGACAACAGCATCAGAATCTACACAGATTTCAGGGATCTCAATAAAGCATGTCTAAAGGATGATTTTCCACTACCAAACATAAACATCATTGTGGACTTGATGGCAAGACATGCCATGATATCAATCATGGATGACTTCTTTCGATACAATCAAATTAGAATAGCTCTAGAAGATTAGGAGAAGATGGCTTTCACATGTCCATGGGGAACTTTCTACTAGAACATCATTCCATTTGGTTTAAAGAATGCAAGAGCAATTTATCAAAGGGAAATCACTATGATCTTCCATGATATGATGCACACTTTCATGGAGGATTATGTGGATGACATCTTGGAAAAATCTACTACAAGGGAAGAACATCTACATATTCTTGATAAAATCTTCACATGGCTGGAGAAATTTAATGTCAGATTAAACCCTAAGAAGTGTGTCTTTGGGGTTACATCAGCAAAGCTACTAGGATACATTGTGTCAACAAAAGGCATTGAGGTGGATCTAGAAAAAGTCAAAGAAATTATGGAGATGCCACATCCTAGAAACATTAGACAACTCAGATCACTACAAGGATGGCTTCAATCAATCAGAAGATTCATCTCCCAGCTAGTAGATATAAGTCATCCTTTCAATCATCTATCACATAAACACATAGTTTTCATGTGGGATGAGAAGTGTGAAGTGACATTCAATCAGATCAAACAATATCTAATGTCACCACCTATTCTCATACCACCAATAGAAGGAAGACCCCTCATATTGTATATTGCTACAACTGATATCTCATTGGGGGCACTCTTAGCACAAGAGGATAATACAGGAAAAGAGCATGCCATCTACTACATCAGTAGAACTTTAAATGGCTACAAAATAAACTATACATTCATAGAAAATTCTTGCTTAGCAGTGGTGTTTGCTACTCAAAAGTTGAGACACTACATGATGGCTCATATAATCAGGTTAATTGCAAAGATCGACCCTTTGAAGTATCTACTAAGTAAAGCTACTTTAATAGGTAGACTGGCAAAATGGGTTATGCTCCTCAGTGAATTCAACATTCAATATGTCGAAAGAAAGGTAATCAAGGGACAAGCAATTGCTAAATAGCTAGCTGAAGCTTCTCTACTAGATAATCGCCCAATGAAAATGGAATTCCTAGATGAAGACATCATGACAACAATGCCCCAACAATGGATACTGTATTTTGATGGATCATATACACAATGAGGATCATGAGCAGGGATTTTGTTCATCTCTCCCCAAGGACACACAATTCCAAAATCATATAGAGTCATGTT
Organism: Sequoiadendron giganteum; assembly: GCA_007115665.2. Taxonomy (NCBI): domain Eukaryota; kingdom Viridiplantae; phylum Streptophyta; class Pinopsida; order Cupressales; family Cupressaceae; genus Sequoiadendron; species Sequoiadendron giganteum. Next base: position 173,802,950 of record CM021108.1, read on the forward strand.
TCAGTGTACCAATAATGTGGTAGAATATGAAGCATTGATTATAGGGGTCAAGATTGCAATTCAATGGAAAATCATAGATTTAAAAGTCTATGGGGACTCTCAACTAGTTATTTATCAAGTCAATGATGAATATCAAACCAAAGATAACAAATTTATGCCTTACAAGTAGCAAATAGATAATCTAAAACAATCCTTTGCTAGTATCAACTTTGATCAGATTCCAAGAGCAGAGAACAAAGTTGTAGATGCTATGGCTATGATCACTTCATTACTACAATTGCCTGAGAAGCGTGTTTGTTATGAGTTTATGGTAAAACAAGTATCATTTCCTTCCCATTATCAATCAGAATCCACTACCATATGTCATCTAGAAACCACTGAAACCTCCATATATGAAAAAACCTATGCTTATATAAAAGATGATATCCTACCTCTTGACCTTTCCAAGAATCAAAAACACAACTTTATCCATCAATCTACCTGACACACTTTAATCACAGATGTCCTTTATCATCGAGGTCTTGATGGTACACTACTCTGATGTCTAGAATGCAATGAATCTGAAATGGCCTTACGAGAAGTTCACGAGGGTATTTGTGGACTTGAGTGGAATAACCCTAGCTAAGAAAATCCTTTGTTTGGGTTATTATTGGCCTTGCATGGAAAGAGAATCATATCATTTTGTTAAGAAATGCCAGAAATGTCAGGTTCATAGCAATCTGATTCATGCACCGGCACAAGAACTACATCCTTTTACATCAACATGGCCTTTCTGTCAATGGGGCCTAGATCGGGTAGGCAAAATACATCCATCTTCATCTAATGGAAACAAGTTCATTATCACAACTACAAAATACTTCACGAAGTGGATAGAGGTAGTACCTCTTACTACCATCACTGGGAAATAGATCTCCTCATTCATCTTGAACTACATCATCTGTCGATATGGAATCCCTCAATCTATAATCATAGATAATGGACGACCATTCAAAAATCAAGATGTTCAAGAGTTATGTGAAAATTTCCACATCCAACATCATTTTTCAACACTGTACTATCCTCAAGGGAATAGCCAAGCAGAGGCCTCAAACAAAACCATACTCAAAATTCTCAAAAAAATGGTTAACGATGTTGGACGTGATTGGCATATTCAACTCAATCCAACACTATGGGCCTACAGAACAAGCATCAGAACACCAACAAGGGCTACACCATTTGCTTTGGTATATGGATCAGAAGCCATATTGCCCATTGAAGTTGAAATTCCATCCCTTCGTGTATCACTCAGAGGTATCATTTCAGATGAAGATTATAGGGTATCTAGATTGCAGGAACTGGAATTCCTAGGCAAGCATCGTCAACAAGTTGTAAATCATCTAAGAACTTATCAACAAAGGATGTCAAGGAGTTACAATCACAGGGTAAAACCAAGGGTCTTTCAGGTTGGTGACTTGGTACTAAAGGAAAACCGTAGAAATCAGCAGGACAGGGAGAAGAAAGGAAAATTTGAGCCTAACTAGTTTGGTCCATTTGTTGTCATATCAGTGTATGGATCAGGAGCATATCACCTATCAACATCGGAAGGGGATCTATTCGATGAACCTATCAACAATATTCATGTCAGAAAATTTTATGCTTAAAACTCCTAGTTCACGGGTTAAAATTTTGAAAATTGTTTCCTTGGTGAAAAACCTGGCAAATAGGCATCTTGGCAAAACACAAAAATACAAAAAAAAAAAAAAGAGAGAAAAATGAGAAAATACACAAAAACACAAAGGGTTTAATCAAAGCATATGGTGAAAACCTGGAAACAGGCGTCGTATGTGATTCTATGATCAACTTTCCCATCTATTATGAACATATCAGGATCATTAGTTTGGCAAGTCGGTATCGTTCCATATCATGTTATTCATCTTGCCATCATTGCATCCATTATCAAACTCATGTCACATGGTCAACATATCACTCCATAGCTTTGGGGCAACATCTAGATATCATTAGGGGCAATTAAGATGTATCAATTTCACCAGTCTGGGAACATGACAGTATGGCAGAAAACTAAAAAACAAAGATCAAAGTGCAATGTCAATCATCATTAGAAAAGCATCAAACATCCGTCTCGTATCGAAAAATCCAAAAACATGTCAAAAAAGTAAGCCTAAAAAATCAACTTTCAAAAACATAGGTCTATGTCAATCGAACTACGTGGTCTCTGCGTGTGTAACATAGGAAAGGCTAATCTTTGATCAGCCCTTGAGACCCCTAGAATTAGTTAGTGGGTTAGGTCTTTCGTCAAAAGTCTCAGAAAATCAAAAAACATGTCAAAAAGTTAGGATGGATGATCTTAAATTTGAAAAATGATTGAAACACACTAAGTGAAAATTGATAGATTATATTTTGATTATCATTTCTTTGGAGTAACTCAATAATGTATAAAAACTAGAGATACAAGGAAAAAGAATGATGTTTTTATTATCTGCTATCTATATGTTAAATCATTTACATGTATGAATTTTTGGGGGATGTGCTATGCAAAAGTATCACCGATGACATTCAGAATTCACACATTCAAATGATTAATCCCTACTTGTTTACACAATGAATGCTCAGGTCATCTCGGTTCAATTATACCTCGATGCTTGTGTTCAATTGCAATATCAAAAATCATGAAAGTAATACTTAGGTCATCATTAGATTAACACAACCATTGACGCTTGTATTCACTTTCAACATCCAATAAAGCTCTATGATGATACCAAGCACAAAAAGACTGTAAAATGATATTTGTTTTGCATATCATTGCATGATTAAATTAGATTGCATTCATCATCATTCATTATCTGCAGAGTATTTGTTGCATAAAGGATTCCAATCAATGATTATCTAATCTACAAAAGAGACTGAGTATACTTGACATAAAATCATCAAAAACATATAACATCATCATTGCATCATCAATTCATCATTCATATATTTCATCATGCATCATAAATTCTACCATCAGTGCATCAAGATCATTCTTACCATAACATATTCATTACATAATCATTTAGAATCCATACATCACATCATACATCCACATATCATTTAGAATCCATACATCACATCATCATTATTATATCATGTATCCATACATTTAAAAATAATAAAATCACATTATCACATCCATCAACGATCATTTATCATAAAATCATCCCATAATTAAAAAGCATTTATCCAACTATCCATACATGTTATCAAATCACATCATTTATCTATATATCATATTCCATCCATACATTCATCATTACATCATTACATTAAAATAAGTCATCATTTATCATCACCACATTTAGAATTAACTCATCACATAAAGCATATAAACACATCCATCACATAGAAATCATGAAGCCATCATCATAATCATATCAAATGCATCTCATATATATATCATCAAGTGTCAAGTATACAATGAATTCATACAAATACATCATCATACAAGAGAGATACAATCATAATATACATTACATAGGATCAAAATGGAATCTATGACCTGCTAGTGCTAGAAGGCCCAGGCCCAACAAGACCTATACCTGTACCACCACCACCCCCTGAAGGACCTGGATCTCTGGGATCTTTGCGTGGAGGCTGAGTCACCCCCTCATTGACTATCTATGTGTGAGTCCACCCAGATCTTGATGGGACATAACTGACTCGACCTCTATAATACTTGGCCTCTCGGGCAGCCTGCAAAACCTCTCTCATATAATCACCTATAGAGGTGCCATCAACCACTCTCTGGAGGGTCTCGGCTCTCTCTTGTGCCCTCTCAGCAATTTTCCGAGCACTGTCTCACTTTGCTATCAGGGTATCAACCTGCATCTACGTGGTGACTAACTACCCCTGTACCTATGCCAAGGCTTGTGCATGAGTCTGTGCCTGTGCCTGCATCTGGGTTTGAGTCTACACAACCATGCCCTGAGCCTGTACCAATTGCCCTTGCAGTGTCTAAACCTATGCCTAGAGCCCAGCTATCTATCTCTACTTCCCTACTGTTAGTACTATCATTGCCTGCCTCTTACGAGGCCTACTAGAAGAAGGTGCACTGTGAATGTCTGGACCTGGCCCTCTGTATCCTCCACTCCCACCATCACTGTCCCCACTGCTGCTGCTATCTTCACTATCTGAACTACTATTCTCTGAGCTCTCATCTTCTAGGATATCACCCTCACCACCAGCGACATCCTCTACCACATCCTCCTCTACTAGTAAAGGTGTTGGCTCATCTGGGATAGTAATACGAGGATGAGGGACCAAGGCCAAGAATGTTGCGTAATCCTCTATAATAGCTGCCTTTGATATGTCTCTTCACATGTCACACAGAGATGGTTGTAATGCTCTGTAACCCTCTAGAATGACGTCATAGGACAGTGTGGGACCCCAATCTAGAATATCCATGCGTCATGGTGTATAATGGGCTACTCCTTGTGGCATGCACTAAACTATGCCATACTGTCTATAAACCTGACGGAGCAAGAATCTCTCAAGTATGAATGGAGTCCGGCCAATAAGGTACATAGAATCACACAAGAACCCCAACACTGCATCATCCTCATCCCACTCCTCGCAGTCAAGGTAGGGGTGCCATATCACTATCTCCGTGTCATCAAACACTTGTCTCCAATGCTCTAATTTTCCCATCCGGGCCTACGTGAATCGACCACTGTATCTAAAAATATATGGCCTGCCAGCTGGTCTGTCTGTAATGGGAAACGGTCGACAAATAGCAAAGTGCTCCCAAACCCATATCTGTAATAGGGTCGCCCCTGCGGATATACTATGTGCACCTAAGTACACAATGGAATGAAGATCATGGTAAAGATGTGCTAACATGCACATGCCCCACATATATCTGGTACCATGTACCAACATGCTCTCTAATGTTCTGCCCAGCCAATGAGGAATCCCTTTGACCTGCGATCAGGGCAAAAAAATCCTCCAATGAATCCAGCTAGCACTGCTGGTAGTGTCACATAGGAGTCTGCAATCCTCTGCCATCAAACGCTTCGACCCTCTATGTCCTGATCCTAAAATACTCTGTGGAGAGCATCTCTGCTGCTGGTCCCATGTGAATCATATGTCACAATCTCCCCCATGAAAGGAATGCGCAATATACACCACACATCCTCTGGTGTGACTTTCATCTCACCGATGGGTAGGTGAAAGGTGTTGTGGTCGCTATGCCACCTCTCAGCTAGTGTGGTCAACAAACCCCGATTAATCCTAATATGGGGTATATCAAGTAAAATCGTAAGGCCACACTGGCCTATCACCTGGAGCTCATTCAGTGTCAAATACAGTATCAAATCTATAGTCTGCGGAAACCTCTCTCACATTTGGAGAGTACCCAGATCCTCCTATCATCATAACAAAAAAATCTACAATCAAGGAACTATGTCAAGGAATCAAAGGTCATTCTACTATTAGTCTATTCCAATAGCTTTGGTATGAATTTTCGATAAAAATTCATAGGCGAACATCCAACCTCACCTATCATGAGGTTTATCAAAACATTATCTAGATCTCGCCTATCATGAGATTTATCAAATATTCAATCAAACCTCACCTATCATGAGGTTCATCAAAACATTATCTAGATCTTGCCTATCATGAGATTTATCAGATATTGAATCATGTCTTTGCCTATCATGAGGATCATCAATAAATGGGGTTTTCTTCTTGCCTATCATGAGAGTTAGTCTTATTTAAATCATCAAATCCAACATCAAGAATGTGGATTGTCAATCATACCAATCAAAAGAATGGACATGATCGGAATTGACATAATCAAAGTTCACTAAGTTAAAATCTTCAATTCTGACATGGAAGCGCTAAAACAGTCATCCAAAGCGCTAAATCCCAAAAGTGCTACTTTAGCACCTAAAAGCACTCAAATAGGGACCCAAAGCGCTAAAACAGGCTTCTGAAGCGCTAAAAAACTCAAAGCGCTAAAACAGGCCGTCTAAGCGCCACTTTACCAGAAGTGCTAGAACATACCTTAAAAGTGCTAATCCACCAACTCAAAGTGCTGAAAATCTCAAAGCACTAAAATCCAGCTTCATAGCGCTAATTCTTGACTCCTAAGTGTTAATTCGCTGAAAGTGCTACTTTACCAATTGGGAGCGCTAGAGTTTTAAATGCAAGTGCTAAAACTCAAAGCGCTAGACAACCTAATGGAAGCACTACATCAGGATGTAAGCACTACAGCGTGGCTTCAAAGCGCTAAAAGACACCTAGACACGCCTAGGACCTAAAAAGCATAAAAAACCAAAAGTGCACGAATCACGAGGAGGTCAAGGGGTTCATACAGGAGGTCCATACATAGGTGGCCGTCTGTGGCATCGAACACACTCAAATTGGTGAGTGTGCTAGTGGATAGACATCTCGCTCCAACTGGCAGAAAAGTCTTTATCACTAAGACTTTTGAACTCAAAAAGCAAATAATGAATTGAAAATGACCTTTTAGCACTATTTATAATTTTTGAAAGGTATTTTTGGTGGATTTTTATTACATTTTGATTAATTTTATCCAGGAAATTAATTGAAACTCATATGAGGGCTCTATTTCTTCATCATTTGTTAGGAGATAAATTATTTTATCATTGAAACATCATAAAATCATTAGAAAATCATAAATTTTTAAAAAATTCTAAAAATCATCAGATTATTAATTTATCTCCTGAGGGGGCATATCATTATCAAATCATCTGAAAATCATGTTTGGGGCACATGAAATTATTATCATTTGAAAATCATGTCTAGGGAACACGAAATTATTATCATCTGAAAATCATGTGTGGGGCACACAGAATTCATTTTTTGAAATCATCGATCCTGGTAGTAGCAGCAAAAATATTCTTCGAACCAATGTGTAAACACATCACTTCGAAGAGGGGAAAAATGTATACACCTAAAATTGGTTTGGAGCATCCGATTTATTAAATACACATTATTTGATTAAAGTGCTAAAACTCAAAGCCCTAGACAACCTAATGGAAGTGCTACATTGGGATGTAAGCACTACAGCGTGGCTTCAAAGCACTAAAAGACACAGAGACATTCCTAGGACCTAAAAAGCATAAAAAAACAAAAGTGCACGAATCACGACGAGGTCAAGGGGTTCATATAGGAGGTCCATACATAGGCGGTTGTCTGTGGCGTCGAACACACTCAAATTGGTGAGTGTGCTAGTAGATAGACATCTCGCTCCAACTGGTAGAAAAGTCTTTATCACTAAGACTTTTGAACTCAAAAAGCAAATAATGAATTGAAAATGACCTTTTAGCACTATTTATAATTTTTGAAAGGTATTTTTGGTGGATTTTTATTACATTTTGATTAATTTTATCCAGGAAATTAATTGAAACTCATATGAGGGCTCTATTTCTTCATCATTTGTTAGGAGATAAATTATTTTATCATCGAAACATCATAAAATCATTAGAAAATCATAAATTTTTGAAAAATTCTAAAAGTCATCAGATTATTAATTTATCTCCCGAGGGGGCATATCATTATCAAATCATCTGAAAATCATGTCTGGGGCACATGAAATTATTATCATTTGAAAATCATGTCTGGGGAACACGAAATTCTTATCATCTGAAAATCATGTCTGGGGCACACATAATTCATTTTTTGAAATCATCGATCCTGGTAGTAGCAGCAAAAATATTCTTCGAACCAATGTGTAAACACATCACTTCGAAGAGGAAAAAAATGTATACACTTAAAATTGGTCTGGAGCATCCGATTTATTAAATACACATTATTTGATTAAACATCATTCTCAAAATAATTAAATAAAGACAAAACACTTTATTGATTGATTACCATATTCCTCTGATTAATTTAATAAACAACTATCCTATAGTTTGTTTTATTATTTATTTCCCTTTCCTAATTTAAATAAATGAAAATATTTGAATTAAGCATAAAGGAATATTCCAATCTACATTCTCTCAAAAATGAATTAGATTTCCTATGTCTAATCTATGTCTAAATTTGTCACAATTAATGCTTTGAAACTTCATGGGAATTTTTGGAGACAAATTTGGAATTTGATCTCTCAATCCTCTTCCATCAATTTTTCCTCTTCTCTTGCCTGGTGTTTTCATGAGTAGAGACAATCTCCATCTTTCTCTCAATCTCCTCCATCTCTCACCATTCAATCCTCTAGATTGAATCCAAGACTCTCAAAGCTTTCCCTGTGCATTTCTATAGCTAGGAAATCTATAAATACAAGCCTCATTAAACCAAGAAAAGGATCCAGATAATCAAGCTTTTGCACCCTTACTCTGCAGGAATCCAGGCATCAACATTCAAGCAATCACACATCAAACAATTCAACAATCAAGTTTCACAACAATGGCTACCTCTTGGAGCTTCATTTATTTGTTTCACATCAATATCATGCTAGTTTAATTGATTTATCATTTATCATTATATTATCATCATCTCGTTCTTCAGATAGTCATTTTAATAGTCTTATATGCTTACACAATCTGAGAGCAATTTAGATTTTTTAAATCTTTGGAGATAGAGAGCAATATGATGCTTTCAATTGATTACTTTGTTGAATTGATTCAATTTTTTTAATCATTGATATAATGTCATATTAAGAAGTGTATTTATGTTATTTACCTCATTGACCACTTACAGATATTAATCTATCAAAATTCATCCTATTCATCAATCTTAAGGCCTTTTACCATCGGTTCCTTTAAAGAGTGGTAGGACCTTCCATGAGGGTAGATAGGTGTCACCCAACTGCTATCCCTCCAACATTTTATCATAATATTTTATTCCCTCAGGCTAGCAGGTGACCAATAGGGAATTCTTGGTGCGACCCGCTAACCATTCTTAAAGGTTTTAATAAGAATTTGTATCTATTAATGACTTAAGAGGGGTCATTTTCTAGGATTATAATGGAAATTACTATAAGGAATATTATAAACTTAGACCTGGGAATCATTGAAAATATTTAAGGTATTTTCAAACCCATCTAACATTTGATAGGAAATAAATAATATGATAGGTAGCAATTGGGAATACTAAGCACCAGGGGCCTGTAAGTGAATGAGATTAATTCCTCAAGTTACAACTTGGGGAATTGAGAACCAACTAGTACTAGCCAATTGCAATTTAGAACAAATACAAGAGTCTTAGTAGTTAGGAATTTTTTAAAGTGTTTGAGGGCACAAACAAAACCCTAGAACAAAGGATAAATGAAATCCCTAAGCTTTTGGACATACCCCAGGCCAGAAAAGATAGGAAATCATGCAATAATTATTAAAGGAACACAAAAATTTGGGGACATCTATTCTTCCAGAATAAATTAATATCTCAAAATCTCAATTTTGAAGAAGACCAAACTAGAGAAGAAAAACTAGGGACAATCGAGACAAGGTAGACTAGACCAACCAAAGAAAAAGAACACAAACAAAAAAAATATACAAATATACATACAATACAATGTACATGGGAAAGATACATACATGAAATAAGTATGTTTTCAAGAACTGTCGATGTACTGACAATTGAAGAAGTTCTCTAGTAAAACATTGCAAATTGTAGAAATCTTCACCTTGTGTATTTGATACTAGATTCAATGCCAAAAAAAGTAACCTTTTTTCACACTTAGTTTGTATATTAATAATTAATTATAAAGGTATTTAATTGTGCCTTATTTAGGGTGTTGTAAATTCTTTTCTTACACTTTCACACTAATCTAGGGATTTATTAATTAATTGATGTTAATTAGATCTCAATTGGCCCTTTAATTCAATTCTAAGCCTTATCAATTGAATTTTACAAGGATTTATCCTTACACTCATTAAAAATATTTTGTAACATTTAAATTGACAAGGTTTTGTCCTAGAAAACTATGCTAGGACCCATTCACCACTTTGGGTGAATGGGTCCTCGTTTCCTAGATCACCCTTTTTTTAACATATTTATGATGGGATTTTAATGATATTTAATTTCCCTAAAGCTTGGTCCTAGAAAATTATGCTAGGACCCATTCATCAATTTGCCTGAATTGATCCTCCTTACCTAGGCCACCCCTTTTTGAACTTATTAGTGGTGGGATTTTAATGATTTTGAATCCTAGATCTGATGTTGGCTTGGATTATATGAATTTCAAGTTTAATTCTTAAGTTTAGTATAAATATAAGGTTAATTAACATTGTATCATCCTAAGTGACCTAGAAAGTTTATAAGCATCCAAGAATTCAAGCATTAGAGAATTTCAAAGGAATTCAAGGGTAGATTATTGAAGTTTAATTGCAACAATTCAAGATCATATCATCATGTCAAAGGCATAGTTCATCAATAATGTAGTTGATCTACTATGTTGATGTAGTACTGAAGATCCATTTGCAAGAATTGTTTCACCTCTAATTCAAGATCAAGTTCTACATTCTTCATGGCCTCTTAATGTTATATTGTAGATTTACATTTAAAGCCACCATCCAATGTATCTTCATTCTATTTTACATGTTTCATGCTTCTATTTCATTATTTCATCACAAGGTTTAATTACCTAAATGGGGTTTGAACAAGGCAAACCCCTATTCCATAACAACCAACAATTTTTTCTCCTCTTTGATGTGTGATTGTAGAATTTTAGGTTGAAGATTAAGTGGAGAACAAGATTGAAGAAAAGTTGTCAAAGTTGCAAAGTTGCAAATTTGTCATCCACATTACAAGATCACGAAATGTTGGTTACAATATTTATTTCAGACTTTTGAGAGCTACTCACCTAGGAGATAGAAGTGCAAATCTTGAATAGCATAATCCAAAATTCAATTTTCAAAAACCCTAAAAGGGACCCATTCACCACTTTGGGAAAATGAGTCCTTAGTGATATAAAAATGACATCTTTTCAGCAAGGTACACATTGTTTCAGCCTCTCAAAAATTCTCTCATTATTACTATAACAATTAGGATTGAATTTTTATTGTTATTTGTGTATTTGGGCCGTCATAATTGAGTGAAACATTCCATAAATAAAAATAGTGGTTTCATCTTGTTAATTCATCTTGGTGATAAACCCAACAATAATTTTCTTTGTTTCATTTTGGTGAACCTAACCTATTTATCATTATAATTTTCTGATCTTGGAGTCTTTCTTCTCATCCTAGGTTAGATATTACATTCATTTGCATTGTATTATATCTCATTTAAGGTGTCCTACTTTGCATTCAAACTTGTATCTCATCTAGGGTTTTATAATTGTATTGTTTTGCATTCTTTAAATCTGAAAAATACAAAAACAAATTAGTCATCTTACATATCATTTAGATCTCATAAATTTTCATTTGAAAATTTGAAAAAAAATTGCATATCAAACTAGGTCTTTTCATTTATCATTTTATCACCTTTTCAACTTGCATTTCATAGTACATTTGCAGAAATTTGAAAGTGAAAGTTATTGTTGCAGATGTAAAACTAAAAAATGTTGAAAAAAGCTTAAAAATCAATAAAAAATAGTTAAAAAAACCTAATCTAGGACCCATTCATCCCAAGTGGTGAATGAGTCCCTAATCAGATTTGAACTGCATTTTCTAGCATCTGAAACTCACTAAAAAACACTTAAAAATTAGTCAAAAATATTTCAAAACTCTTAATCTAGGATCCATTCACCCAAGGTGGTGAATGAGTCCTTGATTAGGTTCTGATCTAAATATTTTGGAATTTGAAATCTCTATTTTATGCTAATGTTTGTAGTTGTTACATTCTTGTTTCAATTTTCTAATATTTAGTTTCATTAAATTCATTGAATCCATCTTAATTTTTTTCATTTAGTGCATTGTCAGAATTCAAAATTTCATTTACAACAGTTCAATTTTAGTTTATTGCACTATATAATTAGTAAAGTGCATTGTTTAGAATCTAAACATTGCATTTCATTCTAGGTCATTGCATTTCCTCTTTCCATTTTGGGTTTGCATAGTAAGTTTGTTAAAAAAAATTAATCTTTACAACTTTGTGTCTTGTTAGCAATACTATTGTAAGATTTAGTTCGATGCTCATTTCATCCCACGATATCTCACTTGTCGTGGATCTTGGGTTTTTCTAGATCTCTTTCTGATAGTGTTGATAATCAACCCTCCATGGCTCATAGTTTTCATACTTCATTTCCCATGACTTCACTTCCTACAACCAATGTGCTTAATGTTAAAAAACTATCCCAAGAATCATTAGTTCTATTCAATATTTGGAATGTACTCAAAGTCAAGGTGTAAATTCAATCCCATCTTCTACAATACTGATGTCTATTCCTAAATACAATAATACTCAGCCTACTATGTAACCTTTTAAGCTACCACAACAATCCAACCTACTATAAATGTGAACACTTCCTTAGGTATTTCCATAGGAAATCCTTTTAACTTTGTGCATTCGAATGTAGTATCTCCTCAACCATCCACCTTCACCAACATATAATTCACTTTCCCTCTATATACATACACTACTCCACCTTATTCCTCTCCATCTTATGATCACAATGATGCTTTCCTTAACTCACTTATGCAAACCATGGCATCCCCTCAACAACAAGTTGCAACCTTACAAAAAACAAAAATGGTCAACCATCAAAATACATCAAAATCAATCCATTATCCTTGGATATATTATGAACACAAATGAATCAAGGTATAGAGGTTCCTCAATTTGAGAAATATGGTGGAAAATGCGATCGTAATAGCCATTTTTCTTCTTTTACAACCTTGTGTAGTGATTTTATCTTTGAAGACAAAGTCTTCGCTAAGCTATTTCCTAGGTCCTTGAAGGATATTGCTTTAGATTGGTTCTCTTCTTTACCGAATAATTCAATTGGTTCATTCAATGAACTTGTTGATGCCTTTTACAACTATTTCCATATTCACATGGGTCCCAACACGACCCTTGTTGATTTAATGAGATGTAAAAAAGAGGATCATGGTGAAGTGATTGATTTCATATAAATATACCAAACACTTTATTCACAAGTAAACATTAAGATTCTTGACATTGACCTTCAACGAATGCTTATTTCCAAATTATAAAATAAACTCAAAAGAAATCTTGAAATTCTGAGATTTTCATCCTTTTCACAACCATGTACATCCCTTCATGATTATCAAAATATGACTTGTGGTTGTGATGTGAGAAACCACTCGAGTCATCTTGAAAATTTTGAATCCACAACTCAAAATTTTTACCAACCTTTCAAGAAGAAGAATAAGGGATTTTTACAATTGAATTCCCCTCAACCAATTCAACAAACTAATAACCAAGTGGTTTTTATAAAGACAACAAATTGTTTTTCGGATAGGAATAGAGAGTTCACTCCTCTACCTGATACCCTTCATAATATCATGTTGCAACTTATTGAAAAAAATATTCTTACCTTACCTCCTATTAAAGAGAATGATCCTAATATACCATTTCTCCCAAGATTTTGATGAAACTCTTATTTCCATTATCACCAACAAAATGGACATGGTACAAAATATTATATAGCTTAAAACTTGTAAATCTTGTGTAACTCTAGATTCAATTTTACTATTCTTTGTCACAATTCATTGTGTATGATTAATCTTGAATCAGATCAATTTTAATGTTGTAGAAGAAATATAAGACATAATAGAAAGGACACAACATGCACATTGAGAAACCCTTCCAGGAAAAACTCCACCAAAATTGGTATTTCTTGCATTATTTAACCTTTCAATAAGATTACAATAACATTTATTCAATTCTCCTTGATATGATTCCTTGTTTTTCTTCAAATTTTCTTCACAACCTGCAGTATTTGCTAGTGTAATTAATATTTAATTACACTTGCATAATTTTACTTAGGTTTTGCTTAGGTAATAATTAGTTTAGTTAATTAATAAGTAAGCTTTATTTAGTTCAGTTGTTTTTAGGTCAACATTAGGGTTGCATACTTTGCTTTTATAAAGAAAATCATCTCATTGTAATCATTGAATTTATGAATATATCAATTTGCACATTTCATGCAAAGCTTTGTTTTTTTCTAATTTTATTTTTTGTGGAAGGTATTGTGGCTTCCATGTCTGACCTTGGTTTCTAACATGGTATCAGAGCTCCAAACCTATAGATGCCTATTCGTGATCTGAAGATATGGCCTTTCAATGAGTTTCAAGTGCAAGGGTTTCCATAGGCATCTTTTTTGCAAGATCTGGGGGTAGCTAATTCTTATGTGCATTTTTGGGCCAAACGGACATCACCATCGCGTTCCCAGTGCCCCAAAACCCTAGAAATGCCTATCAAATCATCGATTTTCGAGCAGTTGGTTTCTGAGGAAAAAACAATTTGCCAGAGAGGCCATACGGCCTCCCCAGCATGCACTCTGAAGCGATATTTTCAAAAAAAAAAAAAAAATTAAAGAAGGGGGTGCTACCAGAGTGTCGCTTGTAGAGCAGCACCATAGTGGCACACTACCTACGGAGCAGAGCTCTAGTGGAGCCTGCCAACCACTGGCTACGGTCCTCGCCCGGTCTGGCAATGATCACTAGCCATCTGCATAATTGCTAGCAAGTTTGGGAATTTTTTCTTTAATTTTAAAAAAAAAAATAATAGCCACCAGGGTCACATGGGAGACCAATGCCTAGCCCTGGGGCCTTTTTTTTTGCTTTTTTTGCAAAATAAGCAGAATCGAGAAAACAGGCATAACTTTTCACTCGATTGTCAAAATTTGGCAAACGAGATATTGTCAAAAATATGGTTCCGAGCCAGTTCTATTGGCATAGGTTATTTTTCTTGATTATGTTCTAGTTTTATGTTGTAGGTCCTTGAACTCATATGTTGTTATTTTCACTCCGGAGGGCATATCTTTTGACTCGGTGATCCTTTTTTCGCCATTCTTGTGGCATTGGAAAGCTAGTTCAGTCCTCTACATAGATTTGAGGTCTATTCTTTTTTTTTTCAATGAATGTTTAGGCATTATCTCCTTTTTCAATCATTGGGTATTGTAATAAATGAACTGATATAAAGTTCCATCGGGGGGGTTTCTTGCATAATAATTTGATTAGAGTGTGCATGCACTTTGATCTTCATTTTGTTTTGATGACAAATTGCATGTGTTGTAATCTGGTTTCTTAGTTTCTTTTGGCCATATTTTGTCTTAGCTTGACACATATCAAATTCATATCAGATCCATCTCAGTTTCAGGGCCACTAAATTTGTGGTTAATGTTCCTGAGTCTTTATGGTACTTGCTCCCATGGAAAATTTTAAGACTCAGTTTAGAATTGACATCGAGATTCACGGCTTCCAGATTATGTCATCATCATATCATCTACTATTTCTTTATGGATTCTAGGGTTGTTCTCATTTGGTGTTTTCGAGTGTTCTGTGGGATCGGGTTTGTTGTTGCATTATTATGATTCTGATATGGTTTCTTGTAGACAAAAGTATCTTTCCTTGCTTGTCGGATTGTGGTTCCAGTGTTACTCCACACTATTCTTCCAGTTCTTCTTTGCAGCATTCATCGCATTGTAGGGTGGGTTGTCCCACTAGGTTTTCCTTCTCTACCTCATTATTGCATTTGTACATGGGTGCCTAATCGAACCCTTTTGTCGAGACCCATTCACTACTTTCTTGCATTCATCTTAGTTTTAGGTGCATGCTTATTTAGTCTCCCTAAGTTGCATTTATGGGGGGGTGTTAGTGTAATTAATATTTAATTACACTTGCATAAATTTACTTAGGTAATAATTAGTTTACTTAATTAATAAGTACGCTTTATTTAGTTGAGCTATTTTTAGGTCAACATTAGGGTTGCATAATTTTCTTTTATATAGAAAATCATCTCATTATAATCATTGAATTTATGAATATATCAATTGGCACATTTCATGCAAAGCTTTACTTTTTTCTGATTTTCTCTTTTGTGGAAGGTATTCTAGCTTGCATGTTTGATCCTGGTTTCTAACAACATTTTCTCACCAAAGGGTATGTTTAGGATCATCATGGAAAAAACAGACCCTTAAATGGCGATCAAAATTTAGAAAATCAGAGTTAAGCAACTTTACATAAAAATATTGAATAAGTTCTCTATATTATTTCAAAAATATGTAAGAATAGAGTCTATAGAAAATTGAATGTAGTTTATAAACTACTAGGTATATTTAAAAAAAAATCTATTTGGTGAAAATTTGAAATTTCAATGTACTTAAATTTCAGGGAAAAAAAAGAGGAGTTTTTTTGACAACCCTAACCACAATAAAATGATAATATTTTTTTATAATATTTTAGATATAAGTAGAGGAATCATGTCCCAATGTGATGCATATTTTTTTGTACTTTTTTTCCAAGTAAATAATTAATTATTAATTTTTTATTACAAATTTTAAAAAATATAAAAACTCATATGTCTGACCACGTTAAATTGGTCAAAACTTCATGGAACTCATTTTTTTTAATCCTATAGTATGTGAAGCATATAATGTGACACATGTTTCAGATTCAAAAAATGTGATAGTGTTTGAAAGCTATAGATGTTTTCCTATCAACCTATCAATCATGACTTTAGTAGTAATTCAAATAGAAAATGAATAATAATTATTTATTAAGTTCAAAGTAAAGAATAATTTATATTGGTGGAAAGTTGAGAATCTCCTTTAAAAACCTTTTTTGTTTCATCAATTTTGGGTAAAAAAAATTTGTCAACCACATGGGCCATCATATCACTTACATATCGCCACTTTTTTGGCCCATCATGATCCTACACATACCCAAAAACCCTCTCATACAATTGCCGCAATAATAGACAATATTCTTGCTTACAAACTCATAAGAGTTATCAAATACAAGATCATAGCTCCTATTGATAAAATCCATTCCTAGGGTTGCCAAGTTGAGTTTACACATGCATGAACAAGTCAAACAAGAGTCTCCCTCAAAGTTGGCACCCAAAACTGAAGTTTTAACCTCATAGTTGTCAAAAATATCTCATGCAAGATCATCCTCAAAGTAGGCACCCTAACTGGGTCCCACTTAACCAAGCTTGATAAATACCTTTTCTATGCAATAGTTGTAACTCAAAGATGCCAACTTGGGCACCCAAGGTGGGCCCAAGTTAATCTTTGTTAACTAAAACATATCTATTGTAATTCCCTGCCACGTAACCCTAGAGGAAGTTGCAATTAACAACCCAAACGCATAAATTTTTTATTTCTTTAAAGTATATTAAACATGTAAATTTGCTTCCTATTTCCAACAACCTCTAAGGCTATGAGACTAAGGTTACTTTAAACCCATACATACATCATAAATACATACACATAATTTTAACTATGTAAGGAACTAAATGCTTATAAAATTCCATACATGTAAATTACATCATAACATTAAGAAATACAACAAGATTCCATTTAACATTAACTTTAACAAATAAGATTACATCTCTCATTCCTCGAATGAGGTAGTACATACAATATGATTACATAACAATCATCCAACTCAAATACAACTGAGGGGTAATAACTACAAGAACCAATTGAAAAAAATATAAAGCATGAAATAAATACTAGAAACCACGAGCTCTCCAACTCAAAATATAGCCATCACAATCTATAAAACAAATGGGACCCAACGGCATAGGGTGCACGTTCATCCCTACCAAGTGGTACTCGAAGGCCCACCTGCCATGCTAGGAGATAGTAACAAGTATACATGGCTAAACCTACTACCTCTAGACACAAGTTCACTCATATTGACTAAACCAAATACATGAACTAAATAAATCACAAGGTCACATTGCTTCTAGTGTTACACAATATTTTACTTCACAAAACTAGCATACAGTTGACCTAGGAGGAGTTTCATCACAATGCTACAAGTGATATCCTGGTAAGTCTTCCTAGGCCCCAACCCCCAACTTGAGATCTCTTCGTAGCCTCTCACGACTCTTGGACCCACATGCAGTTCAAAGCAAAATCAAATATCTTTCACAAAGACAAGATACCGATCATGCCATTCTAGGCCTTCTCATCTCATCTCAAGCCTATACAACACAAGGGTCCATGAGTGAGGCACATTAATCTTAATTAAATATTGAAAGATACCCAATCCCCTAATAATTTAATTACATTATAACTAGATTACAAACTTACAATGAGTTATCCTAGCACCCCTTGTGTGCTGGTGCTCATTGCAAGCCACTCCCCTAAGACAACTTAGTGGAACAATTCCACAACCCAAGGCATACTAGTGCAACTATGAAAATACCACTTACCCCACTTTAAGACTTTAGGGTAACACTTCTTCGTTCGTGGAAACCAGGTAAACATTGACAATAACCAACACACTAATCCAAGGGTGCAAAATTTGGTTGAATAGTAATAAAACACAACCCCCATTTCCTTTTTTACTACTAGAATTCTTAAACAAATCTAAACCAATTTCCCCAAACAAGAATACAGAGGAAATTACACGGAAGGCAATTTTAAAGGAAATAATCTAATTTTGGATACACTTAATCCATTTCCCTTTCATAATGAATTCATAGTAATTACAATTTCCCTAATAGAAAATAAATAAATTAAAATAAACTAAATGCCTTTTCAAATACAAAGAAGGGAAATTTAAATTACACATAGTTCAATTCCTCGATTACTTTAAAAAACAATACAATTTCCCCAAGAGATTATCTCACCCAATTTCCCTACTTAAGTATATATGCATGCAACCATTTTAAAATAAAAATATTGAAAATATATTTTAAAATATATACATAAAGTATATACATTAAATATATATTAATATTAAAATCCATTTTAACAATTATAAACTCTTTTATTTACAAACTAAATTAATCATATATATTTAACATATATACATAATAAATGATATATACATAGTATATATATATATTAAAATATATATCAAATTATATATACCCCAAATCTAAATACATATTAAATAAAAATTGAAATTAAATTGAGGGCGAACAAATTTTTCATTGGTTTACACAGTTTGCGTAGTACACAGAGGGACCAAACTGTACTAATGTACAATCGGCCGCCCCTTAAATGGGGAGGCAATGCTTATGCCATGGGAAAAACACTCCCCCCCATGTGGGGTGTGGTGTGGGAAATAAACCCCACCCACACTTATATTAAAACTTAAAAAAAAATTCATATCCTAATTTAAAAATACGAATTTCCTAGGGAACATTTTGTCATACGACGAATTTCTAAACTTAATTTGTTTTATAAATTTTTAAACAATATATGTATATATAATTTAAAATATGTATATATATATATATATATATATATATATATATATTAAAATAAAATGAAACACCAAAATACTAAAATTGGGAAAACATTTTCCGGAAAGAGTTTCTACAATTAAAGTTTTACAATTTCACGAAAAAAACCCAATTACAGAGAGGAGCATATACAGGTAATTTTTTTCCCAAATGATTTAATAGAGGATTCTTTCTTGCTTTCTCAAATTCAAACAAAGAGGAAAAAAAATCTTGAAGGAATTATAATAAAATTCCTATAGTTTAAAAACATAGAGAAAATTTTTCCGAGAAAAGACAAGCTATAGGAAAACTTCTTCCTATAAGAAAATTATAATTTTTTCCGAAGGGATTTAATTTCTAGATTACTAAATATTTCTCCTAGGTCTCACTAATTTTCTCTAAATTACAAGACAACCATTAACTAATATTTTTCACAAATAATAAATTTACCTAGAGAAGAAATAGCCTCTTATAGAGAAATTATATTTATAGAGCATTTAACTATGGCAATACATAATTTCTCACTCGAGACAATCATTTCACAGAGATTTGCAATTTAGAAACCTCTCGATTAAAAACTTTTCCTAAACAAAAGTAAAGGAAATAACCTGTAAACCAACTCTTCTTGAGTTTATGAATATTCTGGTGCAGAGCCTCCTCCATAGCTTCAAGCAAAGTTTCCAGACAACAACGGCTTCCTCCAAAGAAAATTGATTTCTCGATCACAACAATAATTCCAACACGACAAGAATTTTTCCAAACATATTCTAAGGATGCAAAAATACCAAAACAATTTCTATAGCCAAAATCTTTTTCAAAAATCTCGAGATCGCAAAAATATTTTATCCCCAAATTCCCAACATACCAAATATCTCGTGCCTTGCCGTGAAGAATATTTTCATTTCCTCACCCAAAGCCAAGATTATCTCCCGAGAATTAATTTCCCAAACAAATTCATTAATTTTTCTAACACTTGCTGGTATTTTCTAAATATCTTTCAACAACCCTTTTGGAATAAAATCTTCTAATAATCAAAATTAAATATTTTAATAATTAAAACATTTACCTTCCAAATATAAAATATTTAATTAATTTAATTTATCAATAAATAAAATAATCCAAGGATTATCTTTTTATTAATTAAATTAAATTAATTTATTTATTAATTCTAAACCCTCTAACATTTAAAATAAGCATAATTTAATAATCACTTTTAATAATGAAATTCACTAAACCTTTTTTAAATCATTTTAACACGATAATACAAAGCAATAATAAACACATTAAACAAGCACAACTAACTAAACCTGATGACACACTGAGGCTAGGGTGTAGACTTGACACAAGTAACCTAGCTACTATCTCCCAATCAACTTAATCATTGGGTCAACATGCTCAAACCTATGAAGCCAGCTGGAGTCGATGTCCTATAACTGCAAACCTCTAACCAAGGCTTTAATAGCACATGTATATAAACATCATCATAAAACACATCATGAAGAGGAATTCGTGGAATCAGAGGGTGCTCACATGCGAGTGATGCAATTTTGTCCGCTTCACCAATACACTTATCACAAACTGACAATTCCAACATAAATAAAATACTCATGTGCGATAACCATGTTATAGAAAACCATCACTATACTAATCAAGGAAATTTCCAATAATAACATCACACCACCACAAGTAGTCCACATCACTCTATAAATAACGATAAAAATATCAAAGCATCGTAATCTAAACATAAGAGAAAAATAGAGGGGTGTTACATTTGTCACCAATCCATGCAAAAAATAATGCATGAATGATCCTCCATCTGTTAACTGAATGTATCCACCTATTATTTGTCCATACAACTCAAGTCAACTAAAGTTAACTAACATGCAATTGAAGATAACTGAAACATAACTAAAGTAAACTAAACTGAACTGAATTGAATTAAACTTAACTGAACTGAACTGACTATTTTGTAGGAACCTAAGATGCAGTTTTGAAGTGTACTAAATTTACCAACTAGTGAATTGAACCAAGATGGGTCCCATCTCCCATGTAGGTGTGCCCATGTGCTCCTATTTTGTAGAAGCTCTCCCAAGGCATCCCCACATGATCCTATTATTTAAGAATAACTACAAATGCCAAATTAAATGTTTATTTCATTCCAAATGAGTCTCTTCCTAATCCTAGTGTTGTGGAACACATTCCAAGGACTTAGGAGATACATGAAATATGTTTAGAATGCAATTAAATGCCATCTTATTCCCAACTGTAAGCATCTTAAAAATCTTGTGCAAGACCTTATTAACAACAATCAAATTAAAATTGGGGGTGTGAATGATCAAGGTAATAAGTATGTAGCCCCTCCTAACAAAAAATTACAAATCTTTACCAATCCCATGTCAAAGGACACTGTTTCATTTGTCAAGGCTAGTGAAACCAAGAATGATGTGATGAATGTTGACATGGATGATGTAAACATAAAATATGATAATTAAGTAACAATTAAAGTGGTAGAATTTATCAAAGCTAGGCCTCATCAGGACTCAACTAAAAATCCTCCTGATATTGCTTTCTCACAAAATGACATACTTAAAATTGCACCTGGTGGTCCTCTTTACATTCGAGTCAATAAAAAACCCACTAATGGGATATTAATAGGTCTTGTCTGTGGAGAGAATGTGATCATTGAAGAATTCCTATTTGTGCATAAACTTTACCAAGATACATATGATAAACCGAAAGAATGGATCAAGATGGATAATCATTTTTCTTGTCCTACGATAGGCTTGATAGATCTCCCTCTAAAATTTGGACTAAAAACATTAAATGTCTCATTCACCATCATCCCACAATTAGACCAATTTCATGTGAAGCTAGGCTACCCATGGATTCATTGCATGAATGTCATCCCCTCGATTGTGTATAAATGTTTAAATTTTCCATTTAGCAATTATATATTTATTGTTCATCATAGTGGGTTTAATCCTGCATCTTCCTGAGAAAAAAAATCATTAGTGGAACCTATTAAACCTCATGAGGAATTATTTTTCAAATCCGATCAAAAGTTCAAGGCATAGAGTATAGTAGAATTATCCCTTCAAAACATGCCTCAACCTATGACTAGACTACCTATCCTTGACAAAAAAAATGATTGAACCGAAAGCCCTTCCAAACATCCAAGAGCAACCTATAACAATCCTCCTGCAATTTCTTATAAGAGACAACAAGATAACCAAAAAAATCCCATTTTACCTCCTAAAATCAAACAGGTTTACAAAGCTAAAGAGAAAGTGGTTGAACAACCTCTCGTGGTTCCTTCTATTCCTCCCCTAAAGGAAGAGAAGAAACTTATGATTGACAAACCCGATTTTACGCAAACAAAAATTGACAATAAATTGAAAAGAAATCAAAGTGCTAAAGAGAATAGGTGTAGACGTCATGCTATTGCTTGTATATTAAAAACTAAAGAAGACAAGAACAACATATAAAATCAAGATATGAACTTACTAAAATAAATGCATGATGATTTTATACCTTCATCGCAACATAAACAAGAACATTCCATGGGCATTTTCATTTGAACTCCCACTGTGATTAATCTAGATGATGATATTGATATTGTAAATATTGACGAACAAGTTCATAATGATGTGAATACATTGTTTTACTCTTCTATTGAGCTTAAATGAAAAATCCCCTGAAAAGAGTGTTGAACTTCGTGCTTCCCCTAGTTTGGAAATTTTTGTTGTCCCTTTGGCTAGTTTTCCACCTTCCATTTATACAAACCTAGATTGGGATGCAAACAACTTGCTATAGGCCGACTCACATGTGCCTTACTAGTATTTTCCTTTATTTTCTTTTTCATGTTTCTTTATGTGATTACATGTGTGTAATGTGATCCCCTATGATATTTCATTTGATGTATCACTCTCTTTTTGTAAAGTCCTCTATATGTACCTACTTTCTTCTCTTTTTCATAATCATTTAATCTTTTTCATTTTCCTTGTGTTTTCCTTTTGGGATGATTCAAGGTGTTGAGAAATTTACGTCTCTTCCATGTTAACCCAAAAGCTTTCCTTTATCTTTTTCATTTGTCTTGTTTTTTTATTTTGGGGATGATACAAGGCATCAAGACATTTAGGTCTCTTCCATGTTGACCCAAAAGGTTTTTTTCTTTTTTTCACTCTCTTTTTGTCATTCTTCTAGTTTTATGAGCATTTGGGGAATGATGAAAGTTTCAAGCTTTAAAAATGACATTGTAGCAAAGACATGTTGACCTTGAATCCATAGATCCCTTATGTATTTTTGGGGGAAACCCCTCCCTCCTTTTTCATGGCGTAGGTTTATTTTGGAAACATATGACTTGGAATAGGTTTTTTTGAGGAAATCTCTCATGTCTTAGGACAAAACATTGGCTACTTTAAATTATTTGCTCACAACAATGGTGTTAGCAACCGATTTAAAGTGGGGGCATAAATTGATGACATATTTCAACATTTTTCATATTTCATGGCATGATTTTCTATTTTCTTATTACATAACCTTTTTGTGGTGGTGTGATTAGGTTTGATGTCCTCCAAGAGTATGATATTTCTAAGCATACGATTTTTGTTGGTAGCATGATGCAAACAAGGCATCCCATAAGTGGTGATCTAATATTCTTGAATTTTTCTCTCTTGGAGACACTAGGCATGATGTTCCCTAAGAAGAAGACCTTACACAAACAAAGAAAAATTCCCTTTAAGAAAAACTTATAGACATAACATTCAAAAGCATTCATAAAAGCATTGCATTATGGACCCTTATCGAAATTGTCAGGAGGAAAACTTAGGTATCATATGGGAGGCTAATGTGATTATCTCATTTTACAACTCATTGGGATAAATCACCAAGTGGATGGCCTAAGGTTCCACTACCAGAGAGTGGGCACACCTGTTACAGAAAAACAACCTAGTGTGTTCCAAATCATGTTGGACCATCGAAGCTTGATCCTTTTTCTTGGAAAAACAACCACGTTCCACATTGTTTTGGAATAGTTGTGCTTGGTCATATGTTTTCCTTTACTTTTCTTGGCCTTTAATAGGGTATGACTATGTATATTTTTTTTTGTTGCATA
Organism: Sequoiadendron giganteum; assembly: GCA_007115665.2. Classification (NCBI taxonomy): domain Eukaryota; kingdom Viridiplantae; phylum Streptophyta; class Pinopsida; order Cupressales; family Cupressaceae; genus Sequoiadendron; species Sequoiadendron giganteum. The sequence goes on from CM021108.1 coordinate 173,827,374, forward strand.
CTTAAGTGTTTTTATTGTATACTCTAGTGTGAGTTTTACATGGGGGAAAACTCTCAATAAAGTGGGGGGAAAATGTAGCATTGAAAAAGGTAACCCTTTTTCATGCTTAGTTTTTAAATTAATAATTAATAATAAAATGCACTTAATTGTGCCTTATTTAGGGTATTTTAAAGTTTTTTCTAACACTTTGACACTAATCTAGGGATTTGTTAATTAATTGAGCTTAATTAATGCTTAATTGGCCATTTAATTCAAATATAAGCCTTATTAATTGCATTTTTCAAGGACCTATCCTAACACTCATTAATAATATTTCATAAAATTTAAATTTCCAAGGTTTGGTCTTCGAAAATAATGCTAGGACCCATTCACCACATTCAGGGAATGGGTCCTGCTTGCCTAAGACAACTTTTTTTAACAAATGTGAGATGGGTTTTTAATGATATTTAACGTCCTCGAAGCTTGGTCCTAGAAAATTGTGCTAGCACCCATTCACCACTTTGGGTGAATGGGTCCTCCTTACTTAAGACACTCTTTTTGAACTTATTCGTGGTGGGATTTTAATGATTTTGAATCATATATTTGCTTTCAGCTTGGATTATTTGAATTTTTGGGTTAATTCTTCAGTTTAGTATAAATATAAGGTTAGTTCACTTAGTTTCATCCTAAGTGACCTAGCAAGTTTACAATAATTCAAGAATTAGACAATTATAAATAATTTCAAAGGAATTCAAGGGAGAATTATTAAAGCTTTATTGTAGAAATTCAAGATCACATCGAATCATGTCAAAGGCATAGATTATCAAGCATGTAGTTAAGCTAGTGTGTTGATGTAGTATTGAAGATCCATTCGCAAGAATTGTTTCACCTCTAATTAAAGTTAAATATCTACATTCTTCATGTCCACTTCATGTTAGATTGTAGATTTACATTCCAAGACATCATCCAAGGTATCATCATTCCATGTTTCATGTTGCGTGCTTCTATTTCCTTATTTCATCACAAGGTTTAATTACCTAAATGGGATTTGACCAAGGAAAACCCATATTCCCTAACAATAAACAAGTCTTTCTCCTCTTTGATGTGTGATTGCATATCTTTAGGTTGAAGAGCAAGTGGAGAACAATATTGAAGCAAAGTTGTCAAATTTGAAAAGATTAAATTTTTTCATCTACATTGTAAGATTACAGAAAGTTGAAGAACAAAACCTAGAATTTAGTTTTTAGAAATGCTAATAGGGACCCATTCGCCACTTTGGGTGAATGAGTCCTCACTGACCTAAAAAAATCTTTTTAGCAAGGTACACATTAGTTTAGCCTCTTAAAAATTCCCTCATTGTTGCTATAATAGTTAGGATTGATTTCTAATTGTTATTTATGCATTTTGGCCCTCATAACTGAGTGAAACATTCCATAAAGGAAAATAGTGGTTTATCATCTTGTCAATTCCCCTTGGAGGTAAAGTCAACCCTATTTTTCTTTGTTTCACTAGATAATAACCTAACCATAATGCATAAAATTTCCCATGTTTTCCCTTATCTTAAGCTCTAGCATTCCACATCATCACCATGCTTTCTAATTTGAACTTCCTTGGAGAATCGTTTTTATCAAATAAATGCTTGAATTGTAGCTCCATTTTAGAATTCTTGTCATGAGGTTCTCTTCTAGTTTCATCCAAATTTATCAAGGCATCAAACCTATGTTGCATTTCATCACAAATATCTTCATCATATTCTTGCACAAATTTATACATTTTTAGCAAGTTGTTATAAGGAAATATTGTATCCAAACCATGTACCAAACCAAATGGGGAATTTCAAGTGGCATTCTTGATATTAACCCTATTTTCCCAAAGTGCAAGCTTAAATTTTGAGTCCCATTCTTTCTTATTCTTCTCAATTACCCTTATGATGATCATCATAAACTCTTATTACTTGATTCTACTTGACCATTTCCTTGTAGATGATATGGAGAAGAATAAGATATTTGGATTCCTTGTTTATCACCAAAATCTTTAAAATCATCTAATCTAAAGCACATAGAATTATCAAAGATGATTTTTTTGGGACTCCAAACCTGATCAAAATATTGTTCATTATAAAATCAACCACAACCTTGCTTGTTTCCTTCTTTGTGGAGATTGCTTCCACCCACTTTATAAATAATCCATACTAAAAAAAATCCAAGAGTGTCCCCTGCTGGATTTATTAGAAATTTCACCAATGAAATTAGTACCAAACTATTGTAAATGGGCCTATACTAAAATAGGTCTAATAGGTAGATTCCCTAAAATATTTAGCTTTCGTAAAAATATTTGACAAGCATCAAAAGTTTTCACAAACTTGTGAGAATATTTGAATACCAAGGGCCACCAAAATCCTACTCTCAGAATCTTGTGAGCAATTTTCTTTTCCATGTAATGGCCTCCAAAAAATCCACTTTGCATTTCGATTAAGATTTCTAGTACATATTTTCCATCAACACATTTGAGTAGTAAACTTTTTGGACTTCTCAACCAAAGCTCATTATCAATTATTACATACTTGATAACTTGCAATTCCATGATTCTTTTTTCATTGTCAGCCATACCTTCAGGATATTGCATAGTTTGTAGATATTGAACAATCCACCTATACCAACCACATGTCTACATGTCACATATATGTGTAATATTTAAATATTTTATTTTATTAATTTTGTTGGCTTCCAAGTTGGTTTCAACCATAAATTAAGCCAAACCTTGCCCTCTCACAAACTTGGTAATTTGAACATCAATATTGAACTCTTGGATCTTATTGATCCATTTGCATCTCCTGCTTGTGACCTATTGTTGAGTGAAAATATCTTTCACTACAACACTTGGGACATACACAAAAACTGTAGCTCCAACCAAGTAGGTTATGAAATTCTTCACTACCTTGACCAATGCATAGCCATGTTTCTCAGTCATATCATACTTGAGTTTAGCAGCCTACAAAGATTTGATAAAAAAATGTAATGGGTTTCTCAAAGCCCTCTTCACTTTTATGTAGCGCCACAACAAAAATTTTATGAAAATATGCAAAAGAAAAAATTTGCATAGGCCTAGAGAAATCTAGACACTTCAACACTGGAGCTTCCTTTATGGATTTTTTGATACTCTTAAATGGTGTACTAGGATCCTCACTCCAAATTACCTTTTCTCATTTATTTAGAATCCTAGAAATGGGATGAGTAATCTATAAAAGTTAGTTACAAATCTCCTTAAGAAATAAAATTTTCCAAAGAATGACTTGATGCCTTTGGCATTCTTCAGCTATGGAATTTTATCTATCACAACCACTCTTTCAGGATCAATTCTTATTCCTTCATTTGACACAATATGGCCAAGAAAATTTCCTTCATTGATCCCAAACACACATTTCTTGGGATTCAAAGATATGCCATATTCAATTTCCCTTTTAAATACATTCTCTAGGTGCATACAATGTTCTTCCTCTTTCTTGTTGCATATTATTAAGTCATATTGATAAACTACTATGAAGCTATCAATAAAACTATAAAAGGCCACATCCATAGCCCTTTCAAAAGTATCACATGCATTTTTTAGGCCAAAAGGAATCCTAACTGTGAACACTAAACCTTATTGTTTTCAAACAATGACAAATATGATGAGTATTAGTCAATTTAAACAAAGAAAATAAAGCACTTCTATGAAATAATTGATCATGCTAGATATGCAAACAACTAAAAGATCAAAGTAAAAAATGAAAGCATATAAAAGAATTAATGAAACTATATACCATGGTGGGAGTGGTTCTTCTTTGATGTGGAAAGGATTCCCTTTCCAACCCCCTTGATGTGAAAAATGATAATGGACAAGATTCCAAGATGTGATGAAATGCAAGTGATGAATGTGCCTATAATGAGATTGCTTAAGATTGTGAATCCATTCTTCATAGAGAAGCCCTCTATAAATAGGGTTGAAGGGTTGAACAATGAATACATTGGAGTAATGTGGGAATAAAGGAGATCCAATGAGATTGTGACACTTTTCAAAAGTCTAATGGGTGAGGATGGAGCACATATTGAAAACGTGAAGAGTTAAGAGGATGTAAGAGAGATTAATACATATGGTTGAGAGTGTAAGAGGATATGTGTGACGATGTAAGAGATATTAATGCATGTGGTTGAGATGTAAGAGAAGTTAATTCCTTTGTAAGAGGCATTAATATTTGGGAAAGAAAGTAAAATAAGTGGAGTTATTGTAGGAATATTCTCAAAGATATGTCTTTGTGAGGAAAAAGGGATATTTAGTTAATTAAAGGAAATTATATTCATGTGAAAGTTGGTTAGTGAATCAGGAGTTTAGTTTGATCCAAGTTAAGTCAAAAGCTAAAGAATGCATAATGAGGGTTAGGAGTTAATTAATATAGAATTAATCAATTTGGAGGGATTAGGGGATTATAATATTTGATTTGAATAATTTGATTTATTAAATAAGATGAGAGGACTTTATAGTTTCGATTAAATAAATTGATTTATTTAATTAAATGTGATGGATGATAGTGAATTAATCTAATAAATTTCTTTATTTGATATTTATTTGATTAATAGAATAATTTTATAATCTGAGTGTCTATATTTTTCCTCTCTTTGAAGCAATGTACCAATTGTGCTGGTTCAAAAAATAGCATTGCCAAGATCAATTTTTTTAAAAGAAAATTCAGATACCCTACTACTGCCCCAATAGAATGAAGTATGCTAGGACACTGCCCCCTTCAGAGATCAAGATTTTTTTTTGATTTGATGTCAAGCTCACAAAAAATATGATTTATAGATGTATCGATGGTTATGTTATGAGATGCTTAGACTACGGGATCTATATTATGATGACGATGCAACTGAGATATTTTTAAGATTCTTAGAATAACAAATCTATGTTATCTTAAACTACTTAAATGATGATGCAATGCATGTGAGATGGATGATGTTTCCTATTGTGATGATATGCCATTATTATGCAAGATGCATACTATTTATGGATGACATGATACCATGTTAGCATGAAAGAGGATAGAAGAATGAGAGAATGAGAGGGATCAACCTTGGATTCTAAGAAGATGCAAAAGTCCAATATGTCTATGAGTTTTTAAGACTTAAAATTAGATATGATGATGAATGATGATGATGTTTTTCTTATCTAGGGATTGGGGATATAAATGACACAACTTTCCTTATGTTTGATAACACACATAGATACGATGCATCAAGGTATAGAAAACTAGGATAACATAGTATCTAGTGCTATCGACTTTGACTCAGCCAAGAGATACAAGTATCCTTGTTCACACCTGACATATGAAACCTTATTAGGATGTGCTTCAGAAATTTCAAACATCTTGGACCAAAACACATAAAGGAAAATCCTAGTAATGTAATAGTCAACAAGACATCCAAAAAATGCTCCCTATACGCCTAAAAAATCTAGTATCGCTAAGGTTATATTACATGAATACCCAACAAGCACAATAGAAAAAATATAATGATCAATGCCCCATTCCTTTCTCTCTAAATCATTTTGATTAGACATCATTGAGAGGTCATTGGACTGAGTACAATAAGATAAATCAAAAGAAAAGATCAAGCACACAAACAAGTCAATGTTCTTCATACCTCTAGCTAAGACTAAACTATGATGATGCCTTCAATGTTGATGTCCATTGTAGGAAGCATGTATCTTGGGATATTATTTTATTAGATGGTTGTGAGACTAATGGGATGATGGGCTATTGATACCAAGAGTTGACCAACTTGTTTACTTATTGACCTAAACTTAAGACCTTGATGTTTGAGTTTACACTTTTAATTTTCTATACTTGTTTTGATTGTTTTCCCAAAGGTTGATGGTGATGATTGATTTATTGTGATTGGATTTTTATTGCAGGTGAACATTGAAACAAGACAGATGATTTTTAGTTTTTTGAATATTTTTGATATTTTGAAATGTTTTGAGGTTTTTTTAAGGATTTTTTGAGATGTTTTACAAATTCTTTGATCTTCCAATTTTCCAATGTTTTGGTGTTTTTCACGATTTTGACCAAGAACCTAACCTAAGGACCTATCATAGGGGCTTTGGAGGTTGATCAAAGATCAGTCTTCCCTACATTATACACAGAAAGACCATGTAGTTCGACTAACACAAAGTGGTTTATTGATGAAAATATGAACATGTGGGTTGTCAATTTAATATGGTGGATACCTAAAGGACTAACCTAATGTATCGAGGGTTGATCAATGAGTATCCTTTCCTATGCTCAAGCTCATTGATAACATAGTTAAACATGATGACCATGTTTTTGAATTTTTTTGATTTCAATTTTTTTTTGGATTTTTGATATGTATTGGATGTTTTTGGAATTTTTTGGTTTTATGATTTTTTTTTGGATTTTATGCTAATTAAGGAAGACTTCAAGGATATACATGGATTCAATCCGATGTAGGTATAAGGACATGCCTCTAGTGTGATGCAATAGACTACCTCAATATAGGTAGGATAAACTGACCTTAGGATTGTGCCAAGTAGTACTAAAAGGGAACATGATATTGACACATGATCAAGATATGGTGTGGATGTGGATAGGTGATGAAAGAAATACGGAATGTGAAGGGTGAATGTAATGGAAAGTGATGAAAAGTGGAATATAACAAGCTAGAGAATCGATGGTGGATGGGATGTTATTTATTTACACAAGGTGCCTAATTGCTAAGTTTTCACCAAGGTACTTGCCCAAAGTTCCACCAAAGTGTTTTTTAGTAGAGGAATTTATTTTTTCTTTACTACTTTCAATCCTTTTTCTATTTTTTTCTGGATTTTCATAGTTTTTTATTTTTTGTATTTTTGGATTTATACCTTGCAAGGTTAGTCATCAAACTTTTTGAGATGGGAGATATTGATGGGATCCTACAAAGGTTCACCTTTAGGCATGGAAAATTGATACACTCTTGATTTGTAACTTGTGGTGATGACAAAGGGTCCCATCCTATTGGGTTCAAATTTTCCTGTGGTATCTAGATTTGATACATTCTTCTGATTTTCTTTCAACACGAGCTCTTTGAATTGGAAGGACTAACTTATAATATTTTTCTTATAGCTCATCTTTAGAATTTCTTTCTAAACTTGTAGGTGGTTCAAAGCATCCATGTGTCACTTCTCCAGTAACTCTAGCTCATTCAACCGTGATACTCAATACTCTTCATCAGTAATATTGTAGTGATATTTTGAGGGATGGGAGCTCATCATAAATGGGAAGGATGGCTTCTAATATGTAGACTAGGGAGAAAGAGGTTGCACCTATAAGCATGCAAATACTCATTCGGTAGGCCCATAAGGTAGGATTTAGTTGCAGGTTCTAGTCACAACCAACTTTATTGACTATTTTATATAGGATCTTTAGGATGTTTTTATTCATAGAATTAGCTTAGTTGTTACCTTGGGGATAATATGGGGTGGAGAAGTGATGTTGGATATTAAATTGTTGGCATAGCTCATTAACATCCTAGTTTTTGAATGGTGTTCCATTATTAGAGGTAAGGGCTTATGGGACACCATAATGAAAAATGAGGTAATTCGGGATGAATTTTGAAATTTTCTTCCCTATGATATAGGTCATGGGGATGGCTTCTACCCACTTTGTGAAGTATTATATGGGAGTGATAATAAACTTGTGTCCATTAGATGAGGTGAGTGTGATTTTTCTGATGATATCGATCCCTCGTTGTGAAAAGGGCCAAGATGTTATGATTGGCTAGAGCTCTTGAGCCAGTGCATGGATGAGGTCTCCATGTTGTTGGTTTTGCATACATTTACTAACATAGTAGTGAGCTCCATTCTCCATAGTAGGCTAGTAGTACCTTGTCCTCAATAGTTTCTTGGCGAAGGTCATACCACTAGAGTGTGAACCACAAATTCCATTGTATACCTGTCTTAAGGAAGTCAAATCTTCCTCGTGGTTAAGGAATCATAATAGGGTCCCTTCATTACTCCTACAATAAAGGGTGTCACCTAAGATGACAAAGAAGGATGAATTTTTAATAAAGGTTCTTTAGAGATTTGGGGTGATGTTGGCGAGCAGGACTCCTATTTTCAAGTAGGTGAATATGTCATGGTACCAAGGATCACTGGGACCAACTATTTCACATATGACCTTACATTCTAGTACCTCAAAAGCTGGTACAAGAAGCTAGTCTATAAGGAATTCATGTTTATGGACGTTCATTTGGATTTCTAGCAATGATCCAATTCTTGCCTTAGCATCAACTTCTTTGTTGTTTACTCTCGATATCTACTCAAATGTTATGTTGCTAAAGAATTATTTGAAATCCTCCACCAAAATTTTTTATGTGGTAAGTTTATCCTCCTTATTTTGGTATTCATTTTTGACTTGATTGATAATCAGTAGTGAGCCCCCATTTCATGATTTTCCATTGTACCACAATTCAAAGTCCTATGACAAGGGCTTTGTACCATGCAATGTTATTAGTGCAAGGGAAATAAAAATTGTATGATTTTGGGATACAATACTCTTATGGGGTGATAAAGAGAATTCCTACTCCTAACCCATGCTGTGTATATGATACATCAAAGTATTCCTTCCAATGGGTTATTACACTTAGGTTGAAAATTGACTCATCTAGAAATTTTGATACCAATGGGTTATCGACATATATAGGTTCCTTAGCCAATTGAATTGCAACTACCTATCCCTTGATGTCTTTTCACTCCACATATTCAATTACCATATTTTCTTAAGATCATGACCCACTTATCCATTTGTCTTGTGAGAGTTTCTCTAGAAGGAAGATACTTTAGGGGCTCTATCTTGGTGATGAGATTTATTTGATGAGAAAACATGTAGTATCTAAACTTCTATGAGGAAAACACTACTGCAAGAAAATATTTCTTGATGAATGTGTAGTTTAGCTCATGTCCCACCAAGGCTCTACTAATGTATTAGATAACTCTCTCTTTCCCTATTTCATCATGTTGAGCCAAAATAGCACCAAGAGTTTTCATCATAGCTGACATGTAAATGATCAGTGGTTTGTTCTAGAATAGCGACATGAGGATTGTGGGTTTCAACAAGTATTTCTTGATTTGATTAAATACCCAATCATATTTTTCATCCCACTTGTATCCTAACCCCTTGTGGAGTAGATGGGAATAGGGGATGTTATTATCAACCAACTTTATAATGAATATTCTAATTGATTGAAGCCTTCTCTACAAGCCTCTTAACTATTTTAGTGTTCATGGAGCCTCCATGTCTAATATTTCCTTGAATTTTGTTAGATCTATTTTGATTCCCCTCATTGATATAATATATCGTAGGAGCTTTCCTGATGTGACACCAAAGACACATTTCTTAGGATTAAGTCGTACCTTATATTCTTCTAGTATTTCAAATATTGGGCCCAATATTGATATGTGGTATTGATGCTTTCTATATTTGGCTATTATGTCGTCCACATAGTCCTCTATATATTTGTGGATCATGTCATGAAAAATCAAAGTCATAACTCATTCATATGTAGCTCTAGAATTCTTTAACCTGGAAAATGGCATCATATTCCAATATTCAATGCCCCATGGATAGGTGAAGGTTGTCTTATGTTGGTCATACTTTGCAATCATAATCTTGTTGTATCCTAAAAACCCATCCATCATTGATATAATTCCATTCCCCTCCATCAAATCTATAATAATTCTATGTTAGGAAGAGGGAAATCATCCTTAGGGAATTCTTTGTTCAGGTCCCTGAAGTCAATGCACATTCGAATGCCCCCAGTGGGCTTGGAAATAGGTATAGGGTTGGAAAACCATTATGGATTTAATCAATAGGTCATATCAAGACATCGCCAAGGAGTTTCTTTAGTTCAATTTTGACCAATAAGACAATCTATGGATGCATCTTTCCCAATTTATGTCTCACTGGTTTCACGTCTGGGTAGAGTACTAGATGATGGACCACTACTTTTGGATCAAGTCCTAGCATGTTAGCTTATTTCCATGTAAAATTAACTTTCCTTTCCTTTAGAAATGTATCTATATTTTCTTGTTCCTCAGTCAAAAGTGACTCAACATAGAAAGTGATGTGTGGGGTTTCATCGGTTCCCAAGTTCATTGGGTTTCATTTTTATGTTAGTTTTGTTTATTTTTCCCAATGGATGGCACTAAAGGGAAGATTTAATCTCTCATCATTTGGCACCTTGGAGAAGTTTTAACCATTGAATACATCCTTTATTTTTACTATTTTGGGTTCAAAAGGTGCCACAATGTGGGTTTCACTTAAGGATCTAGATGTTTCTCTTAGATTTTCAATTTTGTGACTAAGAGATTCAATCATTTCCTCATAGTATGCATGTGTGTCCAACTCAAACCCTACTTTGTGATCTCCATATGATAGATTATCATGTAGTCCCATGAATTCTAAGAGATCCTCATCATTTTTGAACATATCTAAGATCTGTGATCCTCATTGGTCACAATCGATGAGTTGGGGGTAAATGAGTTTTAGTTATGTGGCTTTGGTATTTGACTCAAAGGACATGGTGGTGGTAATAAAAAGAGAGGAATCCTCAAATAGCATGGGTAAATCAGAGATGGGATCCTCAAAGGGATTACTAAAAAATACAGGTACCGATGGGGAAGCTTTGACTGTTTTAACCATAACACCTTTGCCAAATATGGTTATCTTCTTAGGAGTACATCCAAGGCAAAGATTCTCAAGGTGATTCTCAAGAATGATAGGTTCTCACAAGTTGTCATTTTTCTTGAGCTTCTTATTTTTGTTGTAGCCCCATCTAAAAGTTAAATGTAGACCCTTATTATATTCATCCATGGTAATATTGGGTATGGGTCTCTCATCTTGATACAATAGGCTTGATACATCCTTTTCATCCACCACCTCTTTGCTTAGGTCTCCCCATTTTTTTAAGGTGTTAGGTTCTACTTTGAAGGTTTGAGATGTTGTGTCCATTGGCTGAAGTCTTCCACAAGATCTAGGATATTGAGATAAATATCCTATCACAAACACACTCTTCTTTAATTTATAGTCTCCACACCCATTATCTTGGATTACAACCTTGACATCTAGGATGTTCTAAATGGTAGGTGTCTTTGTCTCAAAGGTAGAAGCTAAGGTGGATGGATTGACATAAGGAGATGTGGGACCCTCATCAATTTTCATAACTTGGGGGATCTTTTAATACTTCGTCTCCATATTTTTGCAACAATAAAAAGGCTCAGGGTTGCCATGGATTGTGTCTTCTTGATTCTAGTAAGGGAATTTTATACATTAACAGAATGTGGATGCAACAGTTGCATCCCATGGATCCATGGGCACCCTAGGAGAATATTTTAGGGGAGTTCAAGGTCAAGGACCTAGTAAGTGGTCTCCATGATTCTTGTCCCCACTTGGATGGGGAGTTGAATGGTGCCCTAGGACACCCATTCTTAATTGTGATAGTCCCTGATGGTGATGCCTTTACCTTTTTTGATGAAATATTCTAAAAAACCCAGATTCATTATAACTTGTAGGGTACAAATATTCAAACCTGCACTCCCATCCACCAAGACCCTTTTGAATTTGTTCTTATGGAGTAGGAATTTGAGGTGGAGTGCACAGTTATGAGATGGTTGGGTTGGGAGATCATGCTTAGAGAATGTGAGGAGATATGTGGTGTAGTGATATATCCAACAATAGCTTGAAATTTATTTGCATCATGGTCTATGGGGACAAATGATGCAACCAGTGCCTTCTTTAGGATGTCCCTATGTGCAGGTGATATTTTGAGCAACTCCATGATTGAGATTTGGGTGATGGTCTTTTTCAGTTGCTCTGAGATGCTATAACCACTAGGGTTTAATTTTGGATTGGTGGATGGTGCCTTAGATGGTGGTGAAGGTCCTAGGATAGAAATTATATTGCTATGTGTTGTGACTCCACGCTCTACTTTAGGTCATTTGATATTTAAAACTATTACCCATTCATCCAAAGATGTGACTACATGGTCATAGATGTGGATCATATTGGTGTACTTTCCTCTACCATTTTTTTTTCCTTTATTGTGATCCAGTATTAGATTCATGTATATTTTGAGATCTTGATTCTTGATTGGTTGTTCAATGGTTATAACCTTATCGTTGATGAAATATTAGATAATATTTTTAAGTATCATATAGCTAGCTATTATATGTCCCTTTACTTTATGAAAGTCACAGAGGTGCTTCTCGTTATACCATGGTGGTTTAACTTGAGGCTCTTGATAATTTTTGTACACATGGAGAATGATAAGGTTTTATTGTACTAACTACTGTATGATATACTCAATAGGCTCCCCTAGTGGTGTATATTTTAATTTTGGTGGGTACTTTTTCTTTGGGGGTTGTCCCATTTGATGATTCATGTTGTTGACCACCTAATTGTTGGGTTGTTGTTGTGATGTGTTGGTTTGTGGGGCATTTTTTTGGTTATTTTGTGGTTGTGTGTATGTTTTCTATTGCGTATTCAGCCTTGGGGCACTAATAACAAATTTGGAATTCACAACACCATTTTTGGCGATGTTTTTGTTTTTAGCCCATGTGCGAGGTTTGCCATTCTAATTTGTCAATGATGGTCGATTGTCTTGGTACATGGGTGTGATCCCTTGCACTATAAGGGCTCTTTTGATGTTGAGGGATTTTGGTATTAGTTGGTCATATGTTGTGATGCATTTCATTTTTAGATGGAAGGACAAGCTCCCCTCAAGGCTGGAGATGATAGTTCCAATTTGTTGTTCTTCTAACATAGACCATTTTCTTTTTTTGGCCTTGGATCACCATCGTTGCAAGAAGGATGAAAATGTTTCTCCAATGGCTTGTTTTATGCAGAATAATTCTTCCAAGATCACTTCCATTCCCATGTTTAATAAATAATTTTCTATCAATCAGTCCACAATTTAATTCTAGGGGGTATGTGAGAGAACCACTGCATTGCTAGACCAACCAAACTTCATGGAAAGCGTCACATTAGATAAGAATCATCATATGCCACTTCCATGTAATGTACATGGAATTCCCTAATGTGATCTTTAGGATTTATGTTTCCTTGGTATTTATCAATTTTGATATTTTGAAGCCTAGTGGAAATGGAACCATACCAATGCTTCTACGAAGTGGATAGGGGCACTATTTTCCTTGTGTGTGTGATTTCCTTGTCTTTCCTAATTGTATGTCCTATATTTTTTGGGAGAGAAACTTGAATTTTGTGGAAAAATTATTATGTGGATCAAGTGGTGGAATGTATGTGTTTGGGGATGGTATGGTTGCTCGGGTGATAGATGGGGTGGTTTGTGTGTTATGATTTAAGGCATTTTGTTGTGTGTTTGTGAATGGTTACATGAAGCTTTGCTACACAGGTATTTCTTGTTGGTATTCTTGTTGTTGTTATTATGCCAACACCACTTATTTTTGGGCTAGCTAATGTTGTTGTAGTTGTTGGGCCCATAATGTAGGTTGTTCGGCCTATTGTTGGGCTGTTTGTTGTTGTTATTGTGATATTAATTATTTTTGTTGTGCATGTTGTTGTAAGTCTTGTTGATTGTCTTACTATTGTAACAAGGCTTCTTCTTGTGGTTGTTTTGATTGGTATTGAGCTTGCACTTGTTCTTAAGCTTGAGCTTGAACTTGGGATGGTGCTTGCACTTGTTGTTGTGCTTGGTGTGTGGATTTTTTCTATTGTAACAAAGCTTGTTGTTGAGCTTGAACTTGGGCTTGGGCTTGATCTTGTTGTAATTGAAATTTTTGTAAGGCCTTTTGGTAAGCTTGTTGAGTTGCTTGTAATGTGATGTTGTATTGATTTGTTGTATTTGGATTTGGAGGTGGAGGTGGTTTATTTTTTAGGATGGTGTGACATGATATAATAGGTAGTTGTTGAGGTGTTTGTTGAGGTATTTGTTGAGTGATGACAAGGGGTTATGTGGTGGATGGTATGGTTTATATGCTTAGTCATTGGGAGACTAGATTTTGGGATGTTTGGGGTGTTGTAGATGATGTGATGATTGGTTGAGAGAATTGCATTAGTTCCACTTATTGTAACAATATCAATAGCACATTTGGAGGATTTGGTATGATAGGTGCATTGATTTGATCTGTGTTTAGGGGTTTGATATGGTTTGATGGGTGTTGGATTGATGTATTGAATGAAGAGATTTTCCCTACACCTTGTGTGGATGATGATGTCAAGATGGGGAATGGTGGGAATATTTGTGGTGTATTCTCTTATGGAAGTGAGGATGAAACATTGAAAGTACATATTTGTCTAAATAAATCCACTTGTCCTTGTGATATATTTGGGAGAGAGATTTGTGTATCTAGAGAGTATGTCAGTGTTCACAAAAGATGGGTTGTTTGTATCATAGAAAATGAGTGGCTTATATGGATTTTTAGGGTCTTATGGGACAGTGCAAGGCATACCCAAGATCGTTTTGGCCTCTAAATTTTGGTTGTTGACAAGTGGATGTCCTTGAACATCTTGGAGTAGTGAACTTCCCTTTGTTATCATTGGTTGATTTGGAGTGTGAGATGATGATGGTTGAATTATTGGTTGGATGATGCTTGAAAATGAAGGCATGAATGATTTTTGTGGTATGTTTCCCTAAGGTTGTTCAACAATAGTACTCACATGAAAATTGGAAGGGATTTTTTCCCATTCTTTTTCCAATGCCAACATGTATTGAGTAGGATTTAACCACATGACTATGTTGACAAGTTTGTGAGTTTTAGGATTTTGAACTAGTTCAAGTATTTAATCTTGGGACATCTCCTTGAAGTTATTCATGACATCCTCCTCTTGGAAATATCCCTCTTGAGGATATTGAGGTATTTGAGGGGGATTAAGTGGAAGGTTGATGGATATCCTAGGGTTAATTTTTTTTTTACTTAAATCACTTGAGGTTGGTGCTTCTTTGTTTTTATCCATGATCTTCTTGTCTTGTGACCTTGTTTGGACCATAAAATTGGGATAAAAGTTTAGGAATATGGGAGGTGAACCTCTAACTCCATTGGTTGATCTCAAATTTGGGCACAAAAATAAATTCTAGGATGTTTAAGGATCAAATGATGATGATAAATTAAGGGTGAATGGTGTGGATGTTTAAAATTTTGAGAACTTTGGATTAATACTAGACCTTAGGATTTTGATTTTGATTGATTTGATTTGGATAATGGACTTGTAGATCCCAAGATATTTATATATGATATTGGGGTAAACTTGTCCAAAAGGGGGTTCTAATTTAACTAAATGTGTGAGAAAGGATTCATCCACACACACTTAGCCACATAAGGTGATTTTGATTTTGATTTGAGGATTTACCTAAAGTCTAGCATAGATGATTTTTCCAAGGTTCTAAAATTTATTTATGAAATGGGTTTGACAAATGTTGTGACAAATGTAAGTGTTGGTTTTGATCCTAGATGAGCCTAAAAATACTTTGTTTATAAGACCAAGATATTGAAGAACATGTTATTCCCTAAAAAGTGTTTCAAAAATTATATGGTTCATATTGAGCAAACATGTCTGAATTGTTGAGTGGAATAAGTCTATAATACCTTGTTACCTTCTTGCTTATCTTGCAGTATTGTCTTAGTTTTCAATTTCTAATGTATTTCCTTATATCCTTTTGAGTATGACACCTAAGTTTGAAATGATAACATAAAGACTTTTTCTTTGGAATCTTGACTTTGAGGGAAATCATGAAGACAAACACATGTGTGGGGTTCAATTGTATTTTTGTCTTGATTAAATGCATTATTTTTACCACATCAAAATATTTTGTTTAAATTCCAAACTAAATGTCTGTGTCTTAGATAATTTTCATTCCACAAGGTCCCTTATGTAAAAATCAAAGATTCAAGGCCATAGTTTCCCTAGGTTGACTTTGAGAAGAATAAATTGAGATATGAGTTGAAATATTTAGAAGCCTCTAAGGATAAAATCCCTAGGGACAAGCAGTAATAATTGGACCCTTCAAACATATTCACTCTTTCCAAAGGGTTTGAAATTTTGTTGATTTATTAATATTTGTTTCAATGCTTTAGATCCAAGCAATGTGTTTGATTGGAAAAAATTCACAACCCTAGGCTTGAAAGATACTACTTGTTGAGTCCCCACTTGGATTTTTCCAAACACTAAGACAAAGCGAAGAGTTAGAGATTTGGCGATAGTGGCTCCCCTCCATGACACAAACTTCTCAAGACAACCAAATATCAAAATCCTAAAGATCCAAAGACCCTAAGGATTTTTTTGTTACAAATTTGAATAGTACAAATGTGGGGCATCTTTGAAATGACCATTCCTGCATCGGCAAGTATACAATATTTTGGTCAATAAACAAGTTGGTTCTTAGTTTAGGTACTCATGGAAATGACATCTTGTGAGAATCCAACAAGCCACTAAAGGCTTTAATTAATCCTACTAAGAGCTCTTAAATTTTTTATGATAGTATCCCATTTTGAATGACATTGTATAGCTAAGGCCTACATACCATGAGGACTTGATAGTTTAGTCTTATCCATTTTATACAAGTGTAAGTGAAAAACCGGTTGGAGTCACCTTCGAGTTTCCTTTCAGATGTTTCTCTTAGGCTAGCCCCTCTAAAGGTAACAATTTGGTTTGAAAACAAATGTAAGAAAATAAACAAGGTGGTTTGTGTCACCTAAGATCACCAAACGGTGTGAGGGGAGAGGATGCACACCTCAAATGCACAAAAGAAAGAAAAATATACCTTGAATGTTTCTCTTCACCCAAGATCACATGAAGCACAAGGGGAGAGGATATGTACTAAAAATGCATCAAAGACAAGATCACACACTTCAAGCACTTTCTCGTTTTATCCTTCAAAGAAATGATGAATTCATCTTAATGCACCAAGCTAAGTGTGAGTCTGTCTTGTTAAATTTTAGCCCACAAAGAAATATCTAGTAAATTTCAAACTTCATTTTTCACCAATCTAAAAAAGATCAAATCAATGATTAATTTTAAACCCAAAATTGATCTAGTTGGCCTAAAATAGAAAATAAAAGCAACAAATGGATTCTCTAGACAATTACAATAAGCATTTGAAAATGATTCTTCAAGTTCAATTCTCAGTTTTCCTACTTAAATCTGTTTGCTATTTGATTCTCATGTGAGAGAGACCACAATTGTTTCTTGGTGTAAATTTGTAAACATCTACAAATCTATCAGAAATAAGATTTATTTCAAGGAATGAATGAATCATACAATACTATAAGAAAAAAGGTACACCTTCCATGTAAAGTTTTTATAAAAAATAATGGTTATAATGCTTAAAATTAGATTCTATGCAACCCCAAGTTGAAATAATTCCATTGATTAATCTGAAACTAATAGCCAACAATCTCAATCTACTTGTTTGCATAGAATTGAAGTCATAAAGGACACCTTCATTCAAGATATCTAATTATTTGCAAGATCCCATTCTCAAATTTGTGGCGATATCTTCATAGATTTAGGCATTCATATTCAAGAAACAATGCAAAGAAGTATAATGGAAATGTAAGATTACAATCCTTTATTCTCAAGATCTAGTATTTTTTGCTTTATTGAATCTACATTGTATGATTCAAGTCAAATAAATTATTCATCAAATGAACATTATGAAGTAATGATTGTTGTTATTTTAGTACTCTACACACTTCAAAGATAGGTAATACAGACCACATACCTAAGATTTTTGCCTTCAATAGAGATCAATGTAAATCAAAATTAAAATCTGAAATAAATACAGCTCTATCATGCAAGATCATATATCAACAATTTACCTGCAAGAGTTACTAATATAATGTTTTTTTAGAAAGGCATGAACTACCAATTATTGAATGAATTAGTCAATATTAAATAGAAAAAAAGATTTTACAAGCACCCCAATTTGAATAAAGATCATATCATCATTATTGTGGAGAAACTGATGAACAAATGAAAGATAATGAATGAATATCACGAATAAAATTGATAGAACAATCAATGTTGAAGCCCCATTATTAATGTGATAGAAATAACAATATTAATGCTAGAAAGACTTTGTTTACCACTTTACACAACCAATCATTAATGATAGAAACAATAATATGAATGAGATAAACAAAAATAATAGTGAGAGAAGCAATGATATTGATGAAAAAAATAGTGATATTAACGAGAGAAGCATAGAGAAAGCAAACTAATGTGTGACAAAGCACATTATTGTTAATGAGAGAAACAACGATATTAATGACAAAGCATTTATCTCATTTACTAAAACTACTCCTTGTCACCTCTTATTTTAATTTCTAGTTGCTCTCACAATGGTGGTCGATGGTTGTGCCCTTTGTCTTTCCTTGTCCATCATCAAGTACCTAGGAATTGTTTGGTTAATATCGAATATCATAAAGATAATGCTACTCCTTACAATGTGAATAAATTACAACATAAATATCATAAATAAAACTCCTTCACATATTGTGCACATCGCAATGCTCTGTAGGTTGTTCACAAACACTTTGTTCACAAACACTCAGTAGTAATAAACAATGATAAATAATGATTCTTCTACATACCACGACCTTAATATTGTAAGAATTCACTCAAGAAATAAGCGAGATGAATAAGAAAAGGGTCGGTGCGAGTGAAAGGTGTAGAAAAGAAGAATGTATTTAGGAGTAATAAGCGACTGTCAAAAGTACATTGAATAGAAGATTCAATGGGAGATATTTTGGTGCATGTATACTTATGACCTTTCACTTCTCTAACTTGGTGAGCTACAAAATGACATGCAGAAAGCCAAAGCTGATGGTAATAATGATAATACTTCTCCTACTTCGAATAGTGCTTCACGTGGCACAAGCTTTCAACCTTCCTGTAAGTTTGGGGAAGAAGAGGTTGTGAGCTTGCGAATGTCATAGTTCGAGTTGAAGCAGAAGCAAAGGGATGAGCATTCGAGCTTCGCTGGGAACAAGGGTTTTAGACAAGATTTTAGTGGTAGAAGTTTGAGTGTACCACAGAGTTATGGAGACAAAAAATTCTAGACAAGGTAGACAACATGGGTTTTATGAAAACTGGTGGAGAGGTTGAGGAGATAATGAAGATGAAAGGGGACGAATGATGTTGCAATGTGCTCGTTATTTCATAACAATATATGATGGTGGGATGAAGGCCAAAAATCTTATGCAATTCAAAATCAAAATGTGATATTGTACTTATATTTATGGAAAGAAAGCCAATCGTTCATCAAATTAGAGAGAAAATGATTCTTTAACTTTAACCAAAGCCATTTTCAATAAAAACAAATAAATTGGAGCAAATCTAATGATTCCAAATTCGTGTATTTTATGAACAAAATTACAGGCACTTCCTTCACACAAGAAAATCAACAAGTTGAAAACCAACATAATCCTACACATTAAGATATCCTTTGTAAATTCATTTTTATGGTAATGCTAAGACTCAAACAACCAATGCACAACAAATGCAAAGAATATCTATGATAACCAATGCACATGAAATGGAAATGCTAATAAAGAGTTAGAAGTCAGCCAATTCATAGCAAATGTAAAGACAATCTATGATACCACAGTGGGCAGCAAAATGTGAACACTAAACCTACTTGTTTTCAAACAATGACAAATATGGTGAGTATTAGTCAATTTAAACAAAGCAAATAAAGCACTCCTATGAAATAATTGATCATGCTAGATATGCAAACAAATAAAACATCAAAGTAACAAATGAAAACATATAAAAGCTTTAATCAAAATCTATCCCATAGTGGGAGGGGTGCTCCTTTGATTTTGAAAGGATGCCCTTTCCCACCCCCTTCATGTGCAAAATGATAATGGAAAAGCTTCCAAGATGTGATGAAATGCAAGTGATGAATGTTCCTATAATGAGATTTCTTAAGATTGTGGATCCATTCTTCATAGAGAAGCCCTCTATAAATAGGGTTGAAGGGTTGAAGAATGAAGAGATTAGAGGAATGTGAGACTAAAGGAAAGCCAACGAGATTGTGACACTTGTCACAAGTCTAATGGGTGAGGATGGAGCAAATTTTGAAAAGTGTGAAGAGTTAAGAGGATGTAAGAGAGATTAATGCATATATTATTGACAGTGGAAGATGATATGGTTGAGGATGTGAGAGAGATTAGTGCATGTGGTTGAAATGTAATACAAGCTAATGCCTTTGTAAGAGGACTTAATATTTGGGAAAGAAAGTCAAATAAGTGGATTTTTTGCAGGAATATTCTCAAAGAATATGCCTTTGTGAGGAAAATGGATTATTTAGTTAATTAAAAGAAAATATTTTCATGTGTAAGTTGGTTAGTAAATTAGGGGTTTCGTTTGACCCAGGTCAAGTCAAAATCTAGAGAATGGGTAATGGGGATTAGGAGTTAATTAATCTAGAATTAATCAATTTGAAGGGATTAAGGGATTATGAAATTTTGATTTGAATAGCTTGATTGATTAAATGAGATGAGAGGACTTTAGGGTTTTGATTAAATAAATTGATTTATTTATTTAAACATAATGGACATTAGTAAATTAATCTAATAAATTTCTTTATTTGATTAATAGAAGAATTTGATAATCTAAGTGTCTATCCTAATATAAACATAAGTACCCCAAGGAGTAGTAAAAGCAGTCTTATACTACTCGAACTCCTTAACCACCACTTGATTATATCTAGAAAAAAAATTCATCATAGACAAGACCTCACAACCAGTCACCTTTTGTAGTATAGCTTCCATGTTGGGCAATGGATAGTTGACTTTCAATGATGATATGTCAAGATTCTTGAAATCTACACAAAGCCTTATATCATCATTATTTTTTCTCACTGCCACCAAGTTAGATACCCATGTAGAATGCCTAATTATCTTAATGATACCTCCTTCTCTTAACTTGAAAAATTATTCTTGCATCTTCGGTGTCTATGTGGGATTGACTGGCCTTTTCTTTTTCCTAAAAGGGTTAGCATCAAGTTTCAACGGGATCTCATGTTGAAAATTTTCTTCCCTCTAGGCCTTCCAATCATCATAAGACCAAGAAAACACATGCATGTATCTTCTCAATCAAGTAATAATCATTTCTTTAACTTGAGGCCTCATTTTCTTTCCAATGTAGACTTTCTTAGGAGAATTTTCTGCTCCAAGATTTTCTTCTTACAAATCCTCCATGTGAGTGGATGTTTTCTTAGAATTGCTTCTATCAGGTCCATCAAAGACCCTCTCCAAAGAAACCAAGTCCTTCTGAATTTTACTAGTTTTCAACTGAATGATTTCATTCCCAAACACTATTTCTTTGTCATCCATTTCTTCTACAAAATCTCCAAAGTCAATTTCTTGACCTTCATACTCATATACACACTATAAGAATCTCAAAATGTCCTCATCACCATTAAAAACCTTTTAGTTCCTTATGTTACCAAGAACTAAAGGTCTGACTTGCACTTCAACTTTTGAAATTCCTACAAAAGTAATGTCATCTAGTCAGAGTGTAATATTGGCAAGTAAATCTACTACCTGATTCTTACTCCTATCCAACCAGTCAATACCAAAAACATCAAACTATTCTATTGAGTCCCAAACAATGTTTATATACTGTCTCAACCTATTATTCTTTGATGCATTTCTTGAACTAACTTGAGAAACATCAAGCTCTAAATCTCCAATAACTCTTAACTTCTTAATCCCTGTTTCTCAACTAGTCTTAATCCTAGTAGAAAAGCTTAATATTTAGCTACAATATTTGTAGACACTAAAAATTCATCTAGGCCCACAACACCACTTTTGACATAATTCTCATGTTCATGGTCATGATTAAATAATGCTGATTATTTAATTATCTTCTAAGGTAACCTATCCTCTATTAATTAAATAACTTTAATTATTTAATTAATTCATTATTATCTTTAGTCTTCTTTGATTAATTAAATAAATATAATTTACTTAATTACATCTCTAATTAAGCCATCTCTCCTTAAAATTAAATAAATTATTATTTAATATTACCCTTATCACATTTTAAACTATAATTAAATAATCATCTAAAATAATTTAATTATTCTTTAACCTTTTTTCCATTTAATTAAATAAATCTTTATTTATTTAATTTAATCCCTAAATTTTGAATGTTGAATTAAATAACCATTTAATTCATAAAAAGAATTATTCCCGACATATTCCTCTATGATAAAATAATCACTTTGTTATCTAATTAGTCATTTACCACTTAAGTCGAGATTTTATTAAATTAGTTAGTTATCTCCTAATTTAATATCTGATTATTCTTAACGAACGGACCTTCTGGTTTAATTAGTCAATTATCTAGTTTTATTTCTTTCGCACGCAAAATATTCTTAATTAAATAATTTTATTTATTTAATTAATTCATTCGTGCATTCGAATAGACTGTCTCTTCTTTATCTTTTACATGCAATCATTATTTTTTTAAATTTCAAATAGTCTCAACTAAAGATTAAATTATTATTTAATTTAATCTCTATCAGTTATGTTTTTTCACTCGCATTATTACTAACACTAAATTTCTATCGCATGTCATTCTTTAATCTCTATGATTGATTTGTCTTTGAATATGATTCGATCATTCAAAAAACAAATTTCTATAAATTGGCTTGACCTTCATCATTTTTCCTCCGCACGAAATCTTTATACTTTTACAAGTGCAATAAAGGTGATTCATGGAATGGATGAAGAATTTGGTGAGATCATTCTTTTATTCGTATTTATTCTTTAATTCCATTGTTCTTTGTTGTTAGTGAAGAGTTGCAAATGATACAACCGCTTCTTCTTGCTGCTACTCCTTCATTCATGACCGCTTCTCCTCTGGAGAATCTTCAAGGTTCACAATAACCTTGCTCTTACGACTGGTAATCCTTTGTCTCTTCCTAATCGATTTAGAGGATATGGAAGGCTCCGATATTTGTGTGTCTGGCAAATCCTCCTGCTGGGTAGGCTGTCCACTGACATCTTCCTCATGCATTGGATCTTTTCCTGCAATAGGGGCGTTCTGGGTTACCTCTTCTCTAATCTCCATGGCAGCTCTTCCCTTCTCATAATATTTCTTTGAAAGTGAAGGTTTCATAGAGTTATCATTTTCTGGATGTTCGTGAACCCAGAGATCATCAAATTTTTCATCCAAGTCCACCTCTTGATAAAGCCCATTTGTTGTCTTTATCTCCTGCCAGTATATCTAGAAGGCTTGAATTCTTTCGGGCTTCCATCCGACTTTATTCAACTACCGCATAGGTATGGGCTCATCTTCTGATTTGGGTTGGGCCTCCGGACAACATGGTAAAAGTTCTACCAAGATAGTCGCCCCTCTCTAGTAGGCTAATATTCAAGGCCTACATAAAAATTTTAATTCCCCTCTTCGACATTTCTACAAGGGTCCCAGAAGGGTCGAGGGTCGTGCATAATTTTTATGCCAATCTTCGATAGATTATTTTTAGGGTTGTATTGTCAGGTGTCATTGATAACCACTAGCCCAAGATGACCCAACTTAGAGTACAAAAATTTGGTGGTGTTAACCTTCAGAGTCCTTTTTTTAACCAATGATACTAAACCAAATGTGATTGGCAACAAAAAATAGGAAGTTAAATGCCTTCCTCCCCAGTAGTCATTCTCAATATTACATAGTTGTCATCATGCCTCCAGGGAAAGCACTTTGTTAGAAAGAAAACATGGGAGCTGAAAGGTTTCCTGGGTAAAACCTCACATGCAAAGCATAGTGAAGTCTCTGCCAAAGAACCAATCGCAAGGTGGCAAGAGGCCCTTTAACCATGATTTATGTCTCAACGTCAATCGCACAAACATGATGATCCCATATCCATCCAAATCCTGCAAAGTCAAAGCTAAGAACGAATCCATAAACACATAATAATTGAAAGTTTTTGATAGGACATGAGTCCATGTCAAAACTGGCTTCCTTGCATGATTCTCATCGAAAACGACCAAGGAAAAATTGTTGGAAATAGTCTGGATTTTGATGCAAGATCAAGTATACTAGGAAAGAGGAATACCTAAATCTAGAACCGACCTAGAAGTTCTTCAGCTATTGTATCATCCCATCATCTATAACCTTCATGAAGTCAATAAGCACAGACACATTTTTCTTCCTCAACATAAAGTTGAGACTCTTTTGGAATTCAAAAATTCCCTTATCTTTATCTAGCCCACAAACTAGTTCCAACATAGAATAGATGGAAGAAGACCCCAATTTTAAAGAACTTAGAGCAATTGGGAATTTGAGAGGTGCTGAGACATCTATCGACTGAGTAGTCTCAGTGTGGTAAAAATGTTGTGCCATCCAAAAAGTTCTCCAGCGGTCCTGCATCTTTTTCATGTCAAAATATTCAACATTTAGGGTCAAGGGGAATGAGATGCATAGCATATCCTGAAGGGCTTGGGAGCTGATGACTACCCTCAAGTTAGGGCCATTTATTAGCCTAGTTTGAGGGTCAAAGTTTTTTGTGCAAGCTGCCACAATTTCTAGGCAATAATGCACCAAAGGAATCATGTACTAGGGAAGCCCACAGTTCCATAGACGTTTGTATAAAGGGTCTGATAATTTCTTCATATTCTCACACATAGCTTTCCTAAGGCTCTTAGGATTCTAAGATAACTCAGGGTCCGAAACAATATCCCAATCCTCTGATACTAGAGTTTGGTTTCTTGGAGAAACCGTGCCAAGTGTCTTCTGGTCTGCTTGACTAGTAAAGGGCCAAGATGGATTTTTTTGGATGCCTGGAGTAGCATAAGACTTTTGGCTATAGATATCCACGTAGGGCGTCATCAATCTTTTGATAAATTCTTACAATAAATTATTTTTTCATGTCTAACCTGCTTTTTGGTTTTTGTGAAAAATGGCTTAGCAAGCATACATGCCAACCTTTCACATTTATTTTCTACATGCATCACCATCTTTTCTTGCATGTGAAGAGATCACCAACCTACCAAATTACTCTCCAAATTTAAGAGACACGAGTTTGCATGAGGTGGGGCTTGATTTTTCTTGGAGAATGGACCAAGACAGCCTTTCCATATCTTTTGCAAGCTCCTTTGCATTTACTGATATTTTGATTGTACTGGGGCACATCACCCAATGGCTTTACCAAAATATTTTCCTTGATTTCTTTTGGGATGAAAGCTTCTAATGTAGACACCTAGCCTATTTTATTTTAATTCAGAAACTTGAAAGAGGTAAGTTGCAACTACACCTAATCATTCCCATCACCTCACATGTTGCGACACTGAATATCAAGGCTTGATAGCACCATTTGCTTCTGATGCATTCATAGCTTGCATTGTTAGGTGGACCCCAATCAATCTATAAATAGGGCCCTTAACAACCTTGCTAATCACAATTAACCTCAACATTTCAATTAGTAGGCCCTAGTTAATCTTAGCATTTTCATTCTTCAAGTTAGAGTAGCAAGCAATAATGGAGACACTGATTCGATTAGTTTGCAAAAAGACCCAGGTTGCATTTGTAGGGAAGATTAGGTGCAGGCGCCTTAAGCCCATGACAGGTATAAACAACCTATTGTATGTGAAGGCAATAAAATGGGTCCTTGGCAAAGACTGTTTGGAATACGAGGACCAATATATGGTAAACACTAACATCTGCTCCCACTTTGTCGCTTCACTCTTGGATATCAGCGTCTCTAAATGCAAAATTTTGAAGCTGACCAAGCAGGTGTTCCCTTGGTGTTACCTTGGAGGTTTGGAGTAAGTAGTGCGGGCTGCCATATTTGATCATGAGCTTCCTTATTTTCACAACATGCATCGGCTATTGTTGCATGGAGGACATGTTCCAACTAGGACCTTCTTGTTCGGCTTTGAGCTCAAAACACATGAACAACATCGCTCCAAGCTTCGTGTCGGCTGCTACTTCCTCATGCAGATTCATCACATTGAACCCTTCTAAAACATGCAGTGGTACGAGGAATTTGAGAGGATAGTGTTTCCTTACCGTGTGCCATCAGATGTTGTTGCTGCTGGACCCTCTTCTACTTGATAACTGAAAAGAAAAATAACCCCAACTTTGCCTTTTTCCTTTTTACTAACCTTCTACCCTTTAGCAGATGTATATATATATATATATATATTGATACAAGGCCATTGGCCTGTATCGTATGTAATGTAAATGTTCCGACAATAATATAATACTCATGTTTTTATATCTTGGCTCATTTACAATGTATCTTAATTTTTTGCAATACTATTGTTGTTTTTCAAAAAGCACTAAGAAAACCCAAAACTTAAAGCAGAAAAATAATTACATATTTACAACTCACAAACCCACTAAATTAGAAAAACTAATTAAACTTCTAAAGATGTATCCCATTAATTGGAATACTCAAAGTGTTACCTTCCTTGTCTTCTAACTCAAAAGAGTTAAACTATTTGCATTGAACAATTTTAAAAGGCCCCTCTTAGAGACTATCAAACTTTTCCTGTTGCTTGGGCTTTGCGCCATGCTCGTTGAACTTGAGCACCAAGTCCCCACATTTTACCTCCTAGTCGGATGTCCTTTAGTCAAACCACCTTTTTACCACCTGTTGGCAGCTGTTCATGGCCTCGAGAGCATGCTCTCTTTTCTCTTGTACCTCGAGTAACTCAGAAAACCATACCTCCATTACTCCGTTCTGTTCAATTTTTAGAGATTTGAGTAGCTAGAGAGCTGGGATTTCCATGGCAATAGGCAACAACGCCTCTTTTCCATACACCATCTCATAAGGAGATGTATTTAATATTTTCTTGGATGTGATATGGTCTTCCCATAGCATTGTTCAGAGGTTCTTATTGCATTCTCTTCGTTGTTCTGAGCCTATCCTCTTGATTAACTTGATGAGGTTTTTATTTGTGGATTCTATAAGGCCATTCCCCTAAGGGTAATAATTAGAAGAGGTTTTCAAGAAATCCCCATATTTTAATAGAAATTGGCTCACCTTAGAGCCGAGAAAAGCCTTAGCATTATCCGAAATAATTGTTTTAGGCGGGCCAAATCTGACAACCATATCCTTAAGAAAATTAACAATTTCTTTTTTTGTTGCATTTTTTAGTGGCACAACCTCTGCCCACCTGGTGAAGTAGTTAGTTATTGTTAATATCCACCTATGTCTAGCTGATGAAAAAGGTTTAATCATAATAATGAATTCTAGACCCCATTGAGCAAAAGGTTCCTCTACTACTATGGGTCTTAGGGGCATAGCAACATTATTCCTTTTTCTGACATAAAATTGGCATTCATTGCAAGACTTTATTAATGAAAATGAATCATTGAATAGTGTTGGCCAAAAGTAACTAGCACATATAATTTTAATTGCAGTAGTTCTTGCAGAAAAATTCCCTCTAGCTGGGCTGTTGTGGTATTGATCTAATATTATTTTGTCCTACTCTTCCTCCACACACCTTAGTAGGATTCCATTAAAATTTCTTTTGAAAATTTTTCCTTCTAAGAGAACATAACTACTATTTTGCAAATGATAGAACCATTTCTTAAAAGAAGGGAGATTGATCGGATACCTTCCTATTTGCATGAATTTTATCCTATCTTCCAGCCAATCGCCCTCAGATATTTCTTCATTCAGCAACATAGGTTCCAAGGCTTCGAACTCTGCCACTGGTTCATTTTTTTAGCGAGGTACTCACACAATCCTTTTCCCTTGACAGTTTTGACATGCCTGATCTCAAATCATATTCCAGAATCTTGGTAATCCAATTATCTCTTTTCTCGGTGATCTCTCCTTCCATAATATATTCCCGCACACTAGGATGTGGTACACAAACAATCACCTTATTGTATGATATCAGATTTCAGAACTTGTTAAGACCTTTCACAATGGAAAAGGCCTAATTTTCTACAAAATTGTATCTTACCCCATACTCCTTTAAGGTGAGCAAGTACAAAGCAATAGGACATTCCCTTTTATCCTCACTATCCTTTTGCATAAGCACGGTGGCAATACTATTGTCACCACCAAAAACATACATGATAAAATCTTTTGACAGGTCCGGGTTGATCAATACAAGGGCTTAAGAAATGACTTCTTTTATGACCTCAAGATATTTTCTAGCTTTCGTTGTCCACTTGAAAGTCAAATCATTTTTTAGCATCAGGGTAATCGACCGAAAAATTCCTACAAAGTCTGGAATGAATCAGTTGATGAAATTGACCTTACCCAAAAAGGATTGCACTACTTTCTTGTTTACGGGTAGAGGAAGATCCTAGATTGCATCTACTCTTTCTGGATCGATGGCGATGCCCTCATTTGAGACAACATATCCCAATAGCTTCCCCTGGGGAACTTTGAATACACATTTCTTTGGATTTAGAGAAATCTTGAATTCCTGGCACTTCTAGAAGACAAGCTCTAAATGATCAAAGTGATCATCGACGGATTTGGAAAATGTTGTCAAGTCATCTAGATAGATAAGTATAATCTTATGTATTAAATCTTTAAAGGCAATACCCATAGCTCTTTGAAAGGTGGCTATGGAATTTGAGAGTAAAAGGGGCATTTTAGCATATGCATATGTTCCCCACTTTGTGGTGAATGCTATTTTGTGTTGGTCTTCTTCCTTCACTCAAATTTGATTGTAGCCCAAAAATCCATCCAGCATCAAGAATATTTCAGAACCAACTACAGTTTGTAGAATTAACTCTATAGAAGGCAAGGGGTAATGATCCTTCAAGGACATCTTGTTTGAGTCTTGGAAGTCTAAACATAGTGGTATGTCACCATTCTTCTTCTGGACTAGCACTAGGTTAGACACCCAAGTGCTATGCTTGATTGGGAACACTATTCAGGATGCAATCAGTTTGTTCAACTCGTGTGACATGAGTGATTCAATTTTTGGGTTTATGGGCCTCTTCCTCTAGCGAACCGACTTCGCTCCTTCTCAAAGCTCTATTGTATGTTGGATAATCTTGGGATCATATCCCTTAAGATCATCATATGACTAGGCTACTACACTTGGATATTCCTCGCAGAAGTGTTTTAGCTGGTCTTTTTTCTCCTGAGATACTTCCTTACCAACCTTGAGCTTCATGTCTCCTCCGATTTGCAAATCGATATAATAACTTTTGTTAGCTACCAATTTCATTTTATCTTTCCCCGCATCATTGGAATAAAAAAGACTCTCTAGAGTGACTAGGCCTTGAGGAAGCTTGTTGGATTTTGAACTTTATCACTTGATATCTGTAGGATTCGACGATATTTGGTTGTATTTGGTCAGAGAATTCCCCAAATGACTGGAGAAATGATGTAAGATGAGTGTCACTATCGCACACTTTCCAGTCTTCATCATTGTTTGGAATAGCAGGTCATACAATCACTCTTATTACATGTTTATTATTTAATAACTAGGAGGCTGGCTCAAATTGAGCTGTGACAGTGGCTATCTAGTCACCTTTAGAGTTCTTCTCCCTCGGTATAGCCTGAATATTAAAAGACTCAGATTTCAATAAGATCCCAGACCCTATGCTGGTATGATCACATCCAAACATTCCTTGCAGCAGAAATCCCTCGGATTTGGTTGACCACCAATTCTAAATCTCTAAACACTCTTACTTGCTTCATGCCCATATGCTCTGCAAGGCTCAAACCATGGACAAGACCTTCATATTATGCTTCATTGTTCGAGCATGTGAACTAGAAGGGATAAGACCTCAAGTTCTTTTCCTTGGATGAAGATGTCAAACATATTCCTACCCCAGCTCCTATTCTACATCTTTCTCCATCAAAGTGCAAAGTCCACAACTCCAAGGATGTTTCACCTCCAGATTCCTTAGTAACTCTTGGTATAATTTGTCCTTCCTCGTGTATGACATAGGTTCTGATTCTAGTTGCATGTTAATTTCCAAAAGGGTCCGTGTCTATAAACTCGTTCAACAAAGCTTCTTCATTTTTTGTCTGGGAGTTGGTTGCCTCTTCTTCCTCTAGAAATTCAACATTGAACCTTTCTTCTTGGGAAATCAAAGTATGTGCCACTTCAAAGTTGAGTAGGGCCTTGTTAGCAACATGTTCAAAAAGCAAAGTTTCTGACAACAGTTTCATTTTAGCTCCCTATTTGGTTCTCAAAATTAGGTGTGACCAGTCTAATGCTAGATACTCTCCAACATTGTCCATGAACTCTCAAGACAAACATATCCCAAACAAAGGAGGGATATCAATGAGTATGGTATCTTGATTCATAGTGATACTGGGGCATGCAAATAATGTCATAGGTAATCCCTTGATTACCCTGACGATATCAACCCTATTTCCATTAAGCTGCATGAATCCCTTGTTAAGAGGCTCATATTTTAATCCTAAAGCATTAGCTACTTGCTTAGGTATGAAAGTGGTGCTAGCACCAGAGTCGATCATACAATTATGCAATACCTTGTCACCAATTATAAGCATTAGAAAGAAAGGCCTAGGTTTAGGATTACTCTCTTTTCTAGCTTCAATCTTTTCTTTTGGTTGATTTGTTAACACTTTATTCAAGGCCGACTTGGGTATCTTTCCTTCATTGGGCTTCCCTGACATCTTCTCATCTTCCTCTCTTGATAATACTTTCTATAATATAAACTTTTGCTCTGGAATAGCTAGGATATCCCAAAAAGAAACATTGGTAGAAGACTTATTCAGTTGTTCCACCACATTGAATTGTGTTCGCAACTGATGAGTCATGATCATTTGCTCCTTGGGTCTCGCAGTTGGAATGGGCCTCATAGCTGGTGTATCTGGTTGTTTGGCAACAACTAGGGTGATTGTAGGAGCCTTTTCCTTTGGAGGAGGTGGGTTTAGAGAGTTGGGAGTGGTCACCTTAGACTTCTGTTGGATTGACGATGGGCCTACCGACAGACTTGACATCGACTGAGATGGAGCATTGGCTGGCAGAGATGTAAATTCTCCAATGAGTCTATGCTTTGAAAGCATGTTGTACTTAGATTGCACTCGAGGAACTTGAGTCAAAGGAATGTCGTTTGGAAATGCTAATTCTTTTCCTTCCATCCATGAAAAGAGAACTTGGTCTAGAACTATGTCTGACTCTTGCTCTATGGACATTCCTTGCATTTGAGAAGTGAGGACTACATTATCCATCTGTTGAGAGGCCTAAGACTAGTTTCCGGGATCAGACGCACTACTTTGTCTATGTTGCTCTGCTATCTTCTGTTGTAAATTTCCTTGCGGACAATTTTGGGGCATGTGTGCATCGTTATAAGGAAAACACCATGAATTTGTGTCTTAATCTAAGTTATTTTGTCCTGCAACAAGCTCTTTATTTGAACTATGATAGACGCTCTACATTGGCAGGGTCACTGGAATAACTTGGCTATTCAACTTGTGTGTGTGAAATATGGGAAAGTTATTAAATCAATACCAAAGCACACAAACACCAATGAGACATATTATATTAAAGATTTGAATCAAAGAACTACTCTAACTGCAGCAAAATGAATCTTCAAAAATGTTCCATTTTTCCCTATTCTTAAATGATTCCTTTAACATTTTTGGCCCTCAGATTTCTATGTGCACAAAGGCTATTAGAGTGACACTTAAGAAATGAGATTGGTATTCAACATGCAATCCAACTATATGCCTATGTGAAACTATATGCAAACAATGATGATGAAGGCTATGATGAGGGAAGGATGATGTTGATAATAAATGGAAAAGTGGAGGTGGATATGATGGTGGTGATCTATATGATCCTATGCATGATTCTACATATGCTCAAATGCAAACTAAAAATGAACTAATCTAAAATGAAACTATGATGCAAGATGGGACATAAAACACAACTATGAAGCAAGATTTAAAGCTAAGATGTCAATGCAAAGAAAAACATGATATAAAGACTAGCTATAAGACTCCCAAAATTCTCCAAGCTCCAATGATAAACCTGCATGATAACTTTACTTCAAATGTGGATACAAACTACAAGGCCCAAGGGTTGTATTTATAGAATTTTCCAAGCATATAGTGAGGAGGCAATAATCAACAGTCTAGATTCGAATAAGAAGAATGGATGGTGGAGATCAAGAGAATCAAGATGTTGTCCCCTTGACCAAAGACAACATACCATGTGTGTGGAAGAATCTCTTGACCAATGGGCAACATTCCATTTGGATGGAAGATTCAACTGTGGGAGGAATAAATCATGTGCTTCCAAAATTGGTGGAAGTGTGGGAAGGAAAGACCATGTGCTTTTTAAAATTGGTGGAAGTGTGGGAAGGAAAGACCATGTGATTTTTGAAATTGGTGGAAGTGTGGGAAGGAAAGACCATGTTCTTTTTAAAATTGGTGGAGGATAATTCTAATTAAAAATTAGAGTTATTTATTTTCATGTGACCTTGATGAGGTGGCATAAAAAAAGTTGTAGAAATGTGCTTTAATTCCTAATTTGATTTAATGAAGTTTAATTATATAAAACAAGTTTACGGAACCTTGTTTATTGAATTAATTTAGAAGAAAGTGTTTTAGATTTTGGAGAATTAGAGAAGAGTGAATAATATAAATAAATTGAGCATTTATTTATATGTAGTTGAAATATTAATCAAATAGCTAGTATTTAATTAATCAAAGGTGATGACCATTTTTAGGTGTTTATTTAATTAATTTAGAAGAAAGTGTTTTAGATTTTGGATAATGGAGTTGGGAATATCATATCGACATATGATATAGTTCAAAATGAATGAAGAGATTTGTTTGCTAGTCACAGTTGTTAGGGGAACAACTTCAATCCACTTAGTAAAATACTCAGTGGCTGTAATGATGAATTTGTGTCCAATTGAAGATGATAGGTGTATCTTGCCAACTAGATCCAATCCCCACTAAGCGAAAGGCCATGTTGTGGTGAAGGGTTGTAATTCTTGAGCAGGAGCATGAATGAGATTCCCATGAATTTGACATTTTTCACGTTTCTTCACAAAGATGAATGATTCCTTCTCCATGGTCAGCCAGTAATAACCCAATCTAACAAGTTTCTTTGCTAAGGTTAGTCCACTTGTGTCCCACAAATACCACCATGTACCTCTTGTAAGGAATTTTTTGATTCATTGCATTTGAGACATCTAAGGAGGGTACCATCTAGACCATGCTGGTATAAGATGTCAGCAATTAAGGTATAATGGGAGGATTGATAGATGAAATTTCATTTTTGACTTCTAAATAAATCTAAAGGTAAAATAGTATCCTTTAGGTAAGCATAGATTTGGCCATACAAGGGAGAATCAGAATTGGTTAAATGGAAAATGATTTGAATTTCTGGATTGTCATAGGTGGGAGAAAACAATTGTTCCACCAAGAAATCGTACCATTCTTGATTCTCTGACAACTAGAGTAGAGATGCGATTGTAGCCATTGCATCTGCTGCTTTATTATCAATACACAGAATTTGTATGAACTTTATATCAACAAAGTATTTCTTGAAATCATCCACCATCCTTTTGTAACATATCAACTTGTCATCCTTAGTGTGATATTTGTCATTGATTTGATTTATAACAAGTTGTGAATCACCAAAAACTTGAAGTTCTGTGATTTTCCAATCTACTACAATTATCATGCCAATCAATAGTGCCTCATACTTAGCTATGTTGTTTGTGCAGGGGAACATTAGTCTATAAGATTTTGGAACTGTATGCCCTTGAGGTGTAATAAAAAGAATCCCTACTCCTGAACCATGTTGAGTGTAGGAACCATCAAAGTAGAGCACCCATGGTTGTTTGATAATTGTTGTGAATACATCGGCATCAGGAAAATCAATGTGTATTGGGTGTTTTGTTGTCATTGGTGCTTTTGCTAACTGATCTCCAATCACTTGTCCCTTTATAGCTTTCTGATTCACATAATGAATGTCAAACTCACTTAGGATCATGACCAATTTAGCCAACCTGTCAGTTAAGGTTGCCTTACTTAGAAGATATTTGAGTGGATCAATCTTAGCCACAAGCTTTATTGTATGAGTTAGCATGTAGTGTCGTAACTTTTGAGAAGTGAACACTACTGCTAAGCAAGCTTTTTCAATGAAGGTGTAATTTAGCTCATGACTTGTCAAAGTTTGACTCATGTAATAGATTGCTCACTATTTTCTTGAGTTGTCTTCTTGTGCCAATAATGCTCCTAAGGACACTTCTGTGGCAGAAATATACAATATGAGTGGTGCACCTTGTATTGGTGGAATTAACACTGGTGGATTCATTAGGTACTACTTTATTTGATCAAATGTTGCTTCACATCTGTCCTCCCATTTAAATGGAACATTCTTATGTAAGAGATGAGTAAAAGGTAAACTTTTATCTGCTAGTTACGCAATGAATCTTTTGATGGATTGTAACCATCCTTGCAAAGAGCGTAGTTGACTAATGTTCTTTTGTGGTGGCATATCAAGAATGGCTTGTACCTTAGCTGGATCCACCTCAATTCCCTTTTCTGATGCGATATAACCCAACAACTTTCCAGATTTCACTCCAAAGACACATTTCTTTGGATTAAGTCTCACTTTGAATTACTCCATTGTTTTGAAAAGTTTAGATAAGATAGTTATGTGTCCTTCCCTGGTGTTAGATTTGGTGAGGAGATCATCGACATAATCCTCCATGAATGTGTGTATCATATCATGAAAAATCATTATCATTGCACGTTGGTATGTAGCTCCTGCATTCTTCAATCCGAATGGAATTACATTCCAGCAATAGGTACCCCAAGGACATGTGAATGTTGTTTTATCTTGATCCTCTGTTGCAATCTTTATCTGGTTGTATCCTGAAAATCCATCCATTAATGAGTACATCACATGTCTAGCAGTCAAGTCAACAATCATATCTATGTTTGGTAGAGGGAAATCATCTTTAGGACATGCCTTGTTCAAATCCCTGAAATCTATACAGATTCTGATTCTTCTGTCTAGTTTTGAAACAGGTATGATATTGGAGATCCATTCTGCATAGTCAATAGACCGAATCAATGCAACATCTAAAAGCTTCTTTAACTCTTCCTTAACCAATAATGCAACGTGTGGATGCATTTTTTTGAGTTTTTTCTTTACAAGTTTTTCCCCCAACATGATAGATAGATGATGTATGATGAGATTTGGATCTAATCCAAGCATATCTGCATAGGACCATTCAAAACTAATTTGATTGTTCTTGAGAAATTATGTGAATCCTAGTATTTCCTCTTTTGTTAGAGATGCAGCAAGTTGTAATACTTTGGGTTGTTCCTTAGTACCTATATTGAGTGCCTCTATTGGTTCTATTAGAAAAGAAGATCTTTCCTGGTAATGTTTTGGGAGAGTGTCAAGTTTCGCATCCTCTAGTGCCTTTGAAAGGTTTTCGCTTTTGGATACGCTTTTTATTTTTCTCTTTTCTTTATCTAATACTGCCTTTGTTAGGTTTTCACCATTAGATCTTTCTTTTATGTTATTTATTTCATAGCTGAGAAACTTGGCACTTTCCTATCGAAAACGCTGATCTTGTGATTCCCTGGTGGAACTTGTTTCCGGTTGGGATGAACAAAGGAATTTTATGATGGTTTCATCATTTGGAAAAGTTGGGATATCAATTGGTGTGATTTGTTCCCAATCGATGAGTTTGGGATAGACCAAAGGAAATGGATTGTTAGGATGAGTAAGGTCATTGGCCATTAGGGTCATGATGCTATTATTAACATCGTTATGGGAGAGGTCTAGAATGGTATCCTCCTATGGATGATCTCTCTCACTTTGAATCAAGCTGGTCTCACTTGAATCATGATCACTTAGTAGAACGTAATCAAGCAGAGGCCTTGAACTTTCTCCTTGTAAGAATGTGGGTGTAAATTTGTGTATGACATCCACCCTTTTTTCTGTCAAGAATGTATCATCAGAGACGTCATCCCATTCATATTCATTGGAGTCAGTGTCAGAATTGTTTGCTTGAATTCTCATAATTGTTTCGGCTAACTCCTCATTAGACATTCTTTGTACCACTTCTTGCTTTGTATCTTCACCATATCCTAACCCATTCTTATCCTTTGGGTGCATTGTTTTCAGTTTGACAAGTTCAACAATACCCTCTTTTCTTTTACCTATAGGGCCATTTCCTTCATAACCCATTTGCTGCATGATTGCATAACCTTTTCCATATTGTTATGTGGGTAACTTGACATGTTGTACCGATTCTTCTTCATCTTTATAGAGACAATCAAGGATAGCTATATCTTCCATTTCATTTTCTTGAGTATCTGTCTTGATAAATCTTCCATCAAACTTGGTGATGGGAATTGAAGCTTGTGTGCCTGATGCTGAAGCTATTGTAGCCTATTGCATTGATGTTGATGATTGACCATGGGATTTTGGAGATATGGGTAGATTAGAGAGACATAGTGAATATTCTGTCACCCCATTATTTTTTAACTTTAGCTTGGTGCCAAAATTTCTTATCATTTCCCTTGCTTGTTCACTGTGTTTAGAAGTAGAGATGGCCAGAGCCTCTTTATTATGTGGGACAAATGTGTCCTGAGTTGCTCTAAGGTTAGAACAAATATGTTTGCTGTTATGATCCGCTGGTATGGTTATTTCATGTTCGTCATAAGGAAATTTTAGGCATTGATGGTATGTTGATGGTACTGCTTCCATCTCATGGATCCATGGGTGACCCAAAAGTATGTTGTAGGATAATTCTTGATCCAGAACTTGACAAAAAGTGCTCTTTACAACCGGTCCCACTCTGATAGGTAGCATGATGAGGCCCTTGGAAGCTCGTTCCTCATCATCATATGATTTGATTGTTCTTTTTCTCCTTGGATCAATAGACTCTTCAGAATATCCCAAGGCAAGAACCAATTTTAAAGTACAAATATTTAGACCGGCTCCCCCATCTATTAAGACATGCCTGATTCGGGTTTTATGGACCATGACTTCTAGATAAAGTGATGAATTATGCAGATGTGTCATGGAGGAATCATCTTTTTCAGAAAAGGATAGACATGTTGGTAAAGACAAGTGTCCCACCATGGCTTGAAAACTATTGATATCCAAATTAGGAGAAACGATTGTGTCAACAAGAGCCTTTTCTAGAATGTCCTTGTGTGCTAGCAATATTTTAAGAAGCTCCAAGATAGAAATTTGAGCCGATGTTTTTCGTAGTTGATCAACCAAATTGTACTCACTTGGAGGAGGAACAACTGACTTAGATGAATTTCCTTTAACAATAATTTTAGCATGTCCCCTTGTCATTGCATTTACCTCTCAATACTCTTGTTTTCCCTTTACTTTGATGACATTGACTTGCTGGTCATCAGTGTAGATATGATTAATGGTAGTGTCATAGACATGATTCACGTTCTTTCCTTTATCACTTGAGGATTCCCCTTTTTGATAATTGGGAAGAGGATCCTTGAATGCCTGATGATCTTTATTGGCATTATGTCCTTCAACTATTATGGTACAATTTTCAATCAAATCCTGAACCAAATTTTTCAACGCTTAGAAATTACTAATCTTATGACCTCTGCACCTATGATAATCGCAAAAATATGAGTCATTCCATGATGGTGGTTTGACTTTTGGCTCATAATCTCTTTGTGGTGGCAATGTGATAATGTTTTGATTTAACAACTCTTTGAGAATTGACTCAAGAGACTTGCCCAAGGGAGTGAAACTTCGTCAATTTGAAAAAAACTGACACTTGGGTTGATCATTGCCAAGATTATTATTACCATGATTATTTGCCAAATTTCCTTGGTTAGCATTGTTTCCTTGATTGGCATTGTTATTGCCTTGGTTACTTGAGTTTCCAGGATTTGTATTATTGTGTTGAACACTTGATATATTAAGAATGGTTGGCTTTGTTATTACGTTGTTGGCATCCACTACCCCATCATTTACAACATTCTTATTCCTGGTCCAGAATCATGACTTGTCAGTGTTGTTGTTGTTGTTATATGAATTTGGACCATCTTTGTCAAGTTTTAATGTTCCTCTCATGACCAAGGCTCCTTCAATGGTGATCACATTTTCAATCAATTTCTCGAATGATTGAGGACAATGAAGATTTATCCTATAACTCATCTCTTGATTTAAAAAACGATAAATATTTCCATCTTTTCCTTTTCAGGAATGGAACGGGAATATCTTGCAAATAACCGTCTCCATCTTTGTAAGAATTAGATAAAAGGTTCCCTAGTCTTTTGT
This sequence comes from Sequoiadendron giganteum, assembly GCA_007115665.2. Lineage (NCBI taxonomy): Eukaryota > Viridiplantae > Streptophyta > Pinopsida > Cupressales > Cupressaceae > Sequoiadendron > Sequoiadendron giganteum. The sequence continues at coordinate 173,865,633 of CM021108.1, forward strand.
TTTACTTTGCACAAATCAATCATGGTTATTTGATGTTGTATATTGTAGTAGTACTGAGATATGAATTTATTAATTAACTCCTCAAATTTTTTGATGGGGGTAGTGATTTTGGAAAGCCACTCCATAGATTGCCCACCTAAACTTCGTGGAAACAATCACATCAGGTACATATCTTCATGAGCAAATTCCAAGCTTATATTTTGAAAGTCTCTTACATGATCAATGGGATCTGTTTTCCATTGTATTTATCAAATTTTGGGATCTCACAATGTTTTGGAAAAGGAGCCATGTTGAGATTCCTATCAAAGGGATATGGGCAGATATCCTCAAAAATATATTTCTTGATAGTTCCCCCTTGTATTTCTTTAATTTGTCCTTGTAATGCTCTTATCTGTTGATTAAGAGAAGTAAAGTCATTAGGGAGGTTTTAACTATTTCAGGATCCTCTTTAATCTTCTTTGTATCAAAATCAGAGGGTAGCTTGGCTCCTTGGTTTGCTAGCAAAAGAAAATCCTTTCTTTATTTCATTCTAAAATCTTGTCCAAGAGAGTATGGAATTGGGGATCTTGTTCAGCCTCCAGAAGTAACTCCTCAGTTATTGGAAAATCATTATTTGAACTAGTCCCTATACCAAACCTATGAAAAGGATTTTCTTCTTTATCACCCATGTTTTCTTTATCACCCATGTTGTCCAATGGATTTTCTCTTTCGTCTTCTTCTATATGCTTTCGAGATCTTGTAATAATAGGCATAAACTTATACCAAATTCCTACTAACTTTGATCACAAATGGATGAGTGTAATTTGTTGAAAATCTTAGTCAAGATATGACTAAAGAAATTTATAATTTTTAGCTCGTGATTCCCTAGTTGAAAGGATGATGATCCTATTATGGGAATTAAACTAGAAATCAAAAATAGGTGATGTTTGCACTTTCTGATATTTTGATCTTAGTTGATGAAAATAAGGGTTTTTGTAAATCCTATGGTTGCCAAGTTCTCTATTGCAACACTTGATTAGGATGATTAGAATGCAGAATCATAGGTTGTGGGATGAAAGAGGGGTAAATGGGCTGATTGTGATTATGCTTCTGCGAGAGAGCTCTTCTTTGAAAGAAATCTTGTGAAGACAATGGTTCAAAAGCAAAATAATCAATAAAACCCCTAGAAAAGTCGTGATATCGATGAAGGAAAGTTCTATGCTCAAGCAAAAATTTCTAACTTTGGTATAAACAATTTCTCCTTATCAAAAGCTTCTTATAACTAAGGGACTTTTTTGGTTTCTTGATCCTTTTCTCAAGGGATTTCTTAATAAAGGTTGTAGATTTCCAGACCTTGAGCATAGAAAAGACCATAATTGTTACTAGATTGCATCAAAAAACTATTTTGACTGAGAAAACAAATGTGCTATTTTGTATTAGGGATGCACTAAACTTTACCATGTATGTGCTAAAAGATCTAGTCAATGCATTGAGACAAACATGTTTTGACAGTTTTCTGAATTAGATGATCTTTATTTGATTTAATGTTTGAAAAACATGGCATATAGTAGAAAACATTTTTTTTTAAACTCCTAAGACTAAACAAAAAGTGTATGTTCTCAATATTTCCACGGGTATTGAACAAAATAGGAACTTCAGACAGACTCACTCTTAGTTGTCAAAAAGGTCATCATAATATCCACAACCCACATCTTAGAATTGCGTCGACTCACACGGCCATGTCACCCCCTAGGGGGTGCCCGTGTTTTTGTCTTTTCCAGGCGCATACTCAAAGTTAGATTTCTTGATCCCTTGAGAAAATGGTCCTTGGCAATTATATGGTGACTATCTTGGGGGTAGATTCTTCCCTCCCCTTGCACTGTGTTTATTAAGATGTTCAAAAATTGACACGGTTGGCTTCTACACTAAGGTTCGTAGTAAGGATTTTCATTTAGTGCGGAAAATGATATACTCCCTCAGGAGACCTCCCAACCTTTAGAACAAAGGCTTTGGGAATGGTTATCTTTCACACTACTGTCAAGTTGATTTTTATCAACACTCGCTTTTGATTATAGTGGGTTGGAAACCTTGGCTTTAGGTGTTCCCACTTAGGTTGTTCCTCTTGGGTGAGTACATTTTCCCACAAGAGCAGGCCTGCTAAAGGTTTTAATTAAACATAAAGTGCATGAAAGTAAAAGATGAGTTTGGAATTTTTATCACCTAGTTAATGGGAGAGCATAGGCCTACCACCTAACAACCACAAAAAATAATATTATGCAATTTTAAGTCCCAAATAACAAATTTGCTAAGCTAGGTGAAGATGTTGCTTCACAAAAGACATGGGATTCATTTTATCCAAGATATATCAACTGTTTGGTGACTACCCTAGGATTGGTTTATTTTAATTTGAATGTCTACCCTAGGATTGCTTCATTTTAACTTTATGCAAAAATTATTAATCGATGTCTGTGGACACGTCAAAATTAGGATTAAAATTTTACAATCTTCTAGTTGCGCTAAACCTTGAGTCCAGTTTGTAACCTACCAGAAAACCTGCAATAAAATATTAAAAATGGGGCAAGGGCCCCACGGTGGGCACCAATTTATGTGTGTGTGAAATATGGGAAAGTTATTAAATCAATACCAAAGCACACAAACACCAATGGGATGTATTATATTAAAGATTTGAATCAAAGAACTACTCTAACTGCAGCAAAATGAATCTTCAAAAATGTTCCATCCTAGGATTTTCATCACTAAGTCAACCCTTTCTTATGACAAAATGACCCCTTCATGCACTTATAGGTCCTACTTTAGTTTGTTTCAAAAGACAATCCCAAAAAACATCATTAATCACTCTTTAATATCTATTCTTAAATGATTCCTTTAACCTTTTTGGCCCTTAGATTTTTATGTGCACAAAGGCTATTAGAATGACACTTAAGAAATGAGATTGGTATTCAACATGCAAGCCAACTATATGCAAACAATGATGATGAAGGCTATGATGAGGGAAGGATGATGTTGATGATAAATGGACAAGTGGAGGTGGATACGATGGCGGTGATCTATATGATCCTATGCATGATTCTACATATGCTCAAAGGCAAACTAAAAATGATCTAATCTAAAATGCAACTATGAAGCAAGATTTAAAGCTAAGATGTCAATGCAAAGAAAAGCATGATATAAAGACTAGCTATAAGACTCCCAAAATGCTCCAAGCTCCAATGATAAACTTGCATGATAACTTTACTTCAAATATGGATACAAAATACAAGGCCCAAGGGTTGTATTTATAGCATTTTCCAATCATATAGTGAGGTGGCAATAATCAACGGTCTAGATTCGAATAAGAAGAATGGATGGTGGAGATGAAGAGAATCAATATGTTGTCCCCTTGACCAAAGACAACATACCATGTGTGTGCAAGAATATCTTGAACAATGGGCAACATGCCATTTGGATGGAAGATTCAACTGTGGGAGGAATAAATCATGTGCTTCCAAAATTGGTGGAAGTGTGGGAAGGAAAGACCACGTGCTTTTTAAAATTGGTGGAGGATAATTCTAATTAAAAATTAGAGTTATTTATTTTCATGTGACATTGATGAGGTGGCACAAAAAAAGTTGTAGAAATGTGCTTTAATTCCTAATTGGATTTAATGAATTTTAATTAAATAAAACAAGTTTAGGGAACCTTGTTTATTTAATTAATTTAGAAGAAAGTGTTTTAGATTTTGCAGAATTAGAGAAGAGTGAATAATATAAATAAATTGACCATTTATTGATATGTAGTTGAAATATTAATCAAATAGCTAGTATTTAATTAATTAAAGGTGATGACCATTTTCAGGTGTTTATTTAATTAATTTAGAAGAAAGTGTTTTAGATTTTGGAGAATTAGAGAAGGGTGAACAATATAAATAAATTGAGAATTTATTTATATGTAGTTGAAATATTAATCAAATAGCTAGTATTTAATTAATTAAAGGTGATGACTGTTTTTAGGTGTTTATTTAATTAATTTAGAAGAAAGTGTTTTAGATTTTGGAGAATTAGAGAAGGGTGAATAATATAAATAAATTGAGCATCTATTTATATGTAGTTGAAATATTAATCAAATAGCTAGTATTTAATTAATTAAAGGTGATGACCATTTTTAGGTGTATACACAACTAAGTTTGAGCATTGTCGCGCGATCTATCTTGCCACTAATTTGACTGGTAAGGATCTTTTCTGCCAAGCTTAATGTTGATCGATCAGATTGATGGGTTGATTAGTTTGACTAAGTGTGTTAAGTGAAACAAAAGTGATAATGCACTCGTAAACTCTAGGAAGTTGTGTTATCCTAGAGTAAACTCATACAAGAGAGTAGTTTGACTAAGTGTGTCAAGTCAAATGAGGTGGTTTTGGATTTCTTAATTTGGCTAATTGTGTTAAGCCAAACAAGGATGATAAAAAATTTGTAAACCCAAGGAAGTTGTGTTATCCTAGATTAAATCCGTGCACAAGATGATAGTTTGAATAAGTTTGTTAAGTCAAACAAGGTGATGATTGGATTCAATTGATCAAGATTGATGAAGCTTGATTTGGCACAAAATTATGTTGATGGTTTGATGTGACGCTAACACACGAGTTTGATGCAACTGATATGAATTGTTGGATTGATGTTCGATGAAAAATAAAGCCTGATAATGAATGCCTTCCTGTCAAAATATGCCATGGGCTAGTGATTTGGATTTTTGGCTCACAAATGTTTTAACAAATTTTATTTCATGTTCACCAATGTTTGGATTACTACATAAGTTAGAGGATATATATCAAGATTTATTCTTGAAGCAAGATGCAAATATTTGCCTCTAGTGTCTAGCAGTGTTTGAATGACCATGGGTGGATTCTTTAGATCGGTATATGAATGGATAGATATGGTAAACATGCAAAGGATGCCAAGGATTATGTTGTGATAAGATAAGGTGTTCGAATAGAGGAATTCTCATTCAGATAATTCTTCAAGGCTCAGATAATGTTGGGTAGGATGGGATCAATGAAAATGACCCATGTCAAGATGTTTACCATAAACAAGTTTAAAGTATGCTCCAAAATTTTCATCAAGATCTAGATAAGGTAGATGGATGGTAATGGGCTAGCTAAATGGTTCATGGATAAATGAATGATATGGTTGGAATGTTGTCTTTATTATGGATGTAATAAGATGCTTTCTCCTGAACAGGCATACAGAGATGCTCAATTCTACACATGACGCTTTTTTTCTAGGTTTTCATCATGGTACCTATCCAAAGCATCACCGAAGTGGTTTTCAGTAGAGGATGATTTTTATTTTTACTATTTTCAATCCTTTTTCTAATTTTTTTGAATTTTTATGTTTTTCGATTTTTTTGTATTGTCTAAGAGATTTTAAGGTGATGCTAAACCACCTGGTATTGCTGATGTTGATGCTTCTATCATAACATGCCATCGGTATCCTTCTTGAAGAAGTTTCTCTACCAAGATACATGCACTTGAATGCAACATTTCAGATCCCTAATCTACTTTGTTGATACCGGAGTTAACTTCGTCTTTGTGTGCATATCGCAATAAAGTACCTTTTGAATCCTTGTGATGAAGGGTGATTGCCAACACATGGTCAATGTGATAATTTGATATCATGCGTGGAGGAGTGGATGGAGTGTGTTTAGGAATAAAATATGGATTGGTTGACCATTTGGAACCTTTGACTCTCCAAACTTGGGAAGATGAGCAATAATGAGTGGATATGGAAGTGCACATGGAATTAGGACCAACTGCTTGATACACTTTGTATGTTTCTTGAGAAGCTTTTTTTCCTTTGTGGACATCTTTGATGGATACTTGCCCCTATTTTATTTTTCCCCATAGTTTCTTTGATTGATAGAGTCTGATAGGGATAGTATTTCTTTGTATTCATAGGTATCCATATGTATTTGATTTGTTTGATATGCTTCTTAGCTTCTTTTGCTTTGATAACATTCTTTGTGCTTCGATTCAAGTCCTTCTTTTGACATTGGTCCCAATTCGTGGATGGGGTGATGGGTGGATGGAGATTCATGGCATGGTGGGTTGTAGTATTGGCATTGGTTTCCTCATAAGGATTCCTCATGCTCCCTATGTTGACGTTTGCTTGAGATGAAGTTGCCCCCAGTTTTGTAGAGGTATCACTAATATGTTTATATCCCTTGATTGTTGAATAACCAAGGCCCTGATGCTTAGGATTGCAAATAATCTGCACTAGTTCTAGGATACTCTATTCATGAAGGCCTAATCCTCTACCTTGATAATTCATCTGCTGAAATTTTTTATCTGGAATAGGATGAGATTTACTTTGGAAACAAGGTGCTAATCCTTCTCTGCTCTGTGGTGTATCTTCAAAAGTGACAACTTCTTTATTGATGAGGTAGCTTGCCCTAAGAAAGGTAAGTGATCCAATTTTATAAATGATAGGATCATCCATATGTGGGATGAATGCCTGATTGATACCTTTCGCTTGATCTTGTGAAATATCAAATTTAGTTGCTTCTTCAAGTGATGTTAAAGATTCACTGTAAAATTATTTCTGCTGATTCATTCTTGATATGCTTTCATATGATGTTTCCAATTGACAACTTCTGTAGAAGCCCTCTTCATGATCCATTTTTGATATGTCTCTGGATTTTTCTATATGTTGATCAAGTGTGCAAATGTTAAGAGTAGGAGACTCTTGTTCCTTGGTAATGATGTCAAGAGTATGAGACTCTTGTTTTGAATGAAGATCATCTACATGTCCATCCAAAGAAACCATCTCATGGGTAGATGGAGGAATATGTGCCATATGGATTTGGTCATCATTTGTGACATCTTGTATAGATAGAAGAGTTCCCATTAGATCATTGTAGTATCTCGGAGTTATGAATTCTTGATCTTGAATGATTTTGGAATTACTTTCGACATGCTTTGGATCAAGTTCTTGACATGGATGAATTTCACAGGGTGGATTGTCTACAAATAATTCTTGGATATTATCATTAGGCATGGGAAGTGGCTTAATATCCTCTTGATATTTGAGTGGATTTGGATCATGTGTAGAGTCAAATATTCTTTCACTATTCACAACCGTGAGGTCAAAGGATGTCAATATGTCTTGGGAAGGACCATTGCTAGACCTTGATGGAAGATTTTTATCATGCTTTGTAATACGTTCTTGAGATATGTCCTCTAACTCATAATGTGATGTAGAGACATTTTCAATATGATCATTGGTCGATGGATCGTGGATTATGTCAGTGGGGTCAAATAACATTAACACATCTTGGAATAAATCACTAAAAAGTGGCTCTTGATATATGGTGAGTTGATCACTAGATAGGGTAGACATATCTTCACAGTGCTCATTGATGGATTGATTTTGATCATTGTCTTCAACAAGTATGGTGGAGATATTGTCAATTTTTTCAACCATAGGATCAAATGATGATAATTTTTTTTGAATTGGATCATTGTTGGGCATCGTTGGTGAGTTTTGATCATGATTGAAAAGTTGTTCTTGGTGTATGTTGATTTGATCATTGGTTGAGGTGGAAACATCTTCAAGGTGTTCATTGATAGATTGATCTTGATTTTTGATTTCAACAATTGTGGTGGGAATCTGTTGCAAGTTTTGTTGGGCGAGTAAGGCCTGTGTTTGCTGTTGAGCCAACAATGCTTTTTGTTGGTTGTGTTGTTGTTGTGCCAACAATGATTTTTGTTGGGATTCTTGTTGAGCTACTTGATGATGCACTTGTTGATGGATTTCTTGCAATAGTTCTCAAAATTGTGTTTGTGCCAGCTGAGCTTGGTGTTGGGCTTGAGCTTGAGCCTATGCTTGTTTGGATACTTGAGCTACTTGTACAACTTGTGCGGCTTGTTGGGCTTGGAACTCCTTTTGGTGGGTAGCTTGCAACATGATAGAGAATGAATTTGTCATATTATGTTCTGGCAATGGTGGTGGTGGATTGGGAATGGTGTTGATTGTTGGGGTTGCTTGAATGGTTTCCATAGGTTGTTGTGATATCAATGGAAAAATGGGAGGATTTGATATGATTCTTTGACTTAAATTAAGGGGGTGCTTCTCGGATTTGGTTGATTGATGGTTGGTAAAGGGGGAAGGCTCATGCCTTCATTGTTTGGCTGATAGATTTGTAAGTTTTGAATTTTATTTAAATCTACCAAAGGGAAAGGTGTTCCAAAATTTAGATTGGGCATGTTCAAATTCGTACTATTTATGTTTGGAGGATATAATGATCCCATGTATGGATTGTACAAATGCAAGTTTTGAAAGCCAATTGGCATTGCAAGACTTGGATAGTTTGGTTGAATCAAATTACTCATGATGGATGGATCGAGTTTATATTCCATGTTCTTCTTGTGTTGTGATCTTGTTTGGGCCATAAAATAGAGATCGTTTGATCTTAATCTTAGGCACAAAAGAGAGGATAACTAGGAAGGTCAAAAGATCAAAGAGGGTGGTAGTGATGATGGAATAAATGGATGAAGTGAATGAGTGAAACTTTTGAAGAACTTTTGAATGGTTATGCTAAAATTGTAGGACTTAGATTGATGGTGATGGTTTGACTAGGTGTATTAAGTCAAACAAGATTGCAGTGAAGTTTGTAGACCCTAGGAAGTTGTGTTATCCTAGGGAAAACTTGCACAAGGAAAATGGATTGGCTAAGTGTGTTAAACCAACCAAGGTGATCATGAACTAGTAAAACCTTAGGAATTTTCCTTATCCTAGAGGAATATTTTTTCAAGAGATTTTGAATATTTGGATAGGTGTGTTAAGTCAAGATAGGGTGATGCTGATTTGGCCCTTTTAAGTTTAGCATGAATGATTTTCATAAAGTTCTCAAGAAGCTTGTTGGTGGGATGAAATTTGGTTGATGGAGAGATGGATGAGGATTACGACTTTGATCCTAGACTTTAACCTAGTCACAACTCTTTTCACAAAACCTTGGTGTTGAAGAACATGATAGACTTCCTATGTGAGGAAAGCAAACCTTTCAAAAAGCTCAGGATTTTGTTGATAGTAGAATGCATACAAAGTTGGATTGTTTCTTGAATCCTTTTTATAGAAGTTGTACACTAGTCTTTCTCTGACTTCAAGGAGCATTTCAAGACATTGTTCATGGGCTTTTAGACTTATCCTTTTGAACCTTGGTTTTGGGATTTTAAACTTTCGAGAAATAATTTGAAGCAACACATATAAGGTCCAATTTGTCTTTTATCTTGCCTTAATGAATTATTTTTACCAAAAGCACTTGCTTGATTATGTGTCAAATTGCATGTCTAATGTCTCACTTTCTTTTTCATCCCACAAGGTCCATTATGTGGAAATCAAAGAAATTAGGGAAAAAAATTTCTAGGTTGACCTTAGTGAAAACAAATGATGATAAAATCCAAGCACTTAAAAACCTCTAAGGATATGATCCCTAGGGAAAGCAAGAGTACCTAAATTTGTCAAATATATTTGTTTCCTCCAAGGGGTTTGAAATTTTGAGCTCTTTTTGAATGTTTGTTTTTCAATTGTTTTGAGAACCAAGCAATGCATTTTTCATTCCCAAGCACATGTACAACCCTAGGATGATGAGACAATATTTTGTTGGGTTCCCACTTGGATGAATCCAGCTGCCCATATTTTGTGCAAATGACTAGATGCTTGACAAAATTGGCTCCCCTCCATGACACACACTTCTCAGGTCAGCCAAGAATCAGTACCCATGAATCTCCCATGGTATACTTTTCATCTCTACAACAAAACCACATGTATAACGTGGGGCGGCTTCAAAGGACATGACCTTTTGCACCAACAAAATGGATAAGGATTTGGCCTTTCTAAACAAGGGTTTTAGTTTGGTCTTTCCATTCGTGGAGGCTGACCCATGTGGTGAGAGACCATTGCTTCCCTTCTTGTCAGAGCCAACTATGTGATACTGGATTTTGTTCCAGTACCCAATTTTATATCCTGGATCGAAATACACTTGTCCTTAGTGTGTTATCAGTTGGGTCATTCGCTTGGGTGAGTAATTTTTCCCACAAGGCAGGCTTGCTAAGATAAACAAAAGTGAGTAAACATATTCATAGTTCGATCAAACTTTGTTTAGAAACAAAGGGAGAACACACACAATAATCCTACTCACACTCGCACAATGTTTTGTTCAATGTTAAACCCAAAATGACGTGTGGAGGTAATAATTTTGACAACTTAATATCACAAAAATACTTTTCATTCTCAAGATCACCATGAGGCATGAGAGAAGCACATACACCTTTTAAGTGATATTACTTATTGAAAAGGATTACAAAACATCAAAAAATCTTGTTCATTTTAGACCATAAAAGCAGTGATGAGTTTGTTTTAAGCACCAAAATGAGATGTGAAAGTTGCCTTGTTCAATTTTAGAAACCCAAATTGAAATTTAGTAAATGTCTAAGGTTCAATTTTAACCAAAGGATGAAGTAAAAATGGCTAATTTTAAGCCCCAAAAATAGATGTGAGATGGTTTAAAACTAAATGAAAAAACTAGCTCAACAAGCATTAAAAAATTCTTTTTGTGAATTTCTCCAATCGTGTTTTGCCTTGATTTTATTCTAATATCAACCTGTAAAAGAAAATACAAAGTCTGTATGAATAAAATATTCCACAAATTCTCTCATGTATTAATACAATAATCATAAGTTAAAAAAAAATTGTCATTTCTAAAAAAAAAACTATTTGCCCCCCTTTTAAAAAGAAAATTCCTTCACTGTTGTTTATTTCCCAATTTAATCCCCATTCACTATTTTACCACAAGTTGTGGTATCACAGTTGGTGGCTTCACATAATCCGCCCAGACCGGTACCACTATACCGCGGGTGGTCTAAGGGAGACCTGTGGTAACATGGTGAGCAAACTAGTGGTGAAGTGACAACAAATAGACAATTTACCGTGATACCACAGAGGGTTTGATGGTAGACCGTGAGACTTCGGTGATCGTGGGTGGTTAACCGCAACACCGTAGAGGGTTTGGTGAGAGACCGCGGGATGAGAGTTATGATAGTGGACAATTACTGTAATACCGCGAGTAAGGGAATGTTGCTTGGCAATAATGTGGTCAACACCGCTCTACCATGGTGGGTACAGAAGAAGGTTATGGCTAGGCGGTAGGGAGTGGAAAACGATGGAGGAGGTGGTAGAGATGGATACCATGATACCATGGGTGATTGAAGGGTAGGCTGTGGTATGGAGGTGGATACCATGGTACTTCGATTAGTGGAAGTGTAGGTTGCGGTATAGCGGTCAATACTGCACATAGTGAAAGTAGAGATCGTGACAAAGGCTTAGCAGATAGCGAAGGAGGCAGTGAAGGCGGATACCACAATATTGTGGTTAGTGAGGAGTCAGACCATAGTATGGCGGTGGGCAATGATAGTGGTGAAGAGATAATGAATAGGAGCCACCGTGATACCACGCATGGTTAGACTAGAGGGTGTGGTAGCGTGGTGAATAGGGAACCAACAGTGCAGACTCAATACCGAGAGCTCGAAGTGTTTGTATACAGTAATTGGCAGGTGTAAATAGAGCTCCAAAATATTTCGATAGCTGAAAGGGCTCTAAAAGATTTCAAGCAAAGGTTATTGGCAGGTAGAGGAAAAATTTCAAAGCTAATGCAACCTATAGGCATACAGATAATGACGATTACATGTGTTTAGTAAATATTAGTAACCTATCATGTGATCATTAAGCCATAATCTACACTAAACTAGTAACATATCGATTAAGCATTAGAAATCCGAACAAAGATACATCAATCAGATTTAGAAATGTCAGTAACATATATTAGTACATCAATTTGATTTTAGTCTACTCTCCTTCTAGCACCAAAATGTGAACCCAGAATTCAATTTACCTGCACAAACAAAAAAAAACATAGCATACTATTAGATCATATATAGGAAATAAATCAAGGTTCCCCATGAAATTAGATTGTAACATTTAAATAGGAAAACAAGTGAAGCACAATATAAATGAACTATTCTAATGAAAAACTATCAATCCCATGGGGGAATTGGTATTGATTGGTATGTCGAAATCAGCCCTTTCCCAATTCCTATTTGTAAACTTTGTGACTGTTGATGGTGATATCAGCTAGTTTGAATTGAATGAACAAGATTAGCTCTCAATTTAAGAGAGTAACCTTGCATGAAATTTGTGGAAAGAAGATGAATTTGAGCATAGTAAGTTTACTCAAAGTTGTGGATGAATAATAAGGAAAGAAGCCTCCATTTTATAGATTTCAAAAATGGAAGAGAGAATGAAATATAGTAATGTGGGATCATTCAACATCCAATGGCCAAGTGCCACTTGTCAAGATGTGAATGGATAATGGTTGTGCATATTTTGGTCAAAGTTCCAATAAATGCAATTAGGTGGAATTTCAAATTTGATAAATGACATATGAGTGGGAAAAAAGAATGAAATAAATGCCACTTGGCTCAATGCACAAGGACACATAAGAGCAATGAATGCCTTGTTGGATGTACAAGTCCACTTGGACTTTTTGAATTCAAATTGAGAAAATATTCCCCTTTCATGTCATGTGAGGGAACATAGATGAATTAATAAATCAAAGTATTTGATTTATTGTGCAAGTTGCATTCTCTAGAGAATGTGACATAGATTAAGATTAAGTTAATCAAAACTTAATTAATCTAATGAGGAATTTAGGAGATGTGACAATTTAGACTTAAATTGATAATAAATATAAATCATAATTGAGAGGAATTGGTTTAATTAAATAAATGACTTTGATTTATTTAACTAAGTGGGAAGATGTTAGGTTTAATTTATCTAATTTGATAAGAGGAATTTTAGAAACTTTAATTAAAATAAAATGATTTATTTAATTAAACAAATACATAAGGTTAATTAAATTAAATTGATTAATTTAATCCATGGAGGAGAAAGAATTAATCAAGTAAACAATGATTCATTAAATTAAGGGAAAAAATATGATGAAAAGCTAAGAGTATGATTCAGGAAGAAATGTTTTTAATAATCAGGATCAAGTGTGTCGAACTGAGATTGCACTTTTTCCATGTCTATAGGTAGCAACAATCTCATGGGAAACTTAGCTATTGGGGGACATAGTGTGCTAGCTAAGTGACCTCCGAGTTTTACTGAAGTCGGCTCTTCATTTTAGTGGGGGAGGGGGGGGTAGAAGGTTAGGAAGATAACTGAGAATGTAAATCTAAGCTTAAAGGCGATGCACCAAATCATGAATGAATTTACCTGAGCATAGTGTTGGATGCAAAGGCTCAAACCACTAAATGTTGTTTATTAGATAAATTTTCTCAAAATCACCTTAAAACATAAGAACAACTTCTAATTGCATAACATAACTTAGCATAAATTTGGCCAACATAGAGGAGTCAAAAAAAATGATCTGTATCTATTAAGCTATAAAATATTACAAAAGCTAAAGAATAGGCATTCATATATCATAGGAAAATAACAACATAGTCTAACAGTCTTATCCAGTGCATGAAAAGAAGAAAGGGCGAATTGATTGGTATAGTCTGCGAACTCCAAGTTCAATAAAAATATTACAGAGGCTATTCCCAGTGCTCGAGAAGATTTTCTATCTCTCTAAAAACAACCTAATAAACGAGAAGCAGGGTTGTTTATATAGGCCATCCCACCACTTGAAAATCATGGATAAAGACACCTTGATCAAACATCGACACCTCAGATCTTCTTGAGCCACCATTGATTTGAAAGATCACTAAAAAATACATAAGAAAAGTTGTCATAGAGAATATAAGGCCATGCAACAACAAAAATGAACATGCGGCACCGAAGAAAAAATGCAATGACAAGCGAGAAAAATCGGCGTAGGCAGCAACTCCAAGAAAATGAACGCATAAAAATATGCCATGCGTCAAGAAATTAGAGCGTATAAAAAGAATGAGGGTTGTCCCAGTGAAAAGGTCTGAGAGGAAGCCACATGGGCTACATCGAGTGAAGATAACTACAAAGTGGGGGAAGCTCGGAAAATGGCCAAAGAAAGCCACGCGTCATGCACATAGAACTTAGAAAAAGAAAAGTGATACAGAACAACAGGAACCTCCGTTTGGCAGCCACATGGCAAGTGTTGAAAATTAAAGAGTGATAAAGGAGAAGGCCAAGCCACAAAGGAAAGATAACCGCAAAAGCTAGCGGTTTGTGAAATAAGGTTCACACTATCAACACACATTAAACTAAGATAACCATCCTAGGTCCTTCATCACAATAATAACCACAATCTTGTAAGCCTCAATATAATTTACTTGACCAGTTGGGGAAGAACCAAGCACACATATCCATCTTGGAATTGTTGACCATATCACTTAATCACTGAGCCATTTTTGATAAAGCCTTGCAAAGAACAACTATCCCACCAATTTAGATGTCAATAATTTTGAAGAGATGGTAGGATAGTTAACTAATTATCATCATGCTACCTTCTCTCAATAGGATTATTCAATGGAGAATACCAATCATAATGACCCATTACACCTTGAAGTTCTTTTCCATCAAATGAAAGTTAGACGAGTCTTGATAGACGAAGGAGTAGGGTTGAATCTTTATAAATTGAAATTGGCTAAGGCATTAGTTTTCTCAGAGACATGCATAGACACTACTAAGAGCATAGTCATTAAGGCATATGATGATGAGAAAATATCATCTAAAGGAGTTGTGACACCCCATTAGAATTAGCCCTGCAGTGACGGATACTAGTTTCCAAGTCTTGGATCTCATCCTTCCATACAATATTTTACTGGGTAGACCATGGATACATGCTATAAAGGGCATCCCTTGCACTTACTACTAGTGTCCTAAATTCTTGTACAATGGAACCAAGATCACAATCGATGGTGAACCTGATCCTTCCCAATATTGCACTATCCTATGCAAAATACTGCAACAATAGGTGTATGTTAATTAGGAGGCTTCATCCTCCACCTTATCCTTGTATGTTGATCCATCAACTCTTTCCAAATCATCTACATCCCAAAAACCATCATCCACTCCTAACTTGTCAAGGTCCAAGATAAGGGTTGTGGAGAATATCACATGAAAGCATCCTATTATGTCAGCCAGTTGGTTCCTCCTAAGTCATACGATTTACCCACAACATATAATAGATAGTCCATTGTCACAATACATGTCCCTCCTACAATGAATTTCACAAAATGGGGAGAGTTAAGTAAAGAAGCAATGGATCAAGAAGATGTGACCTCTTGGTTATATAATGAAGATAATAAAAACCCTCCTCCGTCTGTTCAAATATCTAAAGATCAATATGGAAAAGGATTCATGATAATGGAAAGGAAAGGATATGATAGACATAGTGGGTTAGGATTACATCAGAATTGAAGGATGGAACCAATCATTGTCTCTCAGTAACCAATAGGCCTAGGGCTAGGGTCTCAACCAATTAGGATTGGCATTCTTAGTACCTAAACACCATCAGAAGAGGAAGTAGGTGCTTATGAAGATATTGAGACATCCAACGAACCATATGAACCCTTCCACTATGAGTCCCCTGACTCAAAAAAATATGACTGGGATTCCCTTTCCTCCACCAGCATAATGGACCTAGATAAATTATTTGGGGAACTTCACCAAATGCTAAATCCCTCACCAAACTTAATTGATCCCCATCCTCAATAATCCTTTATAAAAGAAGAATGGCTCAAGCTTTACTATTGGGAAAACCTTGATCTCATCTCTTGGTAACCTAACAAACTCACTTCTGATGACCATGCCCTTATAGTGGTCCCACCTTAGAGTCTACCTGTCCCTAGGAAAAAGAAAAAAAGGAGTTAGTAAGAAAATAATGTGACCATGTCAACAGATTTATCCTCACATTGTCAGCCTCCACCTTCGGTAACTCCAATGATGACATGCCCCTTGTATATCCCCAAATTATTGACTGGGATCAACAAGACACCCCCATCTTAGACATATTTGAGAATGATGAAGCAATAGATGAGTTCATGGGACTATGAGAAGGCATACCCAACAATGACCACAAGGATGGATTTACCATAGATTTGGATAATATGGCCTTTTTTGGGTAGTTTGTTCATGCCTCCTGTCGCAAAATTGAAAAAAAAAATTTAAAAAATGAAGAAAAGGAAAATGACAAGTCCCTAGGTGAAAATTCAAAGGCACCTTTGGATGATGAAAAAGTAAAAATAAAGGATGTATCCAAGGGAGAAAACCTCTCTAATGCACCCAAGGATGGAGGGTTGAAAATTCTCTTAGTTGCTAAGGAAAAGTCACCACTTTTAGTTGAGGAATCTATGTAGATCAACATAAACACTAAAGATAATCCTTAGGTAATTTATTTTGCAAAATATTTAATAGAGACAAAGCAACCTAAGTTTCATGAATTCTTCACAAAAAGATATATTAACTTTGCATGTTCATACACTAACATGCTTGGAATGGATCCTGACATTATATTACCTGATTTTCCATTACAACGAGGTGTGAAGCCCGTGAAGCAGAAGTTAAGGAAAATGCACCCACAAATCGCTTTATTAGTCAAAGTTGAAATTAAGAAATTATTAGATGTTGAATTTGTTAGATCAATAGAATATACATAATGGATTTATAATCTTGTGCTAGTAACTAAACCATCTAGGGGAATCCACATCTATACCAATTTCTGAGATATAAACAAAGCATGTCTTAATGATGACTTCCCTTTGCCAAAAATTGACATGATAGTGGACCTAAAAACATGATATGAGATGCTATCCCTCATGGATTGTTTCTTAGGATATTTAATCAACTCAAAATCACACCTGAGGACCAACACAATATAACTTTTACATGTCCATGGGGAACATATTGTTGAAATGTCATGCCTTTTGGGCTCACAATTGTTGAAGCTACATACCAACATTCCATGAAAACCATATTCCATGATCTTGTACACACTCTCATGGAAGATTATGTGGATGATCTAATAGCTAAATCATTGACAAGAGCTAATCACTTACAAGTCCTAGATAAGATATTTCAAAGACTAGAAGAATATAAAGTAAGGCTAAATCCAAAAATATATATCTTTGGCATTCAATCAGGAAAACTCCTAGGATACATTATTTCTAAAAGAGGCACTGAAGTGGACCTTGCAAAAGTGAAAGCTATAATGGACATTCCTTCACCAACTAGCATAAGTAGGTTAAGGACACTACAAGGAAGATTGTAGTCTATCAGATGATTCATAGTGCAATTAGTAGATAAGATACATCAATTCCAACATCTACTCAGAAAAGGGGTACCATTTGTGTGGAAAAAAAATGCCAAGAAGCTTTTCAAAATATCAAGGATTACCTACTTACACCACTAGTGTTAGTGCCACCTACAGATAGATGACCTCTCATACTCTACATTTCAGAAACCCGATCAGTGCTAGGAGAATTACTCACAAAAAATGATACTGAAGGTCATGAAAGAGTAGTGTAATATATCAATTGTACTTTTTTGGGATATGAGCTAAACTATAGTCACATAGAATGAGCTTGTCTTGCAATAGTTTTTGCTACTAAAAAAATTAGGCATTACATGTTAAACCACCAAACCATGTTGGTCACAAAGATAGATGCTTTGAAATATCTATTCAGTCACACAACATTAATTAGTCAATTGGCTAAATGGGTAATGATACTCAATGAATATGACATCTAGTATGTAGAAAGAAAATATATAATAGGATAAGTCATTGTTGATCAGCTAGCAGATACACCAATTAAGGTAGAGCATCCTCCAGTTGCAGATTTTCTTCATGAGTTCAACTTCACCATTGACAAAAGAACCACATGGAATTTATACTTTGATGAGTCCCACACTAATAATGGTTCAGGAGGAGGAATATTGTTTGTCACACCACAAGGTGGCACAATTCGTAAGTCATTTAGAATTACCTTTCAATGCACAAACAACATAGAAAAATATGAGGCTTTTGTAACATGATTACGAATGGAAATAAAATGGATGATCAAAAATTTACAAGTTTATGGAGACTCCCAACTAGTAGTCCAACAAGTTAATGATGAGTATGAAACTATATATGAGAAGCTTGGCCCATACAAGCGAATGGTAGATAGTTTTGAGAAGTTTTTTGACCACATCAACTTTCATCAAATACCCCACATTCAGAATAGGGCAGAAGATGCTATGGAAATTGTTGGTTCATTATTGGATATACCTAGCAACATGCCTAAACTCAATTTTTTGGTAGAACATCTTTTGGTCCATGCCTTTGATGTCCCAGATTCTATGATGGTGTGTGAGTTTTTTGGTCCCACTTCCTCATGGTACAAAGACATATATGACTAAGGTCATGCCCAAATCCTACCCTTAGACCTTTCGAACAACCAATGTAGGACATTTATCCATAACTCTTCAAAGTATACCATCATCAGAGATACCCTTTATAGATTTTCCTTAGAAAATACCTTGTTGAGATGTCTCGATGTTGAAGAAGCACAAGCAACCTTAAATGAGATACACAAGGGTATATGTGGATCCCAATCTAGTGGCCCTACCTTAGCTAAGAATATTATGAGATTGGGCTATTATTGGCCTACCATGGAAAATGACTCATATGTATTTGTCAAGAAATGTCGAGAGTGCCAAATACACAAAGAATTAATATACATAGCAGCACAAGAGATTTTTTTGATAACCTCACCATGGCCCTTTGCCCAATGGGGAGTTGATACCATAAGTAAGATGCATCCTACATCCTTCAATGGCCATAAGTTCATAATAACTGCAACTAAATACTTCACCAAGTGGATCAAAGCCATTCCTATGACCTACATTAATGACACATAAATTTACAAGTTTATCCTTAATTCAATCATTTGTCAGTATGGTGTTCCTCAATCCATAATCACGGATAATCACCACCCATTTAAAAATCAAGAAGTCTACCATCTATGTGAAGAATTCCATATCCAACACCACTTTTCCACTCCTTATTATCCAAAAGCTAATGACCAAGATGAGGCATCTAACAAAAAAATCATTAGAATCCTCAAAAAGACTATCAATAACGTTGGTCATGACTGACATTTACAACTTAATCCTGCCCTATGGGGTTACCGCACAAGCATCCATACTCCGACCGACGCTACTCCATGCTCCTTTGTATTTGGTTATGAAGCCATCTTACCTATTGAGGTCAAAATTCCTTCCTTGAGGGTATCTTTGAAATGACATATTGATGATGAAATGTACCATGTGTCAAGATGGCATGAGTTAGAACTCCTAGAAAAGCGAAGAAAAGAGGCACTAGATCATCTCCAAGCATATCAAAACCATCTTTGTCACAACTATAATAAGAAAGTTTTGAATATTGTTATAGAAGCCTTTGGATCAGGAGCATATCAACTCTCTACCCTTGAAGGATAACCACTATAATCACCAATCAATAGCCTTCATATGAAGAGGTTCTATGCATAGCTTCTAAGAGCATTGTCTTAATCATAAAAATACAAACAAAAATAGAAAAATAAATTGTTACCCTAATGAAAACCTGGTAAAAAAACATCTTTGTAACACAATTTTTTTTTGAAAAATCAACAAAATAGTAAAGAGAAATAATTTGTCCAATAGTGAAAACCACTTTGGTGGAGCTTTGGATAAGTACCATGGTGAAAACCTAGCAAACAGGTTTCATGTGTACTCGACTTCGCTCCTTTGTCTACCATCATTCCAATTTTATTTTCCTACCATTACACCTATAATAAATGGTTGTCCTTTTCCATAACTTGGAACGATTGACATCAAGTACCCTCCACATCCCCACTCCATCCTATTGATCTTATACCCAACTGGGGGAAAAAACTCGACCTACGTCATTTGGACCTTGCACTTGATGTTTCAACATCATAAAATTTCCTAAAGAATTCCAAAAGAAAATCATAAAATGTCCTAAAAAAAATCCAAAAAACCATAAAACCCCAGAAAGGAAAAAAATTCAAAACATGTCAAAAATCTCAAAAATAGAGTCAGATTCAATTGTGTCAGTTAGTCATGGACATAGTCAAACTACATTGCTTATTTTGTCTTATATTTTTATTTGTCTTTTTCTTTGAGTCTGGTTGCTACCTTTCTCGAGGACGTCCCATGAAGGATTTAGAGAAGCCAGGATGTCGCAGGACTCTTTTTCTTTGAATTTTTTCTATCGACTATCTTTTAACTTGGTTTTCAAGTCCGGTTACTAGCTTCCTCAAGGATGTCCCATGAAGGATTTATAGGATCAATGATGTCTCATGACTTTGTCTTTTTATTTGATTATTTTTTGTGGTTTGACTTGACAAAAAGACTGGGGCAATTTCTCCCTTAGTATAAGTTAGGACACCTTGTCTACACCAACCTGTTTATATCAAGTGGATGACTTTATACATCCCATTCTATCTCATATCATTGTGTTTATTATCCATTTATTTCATTTAACACACACTAATGATTTAATGCAAGGCCTAGGATGTATTTGGAAAAATATTGAAGATTCCACATTCTTCTAACAACCATTTCTAATATTAACATATAGATTATTCTGCACTAACATTTATTTTATCCTACATTATGATGGAGTCCTATGACTGACAAAAAAATTTAAGGTATTTTTCATATGCATTCATTTTACAAATATCATTTAGACATTGTCATATATATGTACATAGTAAACTATACATCGATGCTAAATTTCAAAAAACACAAAAATATACACATCTATCACATCTAGGTAACCATGGCATACATGAATATACCATTAACAATTATACATATTATAAATATCCACATGTAAATTATACATAATCAAATCACATTGCATCTCATTATCATAAACATAGTGTATACACCTAAAATTGATCTAGAGCATCCGATTAATTAAATACGAATTATTTAATTGATTATCCTATTTTCCCTTACTATTGAATAAATAGAAATATTTATTTATATAGTTCACTTTTAAATTCATCTTAATTAAATAAGTAGAACTAAATACTTTGTTCGATTTAATTATCAAATCCCTATTTCAATCTATCACATCGATCTTAAATTAATTAAATAAAGATCAAAACACTTTATTGAGTAATTGTCATTTTTCCTCTATTTAATTTAATAAACAACTATCCTATAGTTAATTTTATTAAATTATTTATTCCCCTTTTGCTAATTTAAATAAATCAAAAATATTTGAATTAAAGCACAAAGAATATTCCATGTATATTCTCTCAAAAATGAATTAGATATCCTATGTTTAAACCATGTCTAAAATATGTCAAAATTAATTGATTGAAACTTCACGGGAAGTTTTGGAGACAAATTGGAGACAAATTTGGAATTTGATCTCTCAATCCTCCTCCATCAATCCTTCCTCTTCTCTTGCCTAGTGTTTTCATGGGTAGAGACAATCTCCAAAATTCTCTCAATTTCCTCCATCTCTCACCATTCAATCCTCTAGATTGAATCCAAGCCTCTCAATGCCTTCCCTATGCATTTCTACAGCTAGGAAATCGATAAATATAGCCTCATTGAACCAAGAAAAGGATCCAGATAATCAAGTTTATGCACTCTTACTTTGCAGGAATTCAAGCACTCAAGCATCAAGCATTCAAGCATCCAAGCATCCAACAATCAAGATTCAATATCATGGCTTCCTCCTATAGTTACAATTATCTATTTCATGTCAATTCATGCTAGTTTAATTCAATTCTCATCTAGTATTGTCATATTTAGTTCCATATCATTGCTTTAGTATCCATCTCATTCTTTGAATTGTCATTTTAACAATCATAATGCACTCACGATCTGAGAGCCATTTTGATTTAATAAATCTTTGAGGATAGAGAACAATATGACGCTTTCAATAGATTACTACTTTGAACTGATTCAATTTTTTTAATCTTTGATATAATGTCTTATTAAGAAGTTTTTTGTGCTTTACACCTAATCACACACTTACAATTTGGCACCCACCGTGGGGCATTAGCCCCAATTTTGCAAATTTTCTAGAAAGTGTTATGCAGGTTCATGGTGTGTTTTCTTTTAGCACTTTCATCAAAAACTATAGCACTTATGTGGAAAACTACAGCGCTTCCATGCTCTGTTTCGACGCTTCCATGTTACTATAGTGCTTCTGTAAAAAAATTTAGCGCTTTCAACTTTAGTGCTTCCATCAATTGTTTCAATGCATCCGTGATTTAGCGCTTCCATGACAAACTTCAGCGCTTCGGTGTCCTGTTTCGACACTTCCATGTTTAGTGCTTTAGGTAAAAGTTCCAGTGCTTCTGTGGACTATTCCAGTGCTTTTGCAAAATCAGTTTGGATCCGACGCATCTGCAGCCAGATTTTATTTTTATTCACAGTTGGACTAAAACTTATCAATCTAGGATAGTCACTTCAAAGTTTTCTAAAATTGATCAATCTAGGATAGTCACTTCAAATTTCCTAAAATATATCAATCCTAGGATAGTCATCACATTCTTATAGTAGAAGTTAAAAAGAACATCATTATTTCTGTGAAGCAACACCTTCACATAGATTATAAAATTTCATTTTGGGCTTTTAAAACATAACAAAACATATATGTTGTGTTTGTGGTGATTAGGCTTATGCTCTCCCCCTTAATTGGGTGACCAAAGTGCCAAAGTCATTTTTACTTCAAGATATTTACGCTTTATTAAATCCTTTAGCAGGCCTGTCGTAGTGGGAAAAAGTACTCACCCTACGGGAACGACCTAAGTGGGAACAACCAAAGCCAGGTTTTCCAACCCACTATAATAAAAATGCAAGTTGTTGATGAAAGTCCAACTTGATGGTAGTGAGCAAGATAACCATCCCCAAAATCTTTGTTCTAAAGATTGGGAGGTCTCTTGAGGGAGTTTATCAATTGTTGCACCGAACAAAAGCCCTTTCTAAAAACCATAGAGTAGTATCTTGCCAAGTCAGTATCCATACATTGTCATACTCACAGTGCAAGGGGAGGGAAGAATCTTCCCCCAAGACACTCACCATATAATTAACAAGGACCGCTTGCTCAAGGGATTCAGTATCCACTTCCATCACTTTGAGTACGCACCTAGAAACGACAAAAACATGGGTGCCCTCTAGGGGGTGACACGGTTGTGTGAGTCAACATAATTCAAGATGTGGGTTGTGAGTATAATGATGACCTACTTGTCCTTAAGTGTGAGTCTGTTTGATTTGTGTACAATTGTCAAAACAACCCGTCAAAATCAATAAGAATCATTCATGATTCTTTAACATACACGATCTATTCAGTTAAAAATATTCACAATTGCTTGCTATGTTTTCACAAAGTCATTAAAAAAATCAGATTTACGATCATCCTGAAAACCAACAAAGTCAAGTCATATCAAAAAATCCATGCTGTGAAAGTGGAAGTCCACCACATTTGTCAAGAGAAAAATCAAAGTCACAAAACCCAAGAAACCTCTCGGTTATAGAAATAAATTGAGAAAATAGCGTTTTCTATATCAAAATGGAAAACTCTTTTTACAACATAGAACATTCATCCATAGATATCACAATTTTGTTAGGGGTCACACATTAGATTACATGGTAGAACCGCTCTATTCACGATCCTTCTTTCAAAGAAGAGCTCTCACTTAGTATCACAACCGTAGTCAGTGCATACATCCTTCTTATCTTCCACAATCCCTGATATAGTATGCCACAAGGCCAGATCAGATTTTACAATAGAGAGTCTTAAAATCTTGTTTTTAAGCATTCTGGAAGCCTATTTCAGCACTTCTAGTCATTGTTTCAGCACTTACAGTCTATATTTTAGCGCTTTCATTAAAACAATGCTTCCATAAAATTCTACAATGCTTTCATGCACTATTTCAGTGCTTCTATCAAAATAGCACTTCCATCAAAATCTACAGCACTTCCATACACTGTTCAGTGCTTCTATCAATTTCTGCTGCGCTTTCATGCAATATTTTAGTGCTTCTATCAAGATAGTGGTTTTGTCACTTGTTTTAGTGCTTCGGAACTCCGTTCTAGCGCTTCTGTGAAATAACGCTTCTATCCTCTGTTTTAGCGCTTTCAAAATAGAGAGTTCAAATTTTTTACTAGTCAATCATTCTGTCATTTTATCCACAGTCTTCATTAGAACCAAGTTTCTTTTCATCAGAATCATTGTCTAGAGACCGAAAATAGATAGGTTTATACAAACTTCCAATCCTATCAACTGAAACAAGATCTTGCAAATCAGAAGTGTCAAAATCAAATACACAATCGATTACTACACTGAAGTTTCATCATCAGGATACTATCATCCTTCATCATGAAACTAAGTATAGTAATCAAATTTTTAACATAGCCAAATCAATAAGATCAATCATCTTATTCGCTTTTGTTAAAAGTTCAAATTGACATTTTCCAACAAATAAGATCAACATTTCGGAAGAAAGGGTAAAATTTTGTATGCGAATCTTCACTAGGTCCCAAAAATAGAGACTCTTAGAGCAAGAAATTTTAAAATCACAAGCAATGGAAGAGGAAAATCCCTGGAACAATCTAAACCAAAATGATAAGAATGAAATAACTCCAGAGGATATCCAAGCAGCTCAACAAGATCCCAAGTTCCATATATTTATGGAAAAGATTCTAGAACAAGATATGGAGAAGTATCGTTTGATGTTGGCTGAATTAGGTGCCAAAATTCCCAAGGAATTCAACGTAAACCATCTGAGGGAAGCACCTGGCACAAGTGAGACTGAAATTTTGCAACCTACACAAACAATAGATCCAGTTGCCACTTTAACATCTCAAATGCAATTGTTACAACAAAAAATATAGGATATGACGAAAGGGAGTACCAAAAGATATGTGATATAGGACATTTGTCCTTATCCTTTCAATGCAACGGTCGGTCTGATACCTCTCCCTAGACATTGTGAAATCCCAAAGTATGATAAGTATAATGGACGAATGGATCCGATAGATCATATTAGGTAATTCAAAACAATGAGTCTTGAGTTTTCCCAAGAGGAAACTTACTTAATGAGATTGTTCCCAAGGAGCTTGGGAGGATCATGGATGGAGTGGTTTTCAAAACTACAACCAAGTATCCAAACTTTTGAGGAATTAGTCAATAGATTCATTTCCCAATACTCCTTTAACATCCAACATGATGTTACAATAAAGGATCTTTATAACCTAAAGCAAAACAAGGGGGAAATGTTCTTATCTTTTCTACAAAGATGGTGATGCCTATTCACCAGATATCCTAGATCCATTCTGGAGGAAGAAAAGATGGAGTTGTTCATTGACAACTTAATGGAGGAAATGAGTTATGGACTGGAATTACAATGTCCTCCCATGTTCAAGAAAGTCATAGAAAACAGTCTTAAAATTGAGGAAGCATTAGTCAAAAGAGGAGTTATCAAACATTTCAATGATAAAACAAGCAACACAAATAACTCCTCCAATCAATACTCAAGAAATGATAAGCCAAAATTTTGGCAAAAGAATCACAACACAACTATCAACGAAACAACAAATGATTCCCAAAATGTCAAACCGATTTTTAACTTGACAACATCTACATCAAAGCATCAAAACAATGATCAACTTGTCAAGTCAAATAACATACAAAACAATGAGATCGTGAAGACACAACCATATCAGAAACCATCAAATCGGTGAGGGTTCACACCTTTAGGACAAACGATAGAATCAACAATGAAAGAACTAGTCGCTAGTGGCCTTATCACTACATGGGAAGCCCGATTCTAGGATCCTAAGGTCAAACCACCATGGTGGAATGACGTTGATTACTGCAACTTCCATAATAACAAGTGTCACAAAACCAATGATTGTATGGAGTTGAAACATGTGATACAAGATTTGATTGACAACAATAAAGCATATATGGAAACACCCCAAAATAATAACGATCACTCGGATTTTAAATACCCTTTGCCAAACTATGACAAAGGAGCATCATCATCTTCAAACAACAAACAAAAGAATGTCAACCATGTCTTTGACACCACAATCCTTTGCCTATCTAGAATAGAGAGTGATCACATAGTTGGTCACAACATTGATGGACCCAAAATCAACAACACTACTCCATTGGAATTGCTCTCGAACATATCAAACTCTGATAATCAAAGCGAATCTAGAGGTGTGTCAATTTCAGGCTATGGTGGGACATTTGACCACCCCACATTGTCTATCATTCTCCGAATAGGATGATATCTCACTAAATCATCCCCATAATACTGCACTCCATATTGAAGTCTTAATCCACAATCACCGTGTCAAGAGAGTCTTAATAGATGGGGGAGCTGGTTTGAATATTTGCACTCTCAAGTTAATTCATGCACTAGGATATTCAGATGATGCTATTGATTCTCGCCAAAAAATGACTATCAAAGCATATGATGAAGAAGAGAGATCGTCTAAGGCTTGATTGTGCTACCCATCCAAGTGGGGCTCATGATGAAACATATCACATGTCAAGTGTTGGAGAAAGAATTAACATACAACATTCTCTTAGGTTGACCATGGATCCATGAAATGCACATTGTACCTTTGACATATCATCAATGTTTGAAGTTCCCAATAAATGGACGAGAGGTGACTATATTTGTTGATTACAATCATCCTCAAAATTGTGACACCCTTAGGTCTCTCAAGATACCTTCATACCACACAATAGGGAAGCATCATCATCCAAAGATGAACAATGTCCAAACATCACTAATAAATGGGTAGAGAAGAAGGGTAAAGAAAAAGAGACAAGTCCTATTGAAATTCAATCAATAGATAAATCGAATCAACAAACTTCTTTATCACACAAGTTCCAAAAGTAATTCCAACTGAAGGACAAAGGAATGGGATCATATTCTATGGAGCAATCACTTAACCTATCACAGTTAATGCCATCTCCTAGAACATATGGTCAACCGTCTATGATCAAGTCTCAAACATCATTACCAGTTATAGCTCTAGACGAAAGGTTTGTCAAAAAGGGTATAATAGAGGATGAAACAAGCAACAAAGCAATCCTGGATTGGCTATACAAAGATGAGGAACCCTCTACATCAAATATTAGTATGAAAAAATTCACCATCAACATCGATAAATATGGGAAAGGAAAATCTATTTTAGAAAAAATGGGGTATGAAGGACAAGGATTTATTGGATTAAGAAAGGATGGAATCACAAAGCCTATTACACCCCTAACTCTCCACACAAAAGAGAAGCCGGGACTAGGATAATCTGAAGAAGAAAAGTAGGAGCTAACAAAGACAGCTGTAGAAAATATCCTTCACTTTACGGATGGCTCCGAAACAGACTCAAATGAATATGAGTGGGCATTGTATTCCGATCTATTTTTCATTGATATTCAAGTCAATGTAATTCAAAAATATGCACCTACACGTGAGGAAGGCCAAGGTTATGGGTCTAGAACACTCATGGAAGGGTCACTAAATATCGATGATTCTAGTGGGGACAAGCAGACTTCGAGTGGACCAGACGATCTTGAAGAAAGTACCATCACAGACCTCAAATTTCCAATAAACGAGTATGAGGAAACAGTTTTCCAAACCCTTACATCCATAACCTTGAATGAATCTGATAACCTCATGCCATTAATCCATCCTAAACTCATTGACTAGGAACCTATCGAACCTTTGAATATACCAGTATTTACAAATGATGATGCCATCGTAAACTTCCTATGTCATGCTGAACCTGGTACAACTTCTGTCTATAATACTCATAACAACACGACTCAGTAGGAGGGTGTCAAATCTACCAGTTGCAAAATTAACAACAGGGAAAAAAGATCTAATGGTGAAAACCATTCTATGGCAACATTAGATCTAGAACAAGTAAAAATAAAGAATGCATCTAATGGTGAAAACCTTTTTGAGGCACTAAAGGATGGAATATTTGACACTCTTCTGGAACACTATCATGAGTGATCATCACTCCTAGTGGAACCAACACAGCCTATGAATATTGGCACTGAAGATAAGGCAAAAAACCTTCATCTAGCGGAATCCATGACAGAACAAGAAAGACCAGAATTTATCAAATTATTTAAAGAAAGAAGCATCAACTTTGCTTGGTCATATTTCGATATGCCAGGCTTAGACTTAACTCTACTTATGATTCACTTGTCTTTGCCCGCAGGCATCAAGCCTGTCAAGCAAAAATTGAGAAAAATGCATCCCCACATCGCATTGATGGTCAAGACAGAGCTAAAGAAATTATTGGATATTGAATTCATACGATCTATAGACTATTCCAAATGGATATCGAACCTTGTACCTATTTGAAAGCTGGACAATAGTATCAAAATATGTATAGATTTTAGGGACCTAAATAAAGCATGCCCGAAGGATGATTTTCTACTACCTACTATATACATCATTGTGGACTTGACGGCAGGGCATGCCATGTTGTCAATCATGGACGGTTTCTCTGGGTACAATCAAATAAAAATAGCCCCAGAAGATCAAGAAAAGATGGCTTTTACATGTCCATGGGGAACTTTCTATTGGAACGTCATGCCATTTGGTCTAAAGAATGCAAGAGCCACTTATCAAAGAGCAATGACGACAATCTTCCATGATATGATGCACACCTTCATGGAGGATTACGTCAATGAAATCTTGGAAAAATCTACTACAAGGGAAGGACATCTGCATATCCTAGAAAAAATCTTCACAGGGATGGAGAAATTCAATGTCAGGTTAAACCCCAAGAAGTGTGTCTTCGGGGTCACATCAACAAAACTATTAGGGTACATTGTCTCGAAAAAAGGTATTGAAGTGGATCCAGAAAAATTCAGAGAAATTATGGAGATGCCACCTCCTAGGAATATAAGTCAACTCAGATCACTATAGGGAAGGCTCCAATCGATCAGAATATTTATCTCCCAGCTAGCGGATAAAAGTCATCCTTTTAATCATCTATTGCATAAGAATATAGTTTTCAAATGGGATGAGGGGTGTGAAACAACATTCAATCAAATCAAGCAGTATCTAATGTCACCACCCATTCTCATGCCACCAATAGAAGGAGGGCCACTCAAATTTTACATTGCTACGATAGATATCTCATTGGGGGCACTTTTAGCTCAAGAGGATAATGAAGGAAAGGAACATGCTATCTACTATATTAGCCAAACATTGAATGGATATGAAATCAATTACACTTTAATAGAGAAATCTTGCTTGATGGTGGTATTCGCTACTCAACAATTGAGACACTACATGTTGACTCATACAATCAAATTAATAGCAAAGATTGATCCTTTAAAGTATCTACTCAATAAAGCTGCCCAAACAGGTAGACTGGCAAAGTGGGTCATGCTACTAAGTGAATTTGACATTCAGTATATAGAGAGAAAGGAAATCAAGGGATAGGCAATTGCTAAACAATTAGCAGAGGCTCCTTTACCAGAGGATCAACCAATGACCATGGAGTTTCTAGATGTAGACATTTTAACAGTAATGCCCCAATAATGGGTATTATATTTTGATGGATCATATACATAGCGCGGATCAGGAGTAGGAATCTTGTTCATTTCTCCACAAGGACACACCATTCCAAAATCATATCGATTAATGTTCCAGTGTACAAATAATGTGGCAGAATATAAAGCATTAATCATTGGCATCAAAATAGCAATTTAGTGTAAAATCACAGACTTGCAGGTATATGGGGATTCTCAACTAGTTATTTATCAAGTCAATGACGAATATCAAACAAAAGATGAAAAGTTGATGCCTTAAAAGCAACAAATAGATAAATTGAATCAGTCCTTTGCCAGTATCAAGTTTGATCAAATTCCAAGAGCTGAGAACAAAGCTGTGGATACTATGCCTACAATTGCTTCATTACTACAATTGCCTAAGAAGCGTGTTTATTATGAGTTTATGGTAGAACAAGTATCATATCCTTTCCATAATAATCCATAATCTGTTACCATCTGCCATATCAAAACCACAGAAACCTCCATCTATGACACGATATATGCCTACCTGAAAAATGAAGTCCTTCCTCCTGACCTAATCTAGGAACCAAAAATGAAACTTCATTCGCTAATCCGCATGACATACTTTAATTGTCGACATACTTTATCGTCAAGGTCTTGATGGTACTTTACTCTGATGTCTAGAACACAACGAGTCTGAAACGGCCCTACGAGAGGTTCGCGAGGGTATTTGTGCCACTCACTCGAGTGGGATAACTCTAGCTAAGAAACTCCTCTGTTTGGGATATTATTGGCCATGCATGGAGAAAGAATCCTATCAGTTTGTTAAGAAATGCCAAAAGTGTCAGATTCATAGCTATTTGATTCATGCCCTAGCACAAGAACTACATCCCTTCACATCGACATGGCCTTTTTGTCAATGGGGCCTAGTTTTGTTAGGAAAAATAAATCCATCTTCATCTAATGGACACAAGTTCATTATAACAACTATAGAATATTTCACAAAATGGATTGAAGCAGTACCTCTTACTACCATCACTGGGAAGTAGATCTCCTCTTTCATTTTGAACTACATAATATGTCGGTATGGAATCCCTCAATCCATTATCACTGATAATGGATGACCTTTCAAGAATCAAGATGTTAACGAGCTATGTGATAAATTTCATATCCAACATCAGTTTTCAACACCATACTATCCTCAAGGGAATGGCCAAGTAGAGGCCTCAAATAAAACAATATTCAAAATTCTCAAAAGATGGTTAATGATGTTGGATGTGACTGGCATGAAAACTCAATCTTGCACTATGGGCCTACAGAACAAGCATCATAACACCAATGGGAGCTACACCATATGCCTTGGTATATGGGTCAGAAGCTATATTGCCCATTGAAGTTGAGATTCCATCCCTACGTGTATCACTTAGAGGTATCATTTCAGATGAAGACCATACGGTGTCTAGACTACAGGAAGTGGAGTTGCTGGATGAGCATCGTCAACAAGTTGTTAACCATCTAACGACTTATCAACAGAGGATGTCAAGAAGTTACAACCATAGGGTAAAGCCAAGGGTCTTTCAGGTTGGTGACTTGGTACTAAAAGAGAACCTTAGGAATCAGCAAGATAGAGAGAAGAAAGGGAAATTTGAGCCTCACTAGCTTGGTCCCTTTATCGTCATATCAGTGTATGGATCAGGAGCATACCAGCTATCAACGTTAGAAGGGGATTTGTTTGATGAACCTATCCACAGTATTCATCTCCAAAAATTCTATTCTTGAATATCCTAGTGCACGGGTCAAACTTCTGAAAAATGGTTTCCTTGATGAAAACCTGGCAAATAGGCATCTAGGCAACACAAAAATACAAAAAAATAAATAAATAAAATACAAAAAATAAAATAAAATAAATAAATTTTGAAATACAAAAAGAAAGAAAAAGAGAAAAATGAGAAAAATACAAAAACACAAAGAGTGTAATCAAAGCATATGGTGAAAACCTGGAAAAAAGCATCGTATTTGGTTCTAATATCAGGTCTCCCATCTATTTTTGATATATATTAGGATCATTAGTCTGGCAGTCAATATTGTCTCATATCATGTTAGTCATCTTACCATCTTTGCATCCATATCAAAAATCATTTTCAAATAGACAAGTATCACTCCAAAAGCTTGGGGGCAACATCTAGATATCACTAGGGGGCAACAAAAACATCGATATCACCAAAGGGAAAAACAAAAATATAGCAGAAAACCGAAATAAAAAGATCAAAGTACAATATCAATAATCATCAGAAAAGCATCAACCATCCATATCATATCAAAAATCCAAAAAAATGTCAAAAACAAGTCAGTCTAAAAAAGTAAAATTCAAAAACATAGGTCTTTGTCAGTCAAACTACGTGGTCTCTACATGTGTAATGTAGGCAAGGCTAATCTTTGATCAGCCCCCGAGACCCCTAGGATAAGTTAGTAAGTTAGGTCTTTAGTCAAAATCTCAAAAATCCAAAAACATCACAAAATCAGGATGGATGATCTAAAAATCTAAATAATGAATGAAACACTCTAAGTAAACAATGGATAAATTGTACTTTTGATTATCGTTTCTTTGGAGTAACTCAATGATGTATTGAACTAGAGGAACAAGGAAGAAGAATGATATTTTAATTATCTATTGTCTGTAAGTAAATCATATAAATGTATGAATTGTCAAGGGATGTGCTATGCAAATGTATCACCGATGACATTCAGAATTCACACATTGAAATGATTAACCACTGCCTGTTTACACAATGATTGCTCAGGTCATCTCGGTTAAATCATACCTAGATGATTGTGTTCACTTGCAATATCAAAAATCATGAAAGTAGTACTCAGGTTGTCATTGGTCTAACATGTACCATTGATGCTTGTATTCACTTTCAACATCCAATAAAGCTCTATGATGACAAAAAACACAAAGTAATGTTAAAATGACAATCATTTTACATATAGTTTCATGTTAGAATTAGATTGCATTCATCATGTTCATTATCTGAAGAGTACTTATTTCATAAAGGATTCTAATAAATGATTATCTGATCTATAAATAAGACTGAGTATACTTGACATAAATCCAAAAATCATCATCAAAAACATGTAGGAATCATCATCTCATCATAATCATTCGTGCATTTCATCATACATCAAATAAATTATGACTTAAAATGTACCATAAAGTACAGCATGTTCATTTTTACCATAACAACATTCATCACATCATCATCCATCAAACATCATATGCATACATCAGTTTTTATACATACATTTTATCACATATAAAATAAATGCAAGTCATGTCATTATTATCATTACATCAATCAATTATCATTCATTATATGATCATCAATTTTTAATCATCATCAAATTTAAAAATAAAAAGCATTTATCCATCCATCCATACATTTATCATAAAATCATTGCATAAAATAAAAACATTCATCATTACATCATCACATATTGCATCAATCACATAATAAATGCACCCATCACATAGAAATCATAAACCATCATAAAACCACATCAACTACATCTCATATATATATCATCAAGTGTCAATTATACAATGAATTCTAGAATAAAAATACATCATCAAAAATGAGGTACATCATAATATACATCATGGCTCAAAGGGAGAATCACAATCGCATCTACGATCTGCTACTGCCAGAATGTGCGGACCCAACAAGACTAGTACCGCCACCACCCCCAGAGGAACCAGGATCTTGAGGATCTCTGCATGGAGGCTATGTCACCCCCTCACTAATTGTTTGTGTGTGTGTCTACCCAGATCTCGATGGGGCATAGCTAACTCTATGCTCAGTAGGCACTGTATCATGATACCTGCCTCTATAAAACTCAGCCTCTCGGCCAGCCTACAGAACGTCTCTCATATACTTTGCCACTGAGGTACCATCAGCTACTTTCTTGAGAGTCTTTGCTATCTCCTGTGCCCTCTCAGCAATCTGCCGAGCACTGTCTCGCTCAACTATCAATGTGGCCACCTACATCTGCACAGCGGCCAACTGTCCCTGAACCTACACTAAAGCCTAAGCATGAGCCTGTGCCTAGGCCTACATCTGAGTCTGGGTCTAAACTAGCAAACCCTGAGCCTGTACCAACTACCCCTGTAAGGTCTAAACCTATGCATAGAGACCTTCTTTCTGTCTTTGCTGATCTACTACTGGCATTGTCATTGCTTGCCTCTTGCGAGCCCTGCTAGATGATGGAGCACTGCTAATGGTTGACCCTACATGTTTGTCTCCTCCACGACCACCATGACTATCCTCACTACTGCTATCACCACTACTGCTGTCATCACTACCACTCTCTACGCTACTACCTGTCAGAGTATCACCCTCGCTCTTTGCGACGCCCTCTGCCACGTCATCCTCTACTAGTAATGGTGTTTGCTCATCTGGGATGGTGATACGAGGATGTGGAACCAAGGCCAAGAATGCGACATGCTCCTCAGTAACCGGTGCCTCTGCAATATCTTTGCTCATGTCCCAAAGTCATGGCTGCAGTGTTCTATATCCCTCTACTAGGGCATCATAAGACACACAGGGACCCCAATCAGGAATATCCATCCATCACCTCACATAGTGGGCAACTCCCTATGGCATACACTGCACAATGTCGTACTGTAGGTACACTCGACACAACAAGAATCGCTCTAGAACAAATGGTGTCCGACCAATGAGATACATGGAATCACAGAGAAATCTCAATACTACATCATCCTTGTCCCACTGCTCATAGTCAAGGTATGGCCGCTAGGTAACTATCTCTGTATCATCGAAGACCCACCTCCAGTGCTCTAACTTGCCCATCTGGGCCTATGTAAACCGACCTCTTTATCTGAAAAGATAAGGTCTATCTAGTGGTCTATCTGCAACCGAAAATGGCTGAGCAATAGCAAAGTGCTCCCATGCTCTCACCTATAATAGGGTCATCCCAGCTGATAAGCTCCGCACTCCAAGGTACATAACTGAATGAAGATCATGATAGAGATGTGCCAATCTGCACATCCCTCATGCATATCTGGTACTATGTACCATCATGCTCTCTAGAGTCTTGCCCCAACCAACAAGGAATCCCTTTGACCTATGATTAGGGCAAAGGAAACCTCCAATCAATCTAGCTAGCACTAGTGGTAGTGTCACATATGAATCAACAATCCTCCACCATTGAATGCTCGGACCCGCAATGTCTTGATCCTGAAATACTCTATGAAGAGCATCTCTATTTTCGGTCCCATGAGAATCATATACTATGATCTCCCCCATGAATGGAATACGCAAAATCCACCACGCATCCTCAGGTGTGACCGCCATCTCTGTAGTGGGTAGGTGAAAGGTATTGTGGTCACTGTGCCACCTCTCAGCCAAAGCAGTCAACAAACCCCGATTAATCCTAATCTGGGGCATATCAAGTAGGCTGGTCAAACCACATCGACCTATCACTTGAAGCTCATCTGGTGTCAAATGAGGAATCAGGTCAGTGGTCCATGGAAACCTCTCTCGCATCTAGAGAGTACCCAAATCCTCCTATCATCATAACAAAAATCCACAATCAGTGAACTATGTCAAGAAATCAAAAATTCATCCTACTATCAAGTCTATTCCAGCATTTTGGTATGAATTTTTTATTAGAATTCATGGGTGAACATCAACAAAACTCACCTATCATGAGTTTCATCAAATAGTATCTAATCTTGCCTATCATGAGATTTATTAGATATTGAATCATTTCCTCGCCTATCATGAGGATCATCACAAATATAATTTTTTTTCTTTCTCGCCTATCATGAGAAGTTAGTCTTATTTAAATCATCAATCCAACACATCAAGAATTTGGATTATCAATCATATCACTCCAAAGAAGGGACATGATCAGAATTGACAAAATCAAGGTTCACTAAGTCAAAATCTTCAATTTTGACATGGAAGCGCTAAAACAGGCTTCCAAAGCGCTAAAATTGAGAAGCGCTACTTTATCAGTTAAAAGTGCTAAATCAGGCACCCAAACTGCTAAATCTCGAAAGTGCTATTTCAGCACTCAGATGCGCTAAAACAGGCATTTGAAGCGTTAAAAGTCCCAAAGCACTATTTTTTCGTATCTAAGCGCTATAACAGTCCATCGAAGCGTCACTTTACTAGAAGTGCTAGAACAGACCATGAAAGCACTAATCCACCAAATCAGAGTGCTAGAAGTCTCAAAGCACTAAAATTCGGCATGAAAGCGCTAAAATTCAACTCCTAAGTGCTATATCAATGAAAGTGCTACATTATTCTATGGAAGCACTAGAGTTTTTCATGCAAGCACTAAAACTCAAAGCGCTAATCTACCTACCAAAAGTGCTACATCAGAGTATAAGTGCTACAGTGTGGCTTGAAAGCGCTAAAACAAAGAAATTATGCCTAAAGCTGTAAAATGCATGAAAAACAAAATTTCACAAATTACGAGGAGGTTAAGGGGTACATACGCGGTTGGCCATCAATGACGTCAAACATGCTTGAAATGGTGAGTGTGGTAGGGGATAGGCATCCTACTCCAACTGGTTGAAATGTCTCTATCACAAGGTTTTTTAAACTCAAATAATGCAAATGACTTTGAAAATGACCTTTTGGACTATATGTAATTTTTGGAAAGGTATTTTTGGTGAGTTTTTATTATCTTTTGATTAATTTAAACCATAAAATTAATTAAAATTCATCTGCAGGATAGATTTTCTTCATCATTTGTCAGGAGATAAATTATTTTATCATTCAATCATCATCAAATCATCATCAAGTCATAAAAAAATTTGAAAAATTCTACAAATCGTCAAATCATTAATTTATCTCCCGAGGGGGCATATTGTCATTCATCATCTGAAAATCAATGTTTGGCGCATGTCTGGGGCATACATAATTTTTCTTTATCATCTATCTTTGTAGTAGTAGCAAAATTTTCTTCCAAGCAATGCATAAACACATCACTTCGAAGAGGGGCAAAATGTATACACCTAAAATTGGTCTCGAGCATCCGATTAATTAAATACGAATTATTTAATTGATTATCCTAATTTCCTCTACTATTGAATAAATATAAATATTTATTTATATAGTTCACTCTTAAATTCATCTTAATTAAATAAACAAAATTAAATACTTTGTTCGATTTAATTATCAAATCCCTATTTCAATCTATCACATCGATCTTAAATTAATTAAATAAATATCAAAACACTTTATTGATTAATTGCCAATTTTCCTCTGTTTAATTTAACAAACAACTATCCTATAGTTCATTTTATAAAATTATTTATCCCTCTTTTGCTAATTTAAATAAATCAAAAATATTTGAATTAAAGCACAAAGACTATTCCATCTATATTCTCTCAAAAATGAATTAGATATCCTATGTTTAAACCATGTCTAAAATATGTCAAAATTAATTGATTGAAACTTCATGGGAAGTTTTGGAGACAAATTGGAGACAAATTTGGAATTTGATCTGTCAATCCTCCTCCATCAATACTTCCTCTTCTCTTGCCTAGTGTTTTCATGGGTAGAGACAATCTCCAAAATTCTCTCAATCTCCTCCATCTCTCACCATTCAATCCTCTAGATTGAATCCAAGCCTCTCAATGCCTTCCTTGTGCATTTCTACAGCCAAGAAATCTATAAATACAACCTCATTGAACCAAAAAAAGGATCCAGATAATCAATTTTATGCACTCTTACTCTGTAGGAATTCAAGCACTCAAGCATCAAGCATTCAAGCATCCAGCAATCAAGCTTCAATATCATGGCTACCTCCTGTAGCTGCAATTATATGTTTCATGTCAATTCATGCAAGTTTAATTCAATTCTCATCTAGTATTGTCATATTTAGTTCCATATTATTGCTTTAGTATCCATCTCGTTCTTTGAATTGTCATTTTAACAATCATAATGCACTCACGATCTGAGAGCCATTTTGATTTAATAAATCTTTGAGGATAGAAAACAATATGACACTTTCAATAGATTACTACTTTGAATTGATTCAATTTGTTTAATCTTTGATATAATGTCTTATTAAGAAGTGTTTTGTGCTTTACACCTAATCACACGCTTACACATAGAATGCATACATGAAATTTATAAATACCATGCATTCATCGTCACATAGAATAAACACATTATCATAGAAAATCAAAACATCATAACACAAACATGATCATCCATAATAAGTGCATGCATAAATATAACACTGTATAATGATATAGAACACTACATAATCATATAAGGAACTCCAAATCATATAATCGCAGCCAAAAATGATATATATATCACTCAAAAAGAATAAAAGTTTCACTGTACAATGTCAAAATGTATCCATCAAACTAGAGCTCGAAGGCTCTATAACCATAATACAATGTCTACAAATATAAACATGTCTCTAGGATGTTCTCCCACTACTCCCATGTGGAGTCTAAGTAGGCGAGTAATGATGAGGTGCTCGCTGTGTAGAAGGAGGCATGTCATATGGTCCTACCCTGGGAGGTCCTACAACATCCTCTTTGTGATCAGTTGTGTGACCTGCTACGTGCACTGCCAATGTGTGCCTATGAGTAGCTAGGATATCATCTCTCAAGAGGGACCTATACCTCATATAAATCTCAGTAATACCTCTCCCTCTCACTAGCTTTGACCAACTCTAGAGAAAAATCTACATTCAATCTAGTGCATCGAGCCCTCAACTATACAAAACTCTACTTGGTCTTCTGTCTTTGAGCTACTACCTAATCTCTATCCAAATATGCATTGTCACTCTCCATGTTCATAGAATCAAACTTTCTAGTCACCGCCCTCACCCTCTCCTCCAAGGCCTCTACTTAGGGCCTATAAATTTTCCAATCACTGATCAATAGGACCCTCCTCCTATCGTGGCCTCTCTCCCTCCTCTACATCCCACTCCTCAACAATCCTATTTCAGAGCTACCTCTCTTGATCCCCCATCTCTTCATCCTCCTCCTCTTCTTGATACCCTTCAAGAAAACCAAGGGAATCTATCTCCATCTCCTCTCCACTGGCCTCCTCCTCAGTATGCTTCTCCCTAATGGCCTCCTTAACAACATGCTTTGCATCCATCTCTGCCTCTCTGCCTTCACAAAAGTATAACATCAAAACATCCTCTCCCTCCCCCTCCTCATTACAAATAGGTGACAAAACTCGCCCTCTACCACCTCTCCTGCCTCATCAACCTTGTTGACCACCTCTCCCACCTCCTCCTCTAAAATAATCCCTACCACCTCTTCCATCTTTTCCACATCTTCCACCACCCCTACCACCATGCCGGATTTTTGGTCTTGTCCCCCATTACTCTATAGGATTCAGCTGATTTGGATCTATATATGGTATGGGCCTATGCTCTTCCCACCAAGCATCATATGTTGTAGTGGTCCTAGGATCTGCAACCCTACCCCTCCAACCCCATTCAATAAGTTGTAGTGCCTGAATATCTACTTCAACTATTGTGACATGAATCATAAACCCCCACAAAATAATATCTCAAGGAATGAGAAAAATTAGATCACCCCTATGGCTCATCCTGGACCTCACTAAACTATTTGAGAACTCAGTCTGGCATGTGCCTCTCGATAATATGCACATTGGAAACCACCCATCCAATCAAATACTGTATTTGTCTACATAACAGTAGATGTATGTCCTCATCACACCACTGGGCACAATCCATATATGGCCTCCATATAAACTACACAAGGGTGTCAATGAAATGTCTCCAATACTCTTTATCTCACACATGTCTCCAGCTAATAGTCCTGACATAACGAAAAAAAATACGAGGATCTATCATCTCAATCAACTGTCACTGGTGGGTGGAAAACAAAAATGTGTTATGACACCCATATCATCAGTAGAGTGGTACCAAAAATCATCAAATGTGCCTCTCTATAGGCTATTTCATGCAAATGAAAATATAGTTCATTGCCAATAAACAAGGGCCCCATGCATATAAAACCTATCACTCTAACATTCCTACAAGCATCTCACCCCACCCAATAGGAAACCACTAACCTCAATGATCAAGAAAAACAATCCCAACAATCAATGTACACAACATGCAATCTATATGCTCATATTTCTCAACAAGGACATGTCATCTAATCTCATAATTCTTGATACCCATATATCTAATATCTTCATATACATAAAATCGGGTGAACTCGCTATACCCTCTTTGAGTATCATACAAGATTCTCTCACCACTAATTGGTAATATTAGTATCCTATAGATATCCTCTAATATATTTGTAGCGTCCTCTGTAGGCAGATGAAGAGGAGAAGTCTTTGAGTGCCATCACTCATAGAGAGCTATCAACATACCTTGGTTTTCCTGAATAGTGAGCATAAATGTCACATGATGTAAACCAAGACTCTATACCAGTCACCTCTCAACACTCTGAAACTAGTCTCGCAACTCATATGTCACCGGCCTCGACTCTCGGATGTATATCGGATCCAAAGTAGTCTAAAAATGCATAATAATACTTTGTGTTAGAAGTACAAAACATTTATTTTTACATTAAAAAAAATCAAAATTTTTGATAGGGAAATGCCTCGTTCGATTATCAAATGTGATGCAAAATTTGACATGCATCATTTTAACTTGCAAATGCGTTGCACAAAAACAAATTTTTCATTTAACCATGCAGATGCATTTTTCTAATGTAGATATGTCAAACAGGAAAGAACACCCAACTATCATTCATATGTGTCCCATTTTCACAAATGTGGTGCACATTTAATCACCCTACTATCATGCATATGCATCACATTTTCATAAATGTGGTGCACAATCCAACAACTGACTAAAATGCAAATGCGTATCATAAAACAATGTGGTACATTATCCTATATGCAGCAATATTTTCAACATATGTGATGCAAGCCTACATATGTAATGCACAAAACATCAGATGTATTTACGTATCTAAATTCCCTAATTCAACCTAGACATTCTTTCACGTATGGGTCATTTCACGAGCAAATGCATTGCATACAAATGCATATGCATTGATCCTAAAATGATGCATTTAAAAATTAAACTTTAAATGCCTAAAAATGCGTGAAAATTGAAAATTCAAAAGATGGTTCAAGGGTACATACTAGGGGTCCTACGTCAGCTAGCCATCAAAAATTTTGAATGTGATAATCGTGGTGCTCTATGTATGAAACGTGTGACATCTTTGTTGAGAGATCTAGAGAAAAATCAAGGTTTCTAAAACTTCAGGGGTGTAAAGGAATTGTTTTTCCACCCAAATCCTATTTATACCTAGGGTTTCTGGAGGTTTTTTCTCAAACCATCTATACTGGGCACACCATTTTCAAACTTCTGACATCCATTTCACATACCAAACCTCTTCAAAATCGATTTCTTTCACCACCATCGAACTTCTGACTATCAAATTACCTAATCAAGACAATTTCCAAAATTTTCCAAAATTCTCAAAAAAAATTGTCATTTTTCTTGAGGGGCCATACTTTATCTATTTCACACTAGGGCATGTTTTTACTGATTTTCTTTGACACAAAGCCGAAATGACAATGTATCAAAGAGGGGAAAACTGTAGACACTGAAAATTGGTCTAGGCCCGTGACACCATTTTCGACATAATTCTCATGTTCATGGTGATGATTAAATAATGTTAATTATTTAATTATGTTCTAAGGTCACCTATCCTCTATTAATGAAATAAATTTAATTAATTAATTAATTCATTATTATCTTTAGTCTTCTTTCATTAATTAAATAAATATAATTTATTCAATTACATCTCTAATTAATCTATCCCTACTTAAAATTAAATAAATTATTATTAAATATTACCCTTATCAAATTTTCAACTATAATAAAATAATCATCTAAAATTATTTAACTATTCTTTAAACTTTTCTCCATTTAATTAAATAAATATTTATTTATTTAATTTAATCCCTAAATTTTGAATGTTGAATTAAATAACCATTTAATTCATAAATTTTTTTTATTCCTATCATATTCCTTTGCGATTAGATAATCACTTAGTTATCTAATTAGTCATTTACCACTTAAATTGAGATTTAATTAAATCAGTTAGTTATCTCCTAATTTAATATATGATTATTTTTTATGAACATACCCTCTAGTTTAATCGATCAGTTATCTAGTTTTAATTCTTTTGTGTGCAAACTATTATTAATTAAATAAATTTATTTATTTATTTAATTCATTTGTGCATTCGAACAGACTGACTCTTCTTTATCTTTTACATGGAATAATTATTCTTCTAAATTTCAAATAGTCTCAATTAAAGATTAAATTATTATTTAATTTAATCTGCATCAATTATTCTTTTTCACTCACGTTATTACTGACACTAAATCTTTATTGTGTGTCATCCTTTAATCTTAATCGTCGATTTTTCTTTGAATCTGAGCCGATCATTCAAAAATCATTTTTTTATAAATTGGCTTGACCTTCGTCATTATTCCCCCTCCCGAAATCTTTATACTTTTAGGAAGCAACTTTAAGAATCTTTGATATTTTGCTAAATCATTATCAATAGGCCATATTTTTATACTTTTGAGAAATCTAGGGGTAATTATTATACAATGAAAAAATAGAAAAGTGCAATAAATGTGATTCATGGAATGGATGAAGAATTTGGTGAGATCATTATTTTATTCATATTTATGCTTTAACTCCATTGTTCTTTGTTGTTAGCATAGGTTAGATTTGATTTTATTGCATTAGTGTTGCTTAATCTTGCTTCTTCATTTTTTCCTTAGCATTATAGTATTTGTACATGAAAATAGTAATAAAAATTAAAACTTAAAGGTTTTACCACTAGGGGAAATGAGTATCACCCTTGCACCAACACTTTCTTATGAGAAAGCACCATAAGAACACATGCTCCATAATTCATCATTGTTTGCTTAGTACAAAAATTCCTTTTCAATAGGTGCAATTTTTTTATCCTCTTCTTCTTGTAGCTCTTCAACTTTGAAGTTGTCAATACTAGTATCCACAAAGTGAATTTTGTCCTCTTCTTCCACAAATTCAATCATATGTGAAGCTCTTAGCTCCATCAAAATCTTAATGTATTTTCCCTCAATTAGGAATGGGGAAAAGGACATGCCACACTACATGATACCTATCATGGAAGCACTCCACTTCATTCACAATAACATACCATAATTTAGTGGGATGTCCACCACAACTATGCTCATAACAAAATCCTTGTCTAGAAAAGCAACTAATTTGTATGAGACATCCTTAATCACTCCTATGATTGGGATTTCTCTTGAATCCATGGAATAACATTTTTACATTGGTCCAATTTATCTTAAAACCCATTTCTTTCATAATCTCAACCAAAATTATGTTAGATGAAGATCCTAAATAAATCATGCAATTTTTTAGAAGCTTTCCATCAACAATCAAAGTCACATAAAAAGGATCAATATTACTTGGGCAAGTTGTGATAGTACTACCCAAATAAATTTGAGGGATTTCATGAATAGCTCCCTCCATTTCTTCCTCACTTACTTTATTTACACTTTTAGGTTGAGTTGACACCCTTTTATCATCATAGGTCATAGTGGCACCATTGGTAAGAGCCACTGCCTTCTGCTTATTCTCTTCAATTCTCATCATCTCCATTAATTGAATTGTCACATTGACTTGGGAGAGCAACTGAAACATTTCAACTGGATTGTACTTAGGTATTTCATAAGGGACTATACCTTTTTCCACCATCTTGTGCTTTGTTGCTCACATCTCTTATCAACCTCATTCTTTTCTTGTTTCTTTTCTTAATCTGTATTTGACTTTTGATTCTATTTTTTCTTACAATTGGAGATACAACCTCATCATTCTTATTGGTTGTGCTATCCTTCTTAGTTTAAATCTTAGGTCCTTTACTCTCCTTGGCTTTTACCTCCCATTCTTTACCATATGCCTTATCCCCCTACATTTTTTCTTTTATCTCTTTCATGAACATGTTGTTTGGTTTGCCTTGTCATGGTTTACAATTCTATTCCTCAAATTTTGAGTGTTTCTAGTTTATGTGACTAATTCCAATATCATCCTTTGATACTCCTCATCTAAGGGTCTTCTAAGAGACACATTCATTTCAACAGCATCAAGGAAAATT
Source organism: Sequoiadendron giganteum (assembly GCA_007115665.2). Taxonomy (NCBI): domain Eukaryota; kingdom Viridiplantae; phylum Streptophyta; class Pinopsida; order Cupressales; family Cupressaceae; genus Sequoiadendron; species Sequoiadendron giganteum. The sequence continues at coordinate 173,909,435 of CM021108.1, forward strand.
TGTTGATGATAAGCATCATATTTTTGCCTGTAGTTGTCAACATCAACCTCATATGGATCTTCATCTAAAGAGCACTCTTCCTTAACAAAATATGATATGTGCATAAGCACATATATCTCCTCACTATTTTTCTCAAGTGATTCATAATTATCAGGTTCATTTTGTTCCTCTTGAAATTTCTTTATGACTGAACATGTTTGGGAAGCATGTGGCAGTTAAAAAACAATGCACCAAGGTGTTTCATCAAAAAAGTTCATAGAATTATTCTATAATAGATCAAGGGGAACTTTTCTTTGTGTATTCTTCTGAGTATTTTGAATCGAATTTCCATTGTGCCAATTTGTATTGTAAGGATGATCTTGTAGCCTAGGAGGTCTTTCATTTCTTTTGAAGCTAGGCTTATCATTTATCACTCCCTTTTCTTCCTTGGTGAGTCTATAATTGATCTCATTCATAAAGCTTACAACCTTGTCTATCTTGTCCTCAAGTGAAGAAAATTTCTTTGTAAAGTTCTTTTCTTCCTTCTTTGGGTTCTCTAGGATCTTGATATCATCTCTTCTTCCTACCTTGCCTGATGACCTTCCATTTTTTTCAATATGTATTGCAATCTTGAAAGCCTCTCTCATAGTTTGAGGATTTTTATCTCACAAATGATAACTCATCTTTCAATAAAATGCATTGAAATAATTAACCAAGCATACATTGTCATTGAGCCTTAAGTCTGAAAGCAACCTATTCATGCATTTTGAAATCTAGTATTGAAATTATAAACCATTTCGTTTGAGCCTTTAGAGATATTAGTGAAATAACTTAACAATAACCTTGCATCAGTCTAATCACCATGTTGTTCTCTAAATATCCTCTTAAACTCTTACCATGATCTGATTCTTTCTACTTAGAAGGATCTATACCATTCCTTGGCATCTTCAGTGAGTGACTGCATGAAGAGTTTCATCATGACATCTTCAGCCTCTACCTCAAAATCATCCATTATGTTGAAAAATGATTTTAGGTGATTGTTACCACTTATCACATTCTTTATGAATAATTTAACCAATGCAACCCTGATATCATCAAGGAATTGGTTTGAGTAGCTAGGAATCCTAGTAAATCATAATTTTTTGTACCTATCCACCTACATAGGACATCTAGTGAACCAATCTCTTTGGTCATTACAAGGTTCATTATCATCTTGATCACCAAACTATTTTTTTCCTTTCCCATTTCCGCCTCCACCATTACCATTGTTTCCACCCCCATTTCCAGATTGGGTATTCTTATTTTTTCTACCAACTCCACCTCCACCACAACTAGTACTCGGGGTACCTCCACTAGATTTAGGTTTTTGCGAGTAGGGATCAAGAATTGAATGTCTAGAACTTGAAGATCTTGGGTTGGGGATATAATTTTTTAGAAATGAAATATTCCTCTCCATTTTTGCATTTGCAAAAAGGATTTGCATCTTATCCAAATCTTGTTGAAATTTATCATTTGTTAATTCAACCTCAACACCTTAGGATCATGAGGTTCATTTGATGGAATGGACTTAGTTTGTGCACTTGTGGTAGATGTGTTTGCAGATGAAATATTTATGTTTTCAAATTTATTTTCTTTCTTAGGCTAGCCTATTGGCTTCTTTCCATTATCTATAGGTTGAGATTTCTTGACATTAGCAGGGGGATTTGAAACCTTGGTTGCTATAATAGAACTGGTATATGTGCTTGTAGCAATCATTCTCATAGGAAAAATTACTTGAGGAGGATCAAAGGTTTCCATAACAACATGTTTAGGGGGATTTTTAGGATTTGATTCTTCCTTCATCATTTCTCTCATCCTTTCTACCCTTTTTCTTAAGGAATTTCTTTCTATCATAACAACATTTATTTTTCCCTCTCTTTCTTTTTCTTGTCTCAATCCTAGCTCCTTAAGTTTCAACTCCTCTTCTCTTAAAACTTGCATATACTTAAGTATATATTCTTCATCTTCTAGAGTAACATCCAATTTAGAAGGCTCTAGGGTATAATAAGTGAGATTTGCTGGTTGCCTTTCAAAAGAATGGTGGGAAGTTCTACTACAAGATATTCCCCTCATATTGAGATTTTCATCATTGAAAACAAAAGTACCCCCAAGATAGAACCTTCTGGTTGCGGATTTGGATTCCTTATCCCAAGATTTCCACAATTCATCTTCCTTTGATGTTAGAGGATCATGATCAAGCTGAGTAGTAGTAACAAGAGGTTCATGTGTGACAATATTGACCTCATCACTAGAGGCATACAATTCTCAAATGGTTCCTCATGAACATTTTAATTTAGAATTTTAGATGCATGATTTGGGTTAGTATTAGACTTACTTGCTCCAACATTCTTTGCTATCCAAGATGTCTTCTTCATCTTTGTTAGTTTAGAATCTAGTTTTTGCTCGAGATTCTTCTTCGTGTTGTTTCAATTTCCTCTAATGACTTTGAATTTATTTTCAAAAATATTTCTCTTTCTTCAAACTTTTGAATTTACACTAGCACAAGAGACTTCAGAGTCACCACCCACTTTATAGGGAAATGAAAATATGTTGTAATTTTGAGAAGCCTTTGCAATTTTAGAGAAAATGTTTAACATAACTAATAGGAAATAAATGGGAATACAACTAGACTCACTAAAAATTTACGTAACCTACGATGAGAATTTTTATAAACTATTCTTTAATTAACAAAGAATAGTGAATTTCCTTGACTATTCCTGATCTGACCTAGAGACATTGGACTAGCTTTGTCCCCAAAAAAGTCACCAATCTATTGGTTGTTTTTAATGAATGAAAGTTGATCTCACCAGTTATCTATGAATTTGAAAAATTCAACGGTTAATAACTATAATGATTAGCTAGCGAATAGGTGAAATATTGCTATGATTTCTCTTTGCACTTTGGTCTCTACAAAACCTAAGAGGGTGATCCCTACAATGCATCTTTAGACACTCTCATGCCAATTATCATATAAATTATAAATAAATAGATAAATTGTCATTTAATTTCTTAATAGATGAAAGATCTAAAATATCTGGCTAATCTTTATGATAAGATTATAATTTAAGCATGAGAAAATGTTAAGATTAAACCCTACATAAATTCATATACAAAATGGATATTAAAGTTGATTTTGAATGTAGTTGCTATGAAATTTCTAGGAGACTGTAACATTAATTTACCAGTACATTATCCTAGGGTGGAGAATTCTAAACCATGTAATTTAAAACATGTAATAACACTATTCATTTCATGAAAATTCCTATCAATGATTCCCTACACCATTAATACCAGAAACATAACCAACAATACTTAGTGATCAATGCATACATTCACATAAACCTACATTCATGTGTTAATACATATTTAAATCATTCTTTGAATAAGAGCAATAGCAATGTATCAAGGAAAGAGAAGAAGATGAATAGAAGAAATATTGAATTTCTTTGTATTCAAAATTTATGTAATAATTATTAATGAATCACAAAAAATTAGGGGTTCCTTTTGTTCCATTGACAATTATTGCATAAATTTTGAATACAAAGAAATCAAAGATTTCTTCTATTCATCTTCTTATCTTTCCTTGAATTTTTATTCAATATTATTACTCGTATTGAAAGAATGAGTTAAATATGTATTAACATGAATGAAGTTTTATGTGAATGTATGCATGAATCACTAAGTATTGTTGGTTAACTTTTTGGTGTTAATGGTGTAAGACATCATTGATAGAATTTTCATGATAGTAATAATGCTATTACATGTTTTAAATTACATGGTTTAGAATTCTCCACCCCAGGATAAGACATTGGTAAATTAATGTTACAATCTCCTTGATCTTTCACAATACCTACATTCAGAACCGACTTTATTATCCATTTTGTGTATGAATGTATGTAGGGTTGAATCATAACATTTTCTCATGCTTAAAAATTATGATGTTACCATAAAGATTAGCCAGATCTTTGAGGTATTTGAGTTGTTAAAAATAAATAAAGGAGAATTTATCTATTTATTTATTTATTTATAATGTATATGATAATTGGCACAAGTGTATCTAGAGATACATTATAGGGATCACTCTCCCAAGTTTTGCAGAGCTCAAAGTGCAGAGGGAAAGCCTAGAAATCTTTCACCTATTTGTTGGCCAATACTCATAGTTATTAACCATTAAATTTGGAAAATTCATAGATAACTAGTGAGATAATGTTTGGTTCATTAAAAATAACCAACAAGCCCTCGAGTGAGCCCTAGTGTATGAAAAATGAAACCCTAGCTTATAGATAACCAACAAAACTTGGAGATTTTGAAATGTAGTGCAAGAAACCACAAAAACAATTCAATAGTCCTATCATGTTACACTATAAAAATAAAAATGTGGTCAAACATAAAAACTATCAATAAGAATTAATTGAATAATCTAGTGAAAATATTAAAAAAAACCCTCTTGAGTTTGGAAAAAAAGTAATTATATTCTAACAAGAGTTATTCTATGACAAGAGTCCCTACCAAATGCATTGTTATGATATTTCATCCAAAACATGCTTGTTTGTACATTTTAGAAAAATCTATTAGCAACTCATTGGAAAATCATGATAAATAAAATAGATAAATAATGGTAACCTTTTAATATCATTGTAGAATAAAGAACATTGGAAAAATGATAAACAATTTGTCCAGCTAAGATGATCAAATGATGAAAATGACTAATATTCCAAATCGACAATACTTGATCATCTAGGAATCCATCACTCTACCCTATTGTTCTCAAGGTTTCAATTTATGGTTCAAAACATGATAATATTAAACTAGGAAGCAAAGGCATATCCTAGGTGATTCCTCACTAAACAAATTCTTCACCATATAAAAAAATGAAATAGATCCCGCATGAATCATATCAAGTATTTTAACAAAGAATAATAACAATATCATGTCATAAAAGCATCATAACCTTGAGAAATTAAAATAAAATATGTTATAGATATTAGAGTGATATTTTATAAAAGATAAAGTAGATTTTCTACAAGAAAATATTTATAAAATAAAAAATGAATTGTAAGATGAGAAAATTGAGGGTAAGATACATTACAATAAGATGAGGATTAAATATACTAAATCTTCACATCTAAATATAGATCATTTATTACATATATCGACAATAAAAGACTAAATCCCTTCAAGCAACATTATTCCCATATAGATTTTCTTTATATTGACCTAACATTACAGTTTATTATTTCGAAAAGCATTCATTTCATACTACTTAAATATACATCCATCTTTAAATGTAACCTTAACTAATTTTAAAATTTAAATGATATGTTTAAACATATAAAGACCAAACATCCACAACTAGAAAGAAAGCAAGGAATACGAAATTGCTCACTACAAACCCTATTTGAGAATTTTTTTAAAAGTTTTAAAATAGAAGAAAAAAACATGTTCTCCAATTTTAAGTTAGAAATTAAACAATAACAAATTGCTCACTTCAAACTCTATTTAAAATTTTTGAATTTTAAAAAAAAAAAAAACTCGTTTTCTCCAACTTTGAGTTTGATGTAATCAACAATATGCTTAGTTTTTATTTTAAATATTTTATTACTTATACTTAAAAGAAGACTTAAAAATAATAAAATAAGACAAGTCCCCTCACAAACCCAACTTTAGCTTCAAACTACTTTGAAGACATGCAAGGTCTAAAGGAAAATGGAACACTTCAAGTGAAAGATAGTGTGTGTTACTTGAAATGGGCATTGGAGCTACATCGGATAAATCGATACCTTCCATGCTAAACCATGTCCTTCCAAATGCTTCTATATAATTTGTGGTAAAAATAGAGCCATGCACAAGCCTCCAACAAATGTATGCAAAGTGTGGAAGTGTGAACAATTTCTACAGTCTCATGCTCGAAGGTTGCCATATTTGCAACAAATCACGTCGCTTGTCAACAAGGAAAACTTCCCTAAAAATAAACCTTCAAAGTTTCAAAAGAGCAAGTTCAAAAAAATATAAGAAAATGTTTGATATTGTAACTGCCATACCATACCAAAAGCTTGATTTTCCACCTAGAATAACTAATGAAATATTTGATAATCTTTCAATAAAAAAGCAATAACTAATCAATTTTTAAGAAACTATTAAAAAGTCTCTTAAATAAGAAAACAATACTCCCCCCACCCTCAACCTAAAGGAAAATACTAACAAATGTTAATTTAACTAATTAAATTAAGATATACAATTTTTTAAAAATGTGGATCAAATATGTTATTTTATGTTGTAATTAAAAATAGAATTATATCACTTTTTGTATACATAGAGAAAATGTCTCAATTATTGTCTATGTTCCAATATCTATTCATCCATCGATACATGTTAATTAAAAATCTATTAATTTTTTTCAAATGTATCAATAGTAATCCACTTTATATCCAATAGTTACTGTATAGACCTAAAATTGGTTTGGAGAATCCGATTAATTAAATATTAATTATTTGATTAATTATCTTAGTTCCTCTACTCTTTGAATAAATAGAAATATTTATTTATATAGTTCACGTTCACGTCACAATTAACTTCTTCTAATTCTTCTATTATCTCATCTTAATTAAATAAACAAAATTAAATACTTTGTTTGATTTAATTATCATTTCCATATTTTATTCTATCACATCAATCTTAAATTAATTAAATAAAGATTAAACACTTTATTAACTAATTGCCATTTATTCTTCTATTTAATTTAATAAACAATTTCTATAGTTTGTTTTATTAAATTATTTATTCCTCTTTTGCTAATTTAAATAAATCAAAAATATTTAAATAAAGGCATAAGAAATATTCCTCTATATTTTCTGAAATCAAATTAGATATTCTATGTCTAATTTATGCCAAAATATGTTAAAATTAATCCTTTGAAACTTCACGGGAAGTTTTGGAGACAAATTGCAAATTTATCTCTCAATCCTCCTCCATCAATCCTTCCTCTTCTCTTGCTTGGTGTTTTCATGGGTAGAGACAATCTCCAAATTTTTTTCAATCTCCTTTATATTTCACCATTCAATCCTCCAGATTGAATCCAAGCCTCTCTTTGCCATCCTTGTGCATTTCTACAGCCAGGAAATCTATAAATAAAGCTTCATTCAGCCAAGGAAAAGATCTCAGGTTATCAAGTTTACTGCAAAATTTTATCAAGCATCCACACATTCAACATCCAAGCATTCAACATCCAAGAATTCAAGCATCAAGCATCAAGTTTTCATATCATGGCTGACTCCTATAGCTGCATTTCATAGTTTTCATGTCAATTCATATTGCATTAGTTTCTTTTGATTATATGCATATTATCAACATCCTTCACGTTCTCTAAATTGTCACTTTAACAATCATAGTGTTCACACAATCTGAGAGCTACAATGATTTAATAAATCTTTAGAGATAGAGAGCAATATGATGCTTTCAGTAGATTATTGTTTTGAATTAGTTCAATTTGCTTTGTCTTCGATATAATGTCATATTAAGAAGTGTTTTGATGGTAAAGACGGAGCTAAAGAAATTGTTAGATGCTAGACTCATAAGGTCTATAGACTATGCTGAGTGGATATCAAACCTTGTATTTATTTCAAAGTTGGACAATAGCATTAAGATATGTATGGATTTCAGAGACCTAAATAAAGCATGCCCAAAGGATTATTTTTTGTTACCAAATATAGACATCATTGTGGACTTGAGGGCAAGGCATGCCATGTTGTCAATCATGGACAGTTTTTCAGGATATAATCAAATTAAAATAGCTCCAAAAGATCAAGAAAAGATGACTTTTACATGTCCATGGAGAACCTTCTACTGGAATGTCATGCCATTTGGTTTGAAAAACGTAGGAGCCACCTATCAAAGAGAAATGACAACAATCTTTCATGATATGATGCACACCTTCATGGAGGATTATGCGGATGATATTCTGGAAAAATATTGTACAAGGGAAGAACATCTACATATTCTGAGCAAAATCTTCACATGACTAGATAAATTCAATGTCAGGTTAAACCCCAAGAAGTGTTTCTTTTGGGTCACATCAGGGAAACTATTGGGATACATTGTCTCGAAAAAAGGCATTGAAGTGGATCCAGCGAAAGTCAAGGCAATAATGGAAATTTCGCCTCCTAGAAATATCAATCAACTCAGATCACTACAGGGAAGACTTCAATCTATCAAGAGATTTATCTCCCAGCTGGCGGACAAGAGTCATCCTTTTAATCACCTTTTGCATAAATATGTAATTTTCAAATGGGATAATGGGTGTGAAAAAATGTTCAATCAAATAAAATAGTATCTAATGTCACCACCCATTCTCATGCCACCAACAGAAGAAAGACCTTTGATATTGTACATTGCCACGATAGATATCTCTTTGGGGACACTATTAGCGCAAGAGGATTATGAAGGAAAAGAACATGTGCTATCTACTATATCAGTAGAACATTAAATGGTTATGAAATAAATTACACTTTCATAGAGAAATCTTGCTTGATGGTGGTTTTTCTACTCAATAGATGAGACATTATATGTTGACTCATACAGTCAAGCTAATAGAAAAGATCGACCCCTTAAAATATCTACTTAGTAAAGCTGCCTTGACAGGTAGACTGTAGAAGTGGGCCATGCTATTAAGTGAATTTGACACTCAATATGTGGAGAGAAAAGCCATCAAGGGTCAAGCAATTGTTGAACAACTAGCTAAGGCTCCTCTACCAAATGATCGACCGATGACAATGGAGTTTCTGGATCCAGACATTCTAATAGTGATGCCCCAACAATGGGTATTATATTTTGATGGATCATACAAATAGTGAGGATGAGGAGCATAGATTTTGTTCATCTCTCCCCAAGGACACACCATTCCAAAATCATATAGACTGATGTTTCAGTGTACAAATAATGTGGTAGAATATGAAGCATTGATCATTGGGGTCAAAATAGCAATTCAATGGAAGATCATAGATTTACAGGTATATGGGGACTCTCAACTAGTCATTTATCAAGTGAATGATGAGTATCAAAAAAAAGATGAAAATTTGATGCCTTACAAGAAACAAATAGATGATCTGAAATAGTTCTTTGTCAGTATAAAGTTTGATCAAATTCCAAGGGCAGAGAACAAAGCTGTGGATGCTATGGCCACAAATGCTTCATTATTACAATCACCAGAGAAATGTGGTTGTTATGAGTTTATGGTAGAACAAGTATCATGTCCTTCCCATAAAAATTCAGAATCCACTACCACCTGCCATCTAGAAACCATTGAAACCTCCATCTATGAAAAGACCTATGCTTACCTGAAAGACAATGTCCTTCCTCTTGATCTTTCTAGGAACCAAAAATGAAACTTCATCTGCCAATCTGCCTGACATACTCTAATCGTAGACATACTTTATTGTCGAGGTCTTTATGGTACCTTACTCCGATGTCTAGAACATGATGAATCTGAAATGAACCTACAAGAGGTTCACGAGGGTATTTGTGGCACTCATTCGAGTGGAATAACTCTAGCCAAGAAAATCCTCCGTTTGGGATATTATTGACCATGCATGGATAAATAATCATATCAGTTTGTCAAGAAATGTCAAAAGTGTCAGATTCACAACAATTTGATTCATGCACCAGCACAAAAACTACATCCTTTCACATCAACATGGTCTTTTTTTCAATGGGGCCTAGATTTGGTAGGAAAAATAAATCCCTCTTCATCAAATGGAAATAAATTCATTATCACAGCTACAAAATATTTCATAAAATGGATAGAAGGAGTACCTCTTACAACCGTCACTGGGAAGCAGATCTCCTCATTCATCTTGAATTACATAATCTGTCAATATGAAATCTCTTAATCCATTATCACTAATAATGAACGAACTTTCAAGAATCAAGATGTCCAAGAACTATGTGAAAAGTTTCATAGCCAACATCATTTTTCAACACCATACTATCCACAAGGAAATGGCCAAGCAGAGGCCTCTAATAAAACAATTCTAAAAATCCTTAAGAAAATGGTAAACGATGTTGGACATGATTGGCATGTTCAACTATATCCTGCATTGTGGGCCTACATAAAAAGTATTAGAAAACCAATAGGAGCTACACCATATGCCTTGTTATATGGATCATAAGCCATATTGCCCATCGAAGTAGAGATTCCATCCCTTCATGTATCACTTAGAGGAATCATTTCAGATCAAGACTATAGGGTATTTAGACTGCAGGAATTGGAATTGTTGGATGAGCATCATCAACAAGTTTTTAATCATCTAACGACTTATCAATAGAGAATGTCAAGGAGCTACAACCACAGGGTAAAACTGCGGCTCTTTCAGGTTGGTGATTTGGTACTAAAGGAAAACCCTAAGAATCAGCAAGATAGGGAAAAGAAAGGGAAATTTGAGCCTAATTGGCTTGGTCCTTTTTTCATCATATCAGTATACAGATCAGGAGCATATCAACTATCAACGTTAGAAGGAGACTTGTTTGATGAACCTATCAATAGTATCCATCTCAGAAATTTTTATACTTAAATCTCTTAGTGCCCGAGTCAAACTTTTGAAAAATGGTTTCCTTGATGAAAACCTGACAAATAGGTATCTTGGCAACAAAAAATACAAAAAAGTACAAAATAAATAAATATAGAAAATACAAAAAGAAAGAAAAAGAGAAAAATGAGAAAAATAAACAAAACAAAGAGTGTAATCAAAACATATGGTGAAAACCTAGAAACAGGCGTCATATGTGATTCTAAATATCAGCTTTCCCATCTATTTTGATACATATCAGGATCAATAATCTGGCAGTCAGTACCATTTCATATCATGTCATTAGTCTTGCCATCATTGCATCCATATCAAAATCATTTCACATAGTCAAGTCTCACTAGAAAGCTTGGGGGCAACATCTAGATATCACTAGGGGCAAAAAAAACATCGGTTTCACCAAAGGGAAAACAACAGTATGGTAAGAAAACAAAAACAACATCAAAAAACAACATCGATCATTACATCAAAAGGGCATCAAACATCTGTATCATATCGAAAATCCAAAAACATGTCAAAAACCTAGTCTAGAAAAGCAAAACCAAAATCATGAGTCTAAGTCAGTCGAATTACGTGGTCTCTGCATGTGTAACATAGGCAAGGCTAATCTTTGATCAGCCCCTGAGACCCCTAAGATAGGTTAGTAGGTTAGGTTTTTGGTCAAAAATCTCGAAAATCAAAAACATCAAAAAGTCAGGATGGATAATCTAATCTGAATAATGATTTGGAAAACACAATAAGTAAAATGGGGATAAGTTGTATTTTGTTTATTGATATTATGATTTCTTTGGAGTAACTCAATGATGTATTGCACTACAAAAACAAGGAAGAAGAATGATATTTTTATTGTCTATTGTCTATAAGTTAATCATACGAATGTATGAATTGTCAGGGAATGTGCTATGCAAATGTATCACCAATGACATTCAGAATTCACACATTGAAATGATTAATCACTACCTGTTTACACAATGAATGCTCAGGTCATCTTAGTTCAATTATATCTAGATGCTTGTGTTCACTTGCAATATCAAAAATCATGAAACAAGTACTCAGGTCGTCATTGGTCTAACACATACCATTAATGCTTGTACTCACTTTCAACATCCAATAAAAGCTCAATGATGATACCAAGCACAAAAGTACTATTAAAATGACAATGGTTTTTGCATATAGTTGCATGATAAAATTAGACTGCATTCATCATAAATTCATTATTTGTAGAGTATTTGTTGCATAAGGGATTCCAATTAATGATTATCTTTTCTGGAAATAGAACTGAGTATACATGACATAAATCAAAATAGTCAAAAACATGTAGAAGACATCATCTCATCATTAAGTTTTGTCATTTCATCATTCATACATTTTACATCAAATAAATTATGCATTAAATTGTACCATAAATATATCATGTTCATTTTACCATAAAACATTCATTACATTATCATCCATCAACATCATATGCATTTGATCACTTTTTAAAACCCATACATCATTTGTCATCCATACATTTTATCACATTTAAAATAAATGCAAGTCATGTCATTGTTATCATTACATAATCCATCCATTATCATTCATCAGAATATCATCATTATTATCATTATCACTTTTAAAATAAAAAGAATTTATCCATCCATTCATACATTTTTATCACATTTGAAATAAAAGCATTCATATAGATCATCATTTAGGGATTCATACATCACATCATACATCTAGATATCATATAATCTGCATATTCATTATCATCATTAAAATGCATTTATCATAGCATCATTACATTGAAATAAAATCATTCATTTACAACATCATAGAGATACATCATCACATAATAAATGCATCCATCACATGTAAATCATAAACCATCATGAGATCAAATGAATTGCATCTCATATATATATCATTAATGTCAAGTATACAATGAAGTCTGAAATAAAGATACATCATCAAAAATGAGCTAAATCGTAGTATACATCATATCTCAAAAGGACGGTCTCGAAATCACAGAGAGCATCTATGATCTGCTACTGCCATAATCTATGGGCCCAATAAGACCAGTACCACCACCAACCCCAAAAGGATCGAGATATTTGGGATTTCTCCATGGAGGCTGTGTCACACCCTCACTCACTATTCGAGTATGAGTCCAACCAGATCTTGATGGGGCATAACTGACTCTACGATAAACAAGCACTACATCATGGTATCTCCCCTTATAGAACTCTTCCTCTCGGCCAACTCGTAGAACCTCTCTCATATAATTGGCCATTGAGGTACCATCAGCCACTCTCTGTAGGGTCTCGGCCATCTCCTGTGCCCTCTCAGAAATCTATCAGGCACTATCTCGCTCAACTATCAAGGTGGCAACCTAAGTCTGAATAGCGTCCAACTGTCCCTCTACCTACGCTAGTGCCTGAGCATGGGCCTGAGCCTGAGCCTAAATATGAGTCTACGTCTGAACAAGAAAACCCCGGGCCTATACCAACTGTCCCTCCAGCATCTGTACCTGTGTATGGAGACCTGCAATCTATCCCTAATGATCGATTGATGGTATTGTCACTGCTCACCTCTTGCGAGGCCTACTAGATGAAGGACCAACACTAGTCAGTCTAGCCCCTCTGCTACCTCCACCGCCACCATCACTATCATCCCCACTGCTATTGTCACTGCTGCTACTCTCAGTACTACTACCTGATGCACTATCACCCCCACTATCCTTTGAACCCTCGACAACATCCTCCTCAATGGGTAATGGTGCTGGCTCATCTGAAATAGTGATGAGTGGATGTGGAGTCAATCCCAAAAAATGCAGCGTACTCCTCTGTAACAGGTGCCTTGACAATATCCCTGCGCATGTCTCAGGGTGAGAGTTGTAGTGGCCTATACCCCTCTAAAATGGACTTGTATGATAGGAATGGCCTCCAATCAGGTACATCACTCCATCATCAGGCATAATGGGCTACTCCTTGTGGCATACACTAAGCAATACCGTACTATTTGTACACCCACTGTAACATAAATCTCTCCAAGACAAAAGGTGTCCTACTAATCAAGTACATCAAATCACAAAGATATTTGAGAATAATATCGTCCTCGTCCCACTGCTCACAATCGAAGTATGGCCGCCAAACAACGCTCACCATATCATCAAAAACTGATCTCCAATGCTCCAACTTACCCATCCAAGCCTGAATAAGTTTTCCTCTGTACTGAAACACATACGGTCTACTTGTCGGTCTGCCCAAAACTGGAAATGGTCGAGCAATGGAAAAATGCTTGTATGCCCACACCTGTAACAAGGTCATCCCTACTGATAAACTTCGTGCCCTTGAGTAAACCACTGAATGAAGGTCATGGTAGATATGTTCCAGCATACACATCCCCCACACATATCTCATACCATGTACGACCATGCTCTCCAAAATTCAGCCCCAACCCACAAAGAATCCCTTTAACCTACGATCAAGGCAAAGGAAACCTCCAATGAATCCAACAAGCACTACTAGTAGTGAAGTGTATGCATCAACAATTTTCCTCCATCAGACACTCAAACCTGCAATATGTTGATCCTAAAACACTCTATAGAGAGCATCTCTCCCACCAGCCTCGTGAGAATCATATACTACAATCTCCCCCATGAATGGAATCCATAAAATTTTCCACACATCCTTGGGTGTGACTGTCATCTCACCGATGAGTAAGTGAAAGGTGTTGTGGTCACTATGCCACCTCTCAGCCAAAGTGGTAAGAAGACCCTGATTAATCCTAATCTGGGGCATGTCAAGCGAACTCGTAAGGCCAAATCGATCTATGACCTGAATCTCATGTGGAGTCAGATGCAATATCAACTCGGTAGTCCAAGGAAAATGCTCACATCTGGAGATTACCCAGACACTCCTATCATCATATCACAATGAAAAATCTACAATCATTACACTATGTCAAGAAATCAAAATTCATTCTACTATAAGGTCTAATCAAACTATGGTATGAATTTTTCGATCAAAATTTAGGAACAAACATCAACAAACCTCACGTATCATGTGGTTCATCAAACATTATTTAATCTCAACTATCCTGAGGTTTATCAGATATTGAATCATTTCCTCGTCTATCATGAGGATCATCACAAGTAGGATTTATTCTCAGCTATCATGAGAGTAAGCTTTATTTGAATCAAATAGAATCAAACATCATGAATTTGGATTAATCAATCATACTAATCTGAAGAATGGACATGATCAAAATTGATGAAATCAACATTAACTAAGTCAAAATCTACAATTCTGACATGGATGCGCTAAAACATGCATCCAAAGCGCTACTTTATCAAATGGATAAGCCAAAATAGGCACCCAAAGCGCTATTTTAGCACTCCGATGTGCTATAATAGGCATCTAAAGCGCTACTTCACCTTAAGCATTGTTTTACCACATCGATGCGCTAAAACAATCCATCAAAGTGCTATAATAAACCATAGAAGCACTAATTTACAAAATCAAAGCACTAGTATATTCTAGGCACTGAAATTCGACATCGATGCGCTTATTTTAACCACCTAAGCGCTAAGATCAAGAGAGCGTTACACTATATTATGAAAGTGCTAGAGAAAATAACACAAGCGCTAAATCTCAAAGCACTACTATAGATAATGTAAGTGCTACACCGGAGTACAAAGCACTACAACGTGACTTGGATGCACTAAAACTAAGTAAAAATGCCAAAAGCATTAAAAAGCATAAAAAACAAAAAAAACATGAAAATCGAGGAAGATTATGGGTACATACCGGAGGTCCGTACGTGGCTGACCATTGGTGATGTCAAATGCACTCGAAATGGTGAGTATGGTAAGATTGGCATCTTGCTTGAGTTGGCTGAAAAGTCTCTCTCACAAGAATTTGAAACTCAAAAAGTACAAATTACTTTGAAAATGACATTTTGGATTATATATAACTTTTGAAAAGGGATTTTAGTCAGTTTTTAATTATATTTTGATTAATTTTATCCATGAAATTAATTAAAAGTCATTTGCGGGCTATATTTCTTCATCATTTCTTCATCAAATCATCAAAAAATCATAAAAATTTCAAAAAATCTAAAAAATCATCAAATCATTAATTTATCTCCTGAGGGGGCATATTATCGGCAATCATCTGAAAATCAATATGTGGGGCATGTTTGGGGTATACTAAGTTTTTATGATCGATCCTGGCAGTAGCAGCAAAAATTTTCTTCAAAGCAACGTGTAAACACATCACTTCAAAGAGGGGAAAAATGTATACACCTAAAATTGGTCTAGAGAATCCAATTCATTAAATATGAATTATTTGATTGATTATTTTAATTCCTCTACTATTTGAATAAATAGAAATATTTATTTATATAGTTCACATTCACGTCACAATTAAATTCTTCTAATTCTTCTACTATCTCATCTTCATTAAATAAACAAAATTAAATACTTTGTTTGATTTAATTATCATTTCCATATTTTATTGTATTACATCAATCTTAAATTAATTAAATAAAGATTAAACACTTTATTAATTAATTGCCATTTGTTCTTCTATTTAATTTAATAAACAACTTCTATAGTTTGTTTTATTAAATTATTTATTCCTCTTTTGCTAATTTAGATAAATCAAAAATATGTAAATAAAGGAATAAGGAATATTCTTGTATATTTCCTCAAATCAAATTAGATATCCTATGTCTAATTTATGTCATAATATGTCAAAATTAATACTTTGAAAATTCATGGGAAGTTTTGGAGACAAATTGGAGACAAATTGCAAATTTATCTCTTTATCCTCCTCCATCAATCCTTCCTCTTCTCTTGCCCGATGTTTTCATGGGTAGAGACAATCTCTAAATTTCTCTCAATCTCCTCCATCTTTCACCATTCAATCCTCTAGATTGAATCCAAGCCTCTCTTTGCCATCCTTGTGAATTTCTATAGCTAGGAAATCTATAAATAAAGCTTCATTCAACCAAGAAAAGGATCCCAAGTTTTCAAGTTTACTCTACAAAATTTTGTCGAGCATCCATGCATTCAACATCCAAGCATTCAAGCATCAAGCATCAAGTTTTCATATCATGGCTGCCTCTTGTAGCTGCATTTCTCAGTTTTCATGTCAATTCATATTGCATTAGTTTCTTTTGATTATATGCATATTATCAGCATCCTTCTCTTTCTCTAAATTGTCATTTTAACAATCATAGTGCTCACACAATCTGAGAGCTACATTGATTTAATAAATCTTTGGAGATAGAAAGAAATATGACGCTTTCAGTAGATTATTGTTTTGAATTAGTTCAATTTTCTTTGTCTTTGATATAATGTCATATTAAGAAGTGTTTTGTGCTTTACACCTTATTTACACTTACAGTTACAAACAAATTACTTAATTGGAGGAGTTGTGTAGATTTATTGGTAGAAATAGTTCACGGTTATGAGACATTTCTGCATATATATTGGATCAAGCATGCTAATTTTATGGTTGTCAAAGTAAACAGTTATCACGGTTCTAGAAAATATATGTCAAAACTCAACTTGAAGTGACCACTTTTTAACCTTTGTGTACATAAAGAATCCTTCCTTGCTCATGGTAACTACCCAAAAGTCAAAACAATAGCTAGAAGTTCTTAAGTCATACAAATAAACACAATTTTTTTTGTCAAAATCCAACATACCATTTAAAAACTTAAGATGTACAAAATTAGCTATAATGACTAGTGGTACCCTTCCCCTACTACACTTTATATTTTCTTTCACTTAAGATGTATGAAATTAGCTATAATGATTAGTGGTACCCTTCCTCTACTACACTTTATATTCTCTTTCTTGTTCATTGATCAAACATGGTGCTCTATGCCTTTCCACCAAGATATATTTATTTTTATTAATCATCAATAAGCTTGGGTTTACTTTTTTAAAAGTTGTTTAAAGATAAACATATCTAGTAGTACTTGAACATTCTGATTCGTCATTCCTATTAATCTTCTTCGTTATGTCTTATAGTTGTGAAAGGTAGGGCATCAGGACAAACCATTTCTTTTGTGGATGGTTGTCAAATTATTCCCTTCCACTTTATTTTCATAGCTATTAAAACATCACGAATCATGAAACAAAAAGATGAGAGAATAACTTCATGAAAACAACAATAATTGAGAGTATAATATATATATCCATTGTTGATTGTAAAGCATTAAACGCCTTGCGTGCGATCTTTGGAGGCATCTCATCTTGATTGCATTTACCATGGGCTGCTATTTCTCAAAGAAGCCTTCATCGCCACCTTCTCAGTCGCCACCTATTCAACAACCTCCACCTGTTGAAAAGCCGCTACAATTGCCGCTTCTTGAACCACCACCACCTGTTCAACAACAACCTATGCAACCACCACCAGTTAAGCCACCACTACCATGCTCCTCTGCCACTACCTGTGTAGCCGCCAGCAGTTCAGCCACCACTTGCACAACAGCCACCGCCTACTCACTTGCCGCCACTAATGGTGGAAAAGTGTATCAGCCTCTTTCAAAACATCAACAATGTAGACGACGTCGATTATTTGATCGATCTCATCGACAAGCTCCTAGAGTCTCTTCTAAGCATGGTTAGTATGGGAGTTAGCTTCAAACATAATTAGAAGAATTATTGATTTTTTCTTTGCTTTTTAATTAGTTTTCTCAAATGAAAAATAGGAAATGGTGCTAATTCAACCTGTTGCTAAATGTAGTCAAAAGAAGAAAAAACCCTTAAGAGAAGCACTAGTTCATAAACATTCTGTAGTACACTGAAGGGTAGAGCGAATTTAGTATGGACATCCTTTCTTCAAAGTGGGTCTGCATTTCTTGATTTTGTGAATAAGCATATTCAGTTAGAAAAGGTAATAAATAATTTTAATTTAAATCTGAATTCAATATTAACTATCAGTATGTTAAAATTATTTGAGAGGAGCTGGAATTTACGCTGGTGGTATTTACAAGCGAATGAACGAAACACACAAGCTATAGCACGAATATTGCAAAGTGTGGGAAAGGTGCATTGGGTAGTAGGAGGGCTATCCGTTGTAGCTTTTCTGTTAGAAGAGATTGGTCAAGTCGCTGAAAACCAGAGTGAATGTATAGAACTCTTAAAGAAAATGGCTAAGCTTTCTGGGCATATAAGGCAGTTGAATTATGATATGCCACAAGAAGAAAAGATATTGAGAGAAGCGGTTATATTGATTGTTGAAGGATCCATGATGTGTGCTTCTCAATTAAAGTCAAAAATACCTTTTAGGTAAAATGTCAACAATGATTAAATATTTGAATTTATTGTGAATTCTATTAGTGTTATCATCATTTATGCTAGTTATGATAATTTAAATTATCCATATTGTAGGTTTTTGAAGGCCTCTGTGGACTCCAAAAGCTTGGATGCTCTACAATTGAAAATAAATCAACTGTACCAAGATCTTACATTGAGAGTTGTAATAGAAATACAACATCAACAGCTTATTGCCTTCTCTCCATGGAAGTCCACTTATCCAAATTATGCAGGTAAATATATATAAACTCTCCCCGAAATTTTCAATTATATCGGCGTTTACATATGTTAATATTGTTTTGTGGGATCATCAACAGTTGGCATTAAAAAGCAGAAGAAACAAGTAATGAAATTGTTGGACATGGAAACAGAAAACAAGTCCTCATTGGCTATAGTTATTTATGGATTTGGGGGCATAGGAAAGACCACACTCACTAATGTTGTTATTGCGGACTTAGATCTCACAGATCACTACTACTGAGGAGTTCAACTCCAAGAAGACCACTCTAGGAATGACATAACATGTATGCAACAATAAATATTGAAAGAGGCCTTCCTAGCATATACTTACGACATAAATGTAGCATTGAGAAATAGTGCAGAGGGTCGGGATCTTCTCGCCAGCGTATTCCAAGCACAAGTGACTAAGCCAATATTTCTATTTATTGATAACGCTCTTTGTGTGGAAGACTTGCAAGAGCTCTTCCCAAAATGCTTAAAAGGACTTCGGAAGCAGAGCAGAATAGTGGTCACAACCCAAAATTTGGGTGTGATGGATTTGCTCAAAGATGCCAGCCTTGTGGGTTGTGAGAATCGTGTGGGTACTCTACTAGACCAAGAGGCAACCAAAATTTTGTTTAGAGATTCTAATCCTAATAATTCCAGAGACAGAGACAGAGACAAAGAAGGCGTGGAAAAAATCCTACGGATTTATGTTGAGATTCTGTTAGTCTTAGAAATTGTTGGTGCTAGTTTGCGTAAGTAGTGTAGATATTTGAAAACCAAATGCAAAACACAAAACATAAAGTTGCTACTCTATTTTCTAGTCAAACTGGAAATACCCAAATCTCAAATGCAGAAATAACAACGAGACATGCAACTTTGATTCACTATTAATCAACTAGAAATAAACAAAACAGAAAACAAACTAAAACAAGAAACTATTACAACTTTTTCAGAGCAATCAGAAGCTACTCAACTAGACTTTTAGTGATTAGAAGCTATCAACAACTCTGTGTCAAGAGCTACACAGAGCTCTACCTGGAGCAATCACTGTTCTTACAAATAACAAACAGTTGTTGTTGTTGAGGAGCTACTGGGAGCACAGAGAGAATGTTCTTCTCATAGTTTATTGTTGCAATCTTTTTCTCCGACTTCTTCTCTCAAAATTTTCCCCAACTCTTTCTCCAACTGACTGACTGACTAATGTGCATTCAATCCATTTTTTCCAAAACAAACATTCCCTCTCAAAAATTTGAAATCACCTGGGTGAACCCACATATGTGGTGAACACTTTTGTGGAGGAAGGGAAAAGTCATTTTTTCCCTCTACACAAAGTGAAGGGGTTCAGCCGAACCAAATTTTTCGACTGAACCTTTAACATGGTTTGGTCGAACCATAGGGTTCGACCAAACCCTATGTTTGCTCGAACCCCATTGACATGTGAGCAGAAATATTAAAATAAAGGGGTTTGAGCGAACTAGGGTTCGGTCAAACCCCCTTAATAAGGATTTAAAAAAAAAAACACATGTCATTTTCTCGGACCCCCTAAATTTCCCTCATTATTTTAAAGAGGTTCGGCTGAACATATGTTTGGTCGAACACCCTTCTTCCCCTATCTCCTCAAAAAATTGATTTTTTTTGTAAAAATTTATCGTTCGAAGCTCAATTTGAAAATGAAAATGCAGAAAACTTCAGAAACCCAACTATATAATGATATTCCTCAGAATGAGCTATCCGTTGAATATAATTTTAATATGATTTGGTTTTATTATGTATTTTATTTTTTAGTTTTATTAAACATAGGTTTTTCACTGAAAAATCAAAATCTCTGGTCTGCACATGTGGAAAAATAGTAGATTATCAAAATAAAATTTTTAAAAATATTTTGAGGTTGGGTATTGATGTCCTTCATCCATTAAAAAAAAAAAAAAAAGAATTTTGATACATACAAAAAAAGTTATGTTGTATACAGTCCGCCTATGTCTGAATTGCAGTTGGTTTGACTTTGAAAATTGATTAAGAAAAAAATATTCAATAAAAAACTATGAGACCAAATGAAAGTGCTAGATATCATAGTTACAAATCTAAATTCAAAAAAATTAGAATTTTATCCTTCATACAAAAAAAGCTAAGTTGTATATGGTGAGCATCACTTTTTAAAAATGTTGTTTTCTGAAAAAAACTAGTTTTCGTGGGAGATGGAAAAAAAAGTGCAATCTAATTCCAAAAAATTTGAAAAAAATATTTTTAGAATCTACAGACAAAATGTGATGAGACTCTAGTTTGTATCATTTTCAAATTCCTCACGGTTTAGCCACTACAAAAGCTCGAAAATGAAGATTTAGTCAAAAATAATAATTGTAGTGTCCAGTTTGCCCAAAAATTGTAAACCACTATTGTGGGATCACCCACCTACCTCAGTAAATACTGAATTGAAAAATAGCTACCTTATTCAATTCTAGAGTTGTCAGGAGCTGCAAGGAGGATCCCCAAAACTGGCAAACTTCTCTTGACAGGTAGGTGAAGGTTGCAGGGGCACTGGCGGATGAGCAGAGGCTCAGGAAACATTAAATTCCAACACTCCCACTTTGTCTTGAGCTGATAAAACAACAAGATCAAATATGATCTAGATCAACAACACCCAATCTGCTCCTTAGGCAAACAAAACTATCAATGCTCAAAGGCTTGGTGAATATGCTTGCTAGCTACTGCTCAGACCTACAAAACTTCATTTTAATTTCACCATTTTCAACCAATTGACGAATGAAAGGATACCTGATTTCAATGTGCTTGCTTCTTCCATGAAACATAGGATTTTTTGTCAAGGCTATCTATGAAACATTATCACAATAGATCACTATCACATCCTCTTGTTCTTCTTTCAAATCTACCAAGATTCTTCTTAGCCAAATGGTCTGACATGCTGCTACATTTGCTGCTATATATTCAACTTCAGTTGTTGATAGGGAAACAACATGTTGCTTCTTAGAAGCCCAAGAGATAGCACCTGAACCCAAATGAAATACATAGCCCGAAGTGCTCTTCCTATTGTCCAAACTGCCTACCCAATCACTGTCAGTGTAACCAACCAGCCCATAATCTTTTGTTGTTGTATACAACACACCATATCTTTTAGTACCATTCACATACCTTAGGATTCTCTTACCCGCTTGCCAATGGGTGTCTCTTGGAGTCTCCATAAATCTAGAAATCAGACTCACTCCATGCATTATATCTGACCTAGTGTTGTCAAATACATCAAGCCTCCAACCAAGCTTTTGTACGTGGTAAGATCCCCATTGCTGCTGCAATCTTCTTTGCTCAACTTAAGACCTATGACTATTGGTGTTGGGGTAGGCTTGCTCTCAAACATTCTAAAACTCTTCAATATTTCAGTTGCATACTTATTTTGAGAGATAAAAATACAATCATGCATTTGTTTTAATTCTATGTCTAGAAAATAACTCAAGAGACCTAAATCTGTCATTTTAAATTCTCTTTTCATGGCCTCTTTAAAATCAGCAATGAGGAAAAAATTAAATCATCTACATACAAGACAAGAATTAAAATATTACCATTTGTTGCCTTGATGTAGAGAGTGGGCTAACCCTTGATTTTGCTAAAGCCGTTGCTCATCAAATATGAGTCAATGCTACTGTACCATGCCTGTGGAGCTTGCTTCAGCCCATAAAGAGCCTTCTTTAGCCTATACACCTTGTGTTCTTGGCCTAGAACTTCATATCCAAAAGGCTGCTCCACATAAACCTCTTCTTTCAATACTCCATTAAGGAAGGCAAACTTCACATCCATTTGAAATACCTTTCATTTGTGTTGGGAAGCAATAGCTATGACTGTCCTCACAGTCTCCATCCTACCAACAGGGGAAAATGTCTCATCATAGTCTCTTCCAAACTGTTGTTTCTACCCCTTGACAATTAATATTGTCTTGTGCCGGTCTATTCTTCCTTCAACATTGCTTTTGGTCTTATAGACCCATTTTACTCCAATAGCTTGCTTGTTTGGAGGCAAGTCAGTCAACTCCCATGTATTGTTTCTTTGTAATGCATCTATTTCCTCATCCATGGCTTCACACCATTTATCCTCTTTCACAACTTCTTCAAAATAAATTGGATCATTGTGAGAAAATATTGCAAAATTCACACTCTCATCAAATTCATCATCATATCTTTCATTTTGGTAGATCTCCCTTAGAATCTTGGTCTTTCTTGGAATTAGAGAGGCAAGAGTGGGGTCTAAATTTTCAATGTTGCTGTTGTTCTACTGAACAGGCTGAATTTGGAGCGATCAGGAGTTGTCAGGAGCTGGTCGGGAGTAGTCAGGAGCTCGTCGAGAGCTGTCAGGAGCTCATCTGAAACTGTCAAGAGCTCGTCGGGAGCTGTCAGAAGCCGAATTTTTGGCTATCTGTGGTTGCTCCCTTGTCTTTCTATTCTAATCAAGAGTGATTAGGAGCTATTGGGAGCCATCATTTTCTACTGTTGTAGAATTTTTCAGATCTTCATCTTCAATTTCTTCATCATTCTGCACTGTCGGGAGCTATCGGGAGTTGTCCAGATCTATCGCGCCATCCCATGACTAATCTTCTAAAAACTCCACATCTCTATTAATGATAATTATTTTGGTGACCAGATTGTACAACCTATAAGCTTTGGACTCTTCATTATAGCCCATGAAAATGCACTTTTCACCCTTGTCATCCAATTTTTGCCTTTTTTCTTTAAGCACGTGTGCATAAGCCACACATCCAAACAGTCCCAAGTGTTCAACCGTCCATTTTCATTTTGTCCATGCCTCTTGAGGTATCTTGTCACAGATTGCCTTAGTTGGACTTCTATTAATCAAATGCATGGCTATTGCAATAGTCTTTCCCCAATATTTTGTAGGGAGTCCTTTTTCTTTTAGCATGCTTCTTGCCATCTCTATGATGGTTCTATTTTTCCTTTCAGCCACTCCATTTTTTTGTGGAGTATAACTGGCTATAAGCTCCTTTTTTATGCCATTCTACTTGCAAAAATTCATAAAATAATTGTAGGTATACTCTCCTCCTCTATCTGACCTTAGGACTTTAATAAAATGTCAACTCTCTTTTTTAGCCTAGGATTTAAACAATAAAAACTTATTAAATACATCAGACTTGTGCTGCAAAAAATAAACCCATGTCTTACAACTGTCATCATCAATAAAGGTCATAAAAAATCTGCTATTACTAATGCAAGTGATTTGCATAGGGCCTACCAAATCCCTGTGCACCAACTCCAAAGGTGCTCTTTCCCTTGTAGAGTTGCCTGATTGAAAGGGTTGCCTATCTTGCTTGCCAAAAATGCAAGCCTCACATCTAACATTAGATTCTACTATCCTTGGCAAACCATCAACCATCTTGCTTTTGGACAAAAGACTTAAACCAGCATAGCCTAGATGTCCATACCTGAGATGCCATAGCTTGGTGGGGTCTTCAATGGTGCTCTTGAGGGCTACAAGTTGTACTGCTATATATTTTTCATCCATGAGAGGTGCTGCAACAAACTGAGATGAGAAGCACGTCTCAATCTTCAATGGAAACATCTAGTTCTTTGTCATTTGTATTGCTGAAACACCTTTGTTCTCTCATTCTTGACATAAATGACACATTTGCCCTTCTCTATCAGCACTTTGTATCCATTCTGGATCAGCTATCCTACACTCATGAGGTTATGCTTTAACCCCAATGCAAAGAACACATTTTGAACCTCCTTCTCTTCACCCTGCTTGGTGCGGATCATAATAGATCATTTTCCTTTAACAGGAACAACTCCATTGTTCCCCATTCTAATTTTTGATTTAACATTTTTGTCAATGAAAGAAAAAAGAATTTCATTACCACTCATGTGGTTGTTGCAACCACTGTCCAAAAACCAGACCTCGGGGCTACCTTTTTCACCAACATTGCACATGATGAAGGTTGTGGACTGAATGCTTTCAACCACATTTGAATCAACAACATTAGCATTTTGTCTTTGCTAATTACTATGCTTCTTCCAGCACTCACTAGCATAGTGTCCAAACTTGTGACAGTAGTAGCACTCAATGTTGCTCTTGTCATTTCTCCCATTCAAATTTTTGTTCTTCATGCCTCTACGGTAGTTGTTCTGAGAGCTGCTTGCTCCTTTTTGGCAGCTTGCTTGTCCTGAGCTTTCTCCACCAGGATTTTCTTGACTAGATCTGCCTCTACCTCTTCGAGAGACACTTCTACCTCTCCCTCTTCCTCTTGCATTCGACTGAGCTTTGAAAGCTTGCTCATGCGAAGTAGTAGTAGACCTTTTTAAACGTTGCTCATGGGTATGGAGAGAACCCATTAACTCATCCACTGTCAAATTAGAAAGGTATGTCGTTGCTTCAATAGGAATGACAAGAGGATCATACCTCGTGGGTAGACATCGAAGAAGTTTTTCAACAATCTTCAGCTCCTCTAAACCATCCCCATTTTCTCTCAGCTGGTTCAACAAACTAGAGAACCTTGTTTGAAAGTCTACAATAGATTCACTTTCTTTCATCTCAATAACTTCAAACTCTCTTCGAAGTAGCTGGAGCTTCACACCTTTGCCTTTATTAGTCCCTTTGTAGCTAGTCTCAAGGATTTCCCAAGCTTCTTTTGCATACTCAACTGTTGCTATTCTAGGAAAAATGGCCTCTGTCAAGGCTGCTTTGATCAAACTCAAAGATTTTGCATCCTTCTTCCTCTGCTCCTTCAGCTGGGTCTTCTGGTTATTTGTGAGAGCTGCAAATTCAGTTGGATTAGTGATATCCACAAACCCATTTATGAGAAAATCCCACAAATCATTGGCCACCATGATGGTCTTCATCTTCTTGGCCCAAATTTCATAGTTCTATCCATTAAAGGATGGTGGTTGCAGCTAACTCCTTGCTTCATCTCCAACCATGTCTCCTATAACAAAAAACTCAACACCCAAAAAATACAAATGCCCAAACTCACAAGGAAATGGGGCCTATGTCTCTGATACCATGTAGAGATTTGAAAACCAAATGCAAAACACAAAACACAGAGCTACTGCTCTATTTTCCAGTCAAGCTGGAAATAACCAAATCTCAAATGAGGAAACAACAAGGAGACATGCAACTTTGATTCACTATTAATCAACTAGAAATAAAAAACACAAAAAACAAACTAAAACAAGAAACTATTACAACTTTTTGGGAACAATAAAAAGCTGCTTAACTAGACTTCTAGTGATTAGGAGCTATCAATAGCTCTCTGTCAAGAGCTACGCAAAGCTCTACCTAGAGCAATCACTGCTCTTACAAATAACAAACAGCTGCTGCTATTTAGGAGCTACTGGGAGCGCAAAGAGAATGTTCTTCTCACAGTCTGTTGTTGCAATCTTTTTCTCTGACTTCTTCTCTCAACCTTTTCCCCAACTCTTTCTCCAACTGACTGACTAACTAATGTGCATTCAATCCATTTTGTCCAAAACAAACATTCCCTCTCAAAAATTCGAAATCACCTACCTTAGTAAATGCTGAATTCAAAAACAGCTACGTTAATCAATTTTGGAGCTGTCAGGAGCTACAAGGAGGATCCCTAAAACTGGCAAACTGCTCCTGATAGGTAGGTGAAGGCTGCAGGGGCACTGGCAGATGAGCAAAGGCTTAGGAAACAATAAATTCCAACAAGCAAAACTACATCATAGAGAGATGTACTCAGATATTTAAAGCTTGGGAGAGAGGAAACGATGTGATTGAAGAAAATTTGAGCCAGCACCTTGTCACTTTTGTGTATAATGAGTTGGAAGCATCAATGCAAGAAGTGTTTTTGGATATTTCCTGCTTCTTTGCTAACTAGAGTCCTGACGATGTAGAGTACATTGTTGGAGCAGAGGAAGTTACACTTCTAGAAGAGGCGGCTTTATTCAAGATGTTTGACAAGGGCAAGGTGATTGTTCATGATATCATCCATGCAAAAGGGTTGAATATGTCTGAATCCAATAGAATTATGGATGTGCAATCCTGGCTCGAAGTTGCAAATGACAATCAGGTATGTCTTTGCATCTGTATACTGGCACATGGTAAAAATGCAATGTGTAGTAATATTATTAATGATACATATCACATTTTTTGCAGAGGCTCAATCAAATTAAAGGAATTCAGCTAAGTGGGGAGGTGTCTGAATCAAGGTTCCAACTTGATGAAAAGCATATTATTTCAATGAAAAAATTATTGAGAATTATGGTATTGGGGAATGAGATAAATGTATCATGATCAAGCCAAAAGACACCAAAATTTAAAGAACTGAGATTTCTACGACTAGGCAGTAACATCTCTAGTTTATGGCTAGTCCATTTTGAGTCCCTTGAGTGGTTGAGTGTGTTCCATGGCCCTGTGTTTAAGCATGGTGTGACATTGTATTATGTAAGTCCTTCCTCATTTCATCTATATTTTATTCTAAATTGTTCGTTTACATTTGGAAAAAATTACTTAGAATGGAATCACAATATGGTTGTAGTTACCGAAGAGGCTAAAGGTAATGAAAGCCACTACACAGTCTCTGAAATCTGCACATTTGGAGGAGTGCAAGCCCGCCAACGTAATCCAAAATTCTTCCTTGGAAGAATTGGATTTAAGAGAATTGAAAACTCTCCAGAGATTACCTGAACGACTTGATCACTTAACCGCACTCAAGGTTTTGATATTAGATGAATGGGATAAAATGCAGGAGCTATCTAAGTAGGTATTGGGACTTTGTTCATTATGTAAATTGAGCATCTGCGGTGGCAATTCTTTGACTAATCTTCCAATATCATTTGGGTGATTAAGTTGCTTAGAAGATTTGATCTTAACAAGTTGCAAAAAACTGGAAGAATTGCCCTCAAGTTTTGGAGACCTAAGTTCTCTAAAACATTTGAATCTAGCAAAGTGTGTTAAATTAAAGGAACTTCCCTTAAGCTTCAGGAAATTAAGCTCTTTACAGACTTTAAATTTAGAAAGCTGCTGAAAATTGGAAGCCTTGCCTTCTAGCTTTGGGAAACTACGTATGTTATAGAAATTGAGCCTTCGGTCAGATGATCTTAAAGAATTTCCTTCTAGCTTTGGGGACCTTAGCTCTTTAGCAGAGCTGAGGTGCAACTGTCTAGAACTGAAAGAATTTCCTGTTAGGTTTGGGAAGCTTATTTCTTTAACACATTTAGATGTAAGTTGTTGCATGAAACTAAAAACCTTTCCCTCCACCATGGGAGAGCTTAGCTCACTAAATGATTTCAATTTATCAGCTTGCTTTAAGTTAGAAGAATTTCCTTCCAACATTGGGGAACTTCCATGTTTAACACATTTAGATTTAAGACAATGCCATAGTTTTAGAGAGTGTCCCAATTTTTTTTTGTCCGAGTCAAAAAAATCAAGGGTTAACCATTTGGCTTCCAGACCACCTTAAGGATAGGTAGTCCTCTTCTTCTAATCAGAGGTCTCCGACACTGGAATCTTTCAATCACTAATGTTCTCTTTTATTTATTATTTGTAATTGATGTCCGCATATGACTATATATGATGTCTATATGGTAAAAACATCTCAGCTTTGTTTTAAAAAAGTATTTTTACAGTGAATCAAATAAAATAATATTGATTTTTTTGCCACTTGAAATCCAAGGACGATGTCAAATGTTTAAAGAAGAGGTTCTCTTTTTTCGTTTTAAGTCTTTAATAAATAATACAAATTATGATTGGATAAAATTGAAGGTAACATCAAATAGTAAAATAATAATTAAATTTTTCATATGTTTTATTCTTATATTAGAGTTTCCATATGTTTTATAGTTATATAAAATAGTTGATTAAGATTTAACTATATAATTTTTGAGTTGAATTTATTGATCTATTTTTTATTAGTAATTTTAAAAAAATAGAAAAATTTAAAGTATGAATGGTTCATTTAGTATTTATTATAACTAGATAATATTTATATGATTTTTTTTTTAAATTTACATTTGTGTCATATAAATTACTTAGTGATAATCTCATATTTATATTGCTAATATTTTAATAAAATTTGAGTGAAGAATAATGTCACAATGAAGAGATTTTGTGGCATACCTAGATTGTTAATCGTAACAATGAAAATTGTATACATTCCTTTTCTTTCATGATTTTTTTTTGGTTTGATTGCATTATTTTTAGTAGTTAATGCATAAGTGAGTATTTTAGTATGGAAGTTGACAAATTACACAAACTTAACCACAATACAATTTTATTAATATTTTTTTAGAGATAGATTTATATTTTAAGAATAAATCACAATTGATTTACCATCTAAACATTGAGAACCCTTAATCCCACATTGAATCTTTAATTCTGTCCAGAATCAAGGGAGAGTTGTCTTATACACCAAACTCTTCAACAATGTCAATTGACACAACTCTTTTTTATATATAGATTGTAGACATTGAGGTGAGTAGATTATAGATATCCAAATCAGCATTATTCAAATCTATATGCATTAATTTTCATTTCCATAAATAGGTTCAAATCTATATTCATTAAAATTAATTAAGTGACTCAAAATATGATTTAAAAAAATCTTATAAATTCAGAAATATTAACTCAACATATAATTTTTAAATAGCTTAACAAATCAAATCTTAATGCATAAGAAAACATTATCTTTACTAAATTTGAAATTAAATACCATTATTTATTTTTGTATGATTTGAAACACTTATTTCAAATTTAATATTAGTTATCAAACTATTTATATAAGAATTAAATTATTTCATCTAATCAAAAATTAGTTTGTGTAATTCATAAATGAAAATTAATTTAACAAATCAAATCTTAACAGCTAACACAAAATTATCTTTACTAAAATCTAAATTGAAAATGATTATTTAATTTTATTTAATGCTAAACATTTATTTCAAAGTTGATATCAACCTTAAATCTTAAATATAAATAAATTGTTCATTTTATATACTTTATTGCAATATCATAAAATATTTATATTGTATTAAATCATCAAATGAATAATTAACTTATGTAATGAACAATGTGTAAAGCAACATTTTGATATAATATAATATGACTTGATGGTATGCACTCCTTATTCTAATTAAATTTGCTAATAAGAAGAGATACTAATAATATTATAGAAGAATAAAATCCCTTCCAAGCAATAGGTAGATTATCACATAGTTCCTATCAAAAGATGATACGCCGATTTTAAATAAAGGTGTTATTTTTTAATACAAATCTAGGGAATATTCTCTCAGTTTTTATTATAGAAAAAATGTTTCCAAGAAATTTGTTCTTTGCAATTGATTAATATAAAAATATTTGATAGAAAATAAAAAATGTTTTATTGTTATCAAAATTCTTGAAGTGTATCCCCATGTGGTTAAAAAATATAACATGAAATTCATTTCAACATAAATGGTAGGTATGATAAGCTCATTATTTCAAAGTTGCTAGGATTTGCACCTATCATTGAATTTCTTGTATTTTTATAACATTAACATTGGGAACGCCTTAACTATAATGGAACCTTGGTAGGAAGCATGAAAAACTACACAACTTAGTGGTGAACCTTAGTCTACTATTTGAAAATTTCCCCATTTAACTATAATTAGAGAAGATATAAGAATATGAACACAAAGGTTTACCATAAAAGGATTAAAAATTTCAAGTACTAAACCTTAAGTGGTAGAAAACAAGAAATAATGCACCTACAATGAAAATAAATTCTTAGAGAATAAGTTTATGCTATAGTAAATTCAAAAGGAAATATGGCATATAGTGACTATTAAGGTACTATTTATTCTTGGAAAGAGCATAAAACTATTATATATCAAATATTATGTTTAATACCATAACACATACATATCAACGTTCTCATTTATTTGTGTAGACTCCTAAATTAGTTTAGACCTAACAACATTTCATTTTACCTTGTTCTAATCATTAAGTAAATACTTATTTATTACTTATTTAACCAATTTACCATTCACCTTCATCCCCTACCTTAGTTAAATAAATTTATATTATTTAATTATTTTTAATGTTAACCACCAAATCCTTCAACTAGATCAATTAATTATTACACAATTAATTAATTGAATCTTGCTACTTATTCCCCATCTTCTTTTCCTCTAATATTTAATTTCATTTAATTCTCAATCCTTTTCCATTTAATATTATCCATTAAATCCATTCACTTAGATAAAAAGCTAAACGTGACATCATGTACAAGTATCGCTTCCACCTTTGTTCTCTCACATGTGAGAGGATGCAAAATTCAAACATACCTTTTACACCTTTACTCCTCTTATCGCATTTGTCATATGACTACAACTTCAATTTGAATCCTAATCCTCGATAAATCCTAGCCATCCATCAACCAATACATCTTGGTCCTTAAGTTTCATCTTTCAAATTTTATAAATTTCAGGCTTCCCATCCTATTTGAGCATCCACTTTCATCATATTGTTATGTTGCTACATTTTCTATCTACTTCTTCGATATCATTATACTACTAATTTTTTTATCTATTCTTCCATTATACTAGTCTCATGTTATACTTTTGATCTCTCATTCGTCAATCCTACTATCATGTTGCTAGTTTCATAACAAACCACATTTCATTCATCAAAAGAGAACATCAAGAGACTATTGTGTACAACTCTTCTTCTAGTTCAATTTGAGCATAAAGGAATAAACAAGCTAAAAGGTTACATATAGCTTTGAGTTTTTCTACTATTTCCCTTCATTAGCTTCTTGTGTTTATTTTGGTATGCCTAATGGGAACCCAATATCTAAATTTAAAATTTTCATGAGTTTTTCTAATTCTTTGTCATGGGTTCAAAATTTGTACTTTATCACTATGTTCTCACATCTGCATTTCTAGATTTGTAGTTACACACTTTTTTCAAACACTTCCATCTCCAAATCCATGTTTACATACTATGTTTGACATATTTCATCTCTAGAATCATGATTACTCATTATGTTTTAGTGCTTTCATTTCTAGAATCATACTTTCACATGGTGTTTTAGAGGTTTTGTCTCTAGAATTGAACTTGTAGCATAAAAAATTGTATACCTTAACAATTTCACACTATATTTTGGCCCCCTAAATTTTTTAGACTAATCTACCCCATAATCACCTAAAGATATGAATTTTGGAGACCATTTGTCTCAATTTCAATAAACACCAAGCATTGAATAAATGGATTCAATTCACGAGTTAGCCTTGGAAATGAGTGTCCTATAAATTTGGGCCAAGACCTAGTAGCCCATGGGTGACTGGGTTCCCCTTTTTAGTGAGGACCCATTTTTAGATATGTTTTTGGAGGCAATTTAACATTCAAAATTTAACTTGCAAATTTTAGCTATTGAGATCTTTTTTTTTCGAAATTGAATAGATGCCCATAAATACCTAGTCTTTTCACTATTTGAAATCAAGGAGTTTTTCATAAGAAATCATCATTACCAAGAGAAATTCAAGAGCATCATTTCAGAGTATTAGTGCAACAACTCAAGATCCAAGCATCATGTCAAAATGTTTGTTAGTTTATGTTATCATGTTTTCATTACTTCGTGAAGGCTAATATCTTTTTGTAGGTCTCCAAAACATTCCAGAATTCATGTAAAGAAAGATCCAAATTCTTGAGGAGATGTGTATGACTTTAGTCCTTAAAGGAAACCATTGAAGGGTGGTGAGTTGTAGCATTGTGTTCATTTATCATTTCTTTTCTTTCACTATCAATTTATCATTGACATTGCCATTGTGGAAGTGGGAACACATACACGTGTTTGACTAAGGAAAGCCCCTATATAACACATATTCCCTCTTTGTGAATATGTAAGTTTGAAGTGGATTGAAGAGAGCTTGAAGATCTATTTTACATTGTTGCACTTGTGGTCATCAACCTTCTCAAGACATGAAAAATCACTTAAAAAATTTATTTATAACATTTTGATTATGGGACAAGTGTAAAATAGAAGCTTAGATCAGACACCAAAGGACCCCAAAACATTGAGTATGACCCCCAAACAAAAACTCAAAAAGCATTGGGTGACCTATTCCTTGTATTAACTATTGGTTGTTTTTAATGAAACAAACTTAATCTCACCAGTTATATATGAATTTTCCAAATTCAATGGTTGATAACTATGAGGATTGGGCAATGAATAGGAAAACAATTGCTAAGCTTTCCCTCTGCACTTTTGGATCTGCAAGACCTAAGAGGGTGATCCCTACAATGTATCTTATGATACTCTTGTGCCAATTATCATATACATTTTTGTAATAGATACTTTCTCATACAATTGCAAATTAGATGAAATCCTTCAAGAATATGAAAAATTCTTTAAAAAATAGTCACCTAAAGTAGAGAATGGGTAACCTCACATGAAGTGTTAAACAATTTTGAGTGAGTGAATGAAATAACTTATGAAAGTTTTCTTTGAATAGTAGGGATGAATTAATGACTTCAAATTAACCAAAGCAATACAACACTGCCTTATCCATGGGCGATGAATTCAAATTTGAAATAGATCGTAAGATAATAGTAACCAAACTTAGCATTCCAGACTATTGCAAATTTATTTTATTAAAATAAAACAACTCAAATATTCCAAAATAGAGACTACTTATTAGATCCTTATATCTGATCACATGAATCCATGATTTTATCAGAGCAATATAATTAATTCCTTGAATTAATGCAAAAACATAACAATATATTCAATCAAAACACAAATAAAGACCAATCAGAAGATCCTCTATCATTTCATTGATAATTCATGTAACAAATACATGAGGATAGAATTTTCTTTTGAATATACAACTTTTTGATTTAAATGCTAGTACTGTTATAAAACTTTATGCCTATTACAAGAATTGAATCCATACCTAAGTGGTGCAAGAGCACCAAGTTGCTTTCAAGCCTCCATGAGGCCATTTGTAAATAGTTGGTCTATTTTATGTATTGGGTCTTATAATAAGGTTTATCAAGCCATTTTATAGGTGTTTGAGTCTTAGGAAGTAATATTTGAAGTCATTTGTCAAATAATGTGTAAAGTTGCTCCATATTGTAAAAATTGTAAAAGTTGCTCAAGAAAATTGTCAAGCAACTTGTCCAAAGTGTCATTAAAGTTTTTTGTCAACAAACTAACTAAAAGGTGGTTGAAAATAGTTGGTTTTGGTTGTAAATGTATAAGTACACCCTCCAAAACTCGAATTGGAGAGGTTGGAGAGGTTGGAGACATTACTTTTGAAGTTTGAAGAATGACAACCTCAAGTTTGGTATGCATTTTCTGATTTTTAGATTGTTTTCAGGTTGAAGTTGTGCATTGTACGGAATTATATGGAATGAAATAATGGATTATAATATATGGATGGAAAGGTCTCTGTTTCTAGTTTCCAATTTTTTTTGTCTCATTTAATTTTATTGAGTTTTGTGAAAGATATGATTATTTTGGTGAGGGCAGGTTTGAACACTGCCTAGGGTTTGCAGTTTTGGGAAAAATGCAATAACTTCAGTTTCCACCATTGGATCTTCATAAAACTTGTAAGGGAGATCTATAATTATGTGATTTGAAATCTCACCAAAGCGATTGGCTTTATTAGTTTTTTTTAAGAAGTTATTAATGACTGTTCATTGCCTTAAATTGTGGGCTACCATGGCTATGTTTCTAATGTGATCTAGAATGCACTTAATAATTATTTGAGATGAATAATTCTATGAAAGTTGTGAAGTAAATGGAATGTTGGGTTGTGAATCCTCTTTGCTCTGCATCACTAAGACTCAACTCTAATTCCATTTATCTGTGCTTTTATTGCAAAATTATGTACATGAGATTAAAACTCTATCAATCAAATACCCATACAATTGGCCTTGATTTCTCTTTTATAATCATAAGGGAGAAAAAAAGCTTCAGGCCAAATTGTACATTTTTCACATTTATATTTGACATTCATTTCATCTATATTTGAAAACATCCCCAAAGTAGTTATATTTGCACCTTTATTAAATAAGATAATTCCCACCCTCCAAAGGGCATCTTTTTTCATTACAACAACATCAGACATGAGCTAGAAATCTTTCCACGTGCACCCCAAAATGTTGGATAAAACATAAATGAAATAGAAATAAAAGACTTCACCTCCATGTTAGCATACACATTATCATTTAATTGTAGGGATATAATTTTTGCAATACTTCATCAAAGGCTTAATCTGTATATTTTTTGAGCCATGTATTATATTCCTCCTCAATGGGCTATTTTGTATCCAACAATCTTTGCACTTTTGAATCTTGCAAATTGTACCTGGCATCCATTAGTATTCTAGCCTCTTTCACAAACACATCCATATTAACCTCAATTTTAGTCATATCATCAATAAAAGAATTCAACATTGTGTAATTTGCAAGACTGATGGCCTCCTTAGCCTTGGGGAGCATATTTATTATTTGTTCCTTCCATGCATTGAATTATTTCCTTTCCCCATATTCATTCAAAATCTTAGGTAGCCCACTTTCCTCCATATCTTTGAGCATCTTTAGTTTTCTCTGGAGTTGAACACCAATCTTGCCATGATATGTTGATATTTCACGCAATAGATCAGTTGCCTTCAACAAATCTAGGATATTTGTTGGAGCTTTAGGATCATCCTTCATCCTCACACTTTAACCTTTTTTCTTTCAAAAATCTCCTTTAATGTTGGCACATTTCCCTTTTTGATTTTATCATTTCCCTCTTCAAGACCATCACTCGTCACTAGTTCATTATCAACTTGAATGGATCCACAATGCAAAAGAGTCCAGTGATGGGAGGAATATTCTATCAAATATTCCTCAACTCTTCCACCACTCATTGCTAATATGTTCTCCACACCTTCAAATGTAACCGTGTTGCTTTGAAGTGAAGCGATAGATATAGAACTTTACCCTCATTGCTCATCGTAGATAAATATTTTTCTTTGTTCATTCTATTAGCAATGTGAATAACACATGTGATGAAATCCTTGACATTGGATGAAATCATCTTGCCTTACTGTATGCTACCTCCATCACTCATCACTAATAGGGAAGCCCTTGAACAAGAACTTCTAGCGATGTGTTGGACCCCAACAATGATAACATGTATTAGCATCATACATCACTCTTCGTTGATTCATTTTACAATAGTGGATTCACATTAGTGATAGAATAAAATTAGCCATGGTTCAAGATTTGACCACGTGTCTTAGTGAAAAGATCAATGGTTATAGTGGGTGTCCCTCCCAACAACAATTTGAGTGAAAATGGATTAGCGATATAAGTATTCAAAGCAATAAAGATAAAAATTTCATCACTCATCACTAATAGGAAAATGGAAAGTAGGAAGCAATGTGTGACAAGTGATGAGCCAACAATATAAAGGGTTGTAGTGTTATCACTCATCACTGATTTGGAGACAAGAGCATTAAGGAAATCAATGATACAAAGTTTTATTAGAAATACAAGGTAAATGACTTCACATCATCTGTCACTAAAATAAAACTTAAAGACTTATATTTACCTATGATGCAAAACAAAGTAGTGATACATGAAAGAAAATATCCATCACTCATCACTAATACAAGGCTAGTAGCCACACGACTATGTGCGATGGGCGATGTGTTGGGCGGTAGGAAATGTCTTAAGTGGGAGAATTTTGCACGTTCTCATAAGATGTTTTTAAAAAGAGGATCTGACTAGGGAATGAAAGTGCCAATGACATAAGGTGAACCCATCATATAGATTTAAGATTAAAAGTGAATACTTTGCAAATCAACCATAGGAGAATAATATTGTGAAGGAAATACTTCAATGTGATTGTGAGATGGTAATCATAGACACAAGGGACTATTCAATACATGGACACCAAAGGCTCGGGTTATTTTTAAATGACCATAAACTAGCCACAATAGGTCAATTGAAAATTAGACCAAAATAATAAGGATTAAGATGAAAAGAAAAAATGCTAGGAAAAACCAACCCCATAGCATAAAAATCTTAAACCTCTATCACATAAACCCTAACCAATAGGTTAGAAAAAGATCAATGGTATAGCCAAACAATGTTACAAGACACTAGAACATGATTATTTTTAGGGTTCCACCAGTGGCTCCGATTAGGGATGCATGCCTCTCATAGGCATGGCGAGATTCCATATCTCATGTTGGAGAAAACCAAGTACAAAGAAAACCAAATGCCAAGGACCTTCCTAGATAAGGCAAGAAGACCAAACCAAAGCAAACCTATGTATATAAAATACAAGAATATACAATGTACATGGAGCAAAACATATTTCAAGAGAAATATGGCTTCAAGAACTATCCATGTACTAGTAGTTGAAGATGTTCACCTATCAAACTTTGGAGAAAATGGAGTCTTCACCATGTGTATTTGATATCAAATAGGGCCCAACCATAGATGGTCAAAATTTCCATTCTTGCCCTTATCTTTAGCCCTAGCATTCCACATTAAAACCATACTCCCTACTTTAAACTTTCACATTGAAGTCCTCCTGCCATACAAATTTTTAACTTCCATTTGTAGTTTTTCATTATCCTTTTGAGCCTCTCTTCTCATCTCATCAACTTCAGTTAGAGATTCAATTTTGTGTTGCATCTCATTACATAAGTCACCATCATATTCCTCTATGAACTTATTCATTTTCATCAAATTATTTTTAGGAAACCTTGCAGCTATACCATAAACTAAGTCAAATGGAGAATTTCCAGTTGCTTTCTTAACTCTTACCCTATTTGTCCATAATGCCAATTTTAGATTTGAATCCCAAGCCCTCTTGTTCTTGTCAATCACTCTTTTAATGATTTTCATAAGGAATTTATTGGTTGATTCAGCCTGATTGTTACCTTGTGGATGATAAGGTGATGAATAGGATGCTTGGATCCCATACTTATTATAGAAATTTTTAAATTCCCTAGATCTGAAACATGTGGCATTATCTAAGAAAAAAATTTTAGGCATGCCAAATCTAATCAATATGTTCTCCAATAAAAAATTAGTCACCACTTTACTTGTTTCTCTTTTAGTAGGGATTTCCTCTACCCATTTGGTAAAGTAATTTGTGGCAACTAAAATCCATGAGTGTCCACCATTGGACTTGTATGATATTTCTCCTATGAAATGAATGCCCCATTGTTGGAATGGTACTTGAACTAAGATGGTTCTCAATGGAAAGTTTCATGATAATTTGAGTTTCCCGAAGAACCTTTGGTAGGCATCACATGCCTTCACTAACCTATGTGGATCATTAAAAACCATACGCCACTAAAAACCTTCTCTTAAAACCATGTGACCTTTTTAGCCATGCAATGTCCTCCACATAATCCACTATGCATCTTATCTAAAATTTTAGAAGCTTGTGTATTATCAACACATTTCAGCAAAAATCCATTAGGGCTCATCCACCACAGTTCATCATTGATAATTATCACATATTTTATTGCCTACAATTTTAGAGTTCTCTTTGCATTGTCAACCAAACCATCAGGGAATTGTATTGTTTGCAAATACTAGATGATTTTTTGTCCCATTCATAGGGACCTAAATGTCACAAACTGGTCACACCCTTGTATAGTCCACGTGATTTACTTGATTACCATCTAGATTTGTCTCAAACACTAACTTAGCTAATCCTTGGCCTCTAACCAATTTAGTGATTTGAATGTCAATGTTAAACTCATGGACTCTATTGATCCACCTACATGTTTTACTTGTGGCCTTCTGTAGGGTAAAGATGTCTTTAACTACAACACTTGGAACATATGCAATGAAATTGTTTCTCCCATAAGATATATTCTAAAATTATTTACTGTGTTGACTAATGCATAAGCTTGTTTTCCTATCAATTTGTACTTGAGCTCCACAACTTGCAAGGATTTGCTAAAAAATTCTATCGGTTTCTTAAAACCTTAATTATTTTTCTACAATAAAACTCCAACAACTAAATCAAATGAAGCAAATGAGAAAAGCTAGAAAGGTTTTGAGAAGTCTAGGGATTTTAGAACCGAGGTCTCCTTAATAGACTATTTTATACTTTGAAAATATTTTGTAGGCTCCTCACTTCACACTACCTTTTCATTCTTCTTGAGAATTTTGGAGATAAGATGATTGATTTGGACCAAATTTATATCAAACCTCCTTATAAAATTGATCTTCCCAAAGAAAGACTAGATACCTTTGAAATTTTTGGGTTGAGGGATCTTGTCTATTGTACCTACATTTTCTAGATCAATAATAACCCCCTCTTTAGAAACAATATTCCCAAGTAACTTTCCTTCTTTCACTCCAAATGTACATTTGTTGGGATTCAATGAGATCCCATACTACAATGCTTTTGCAAATACTTTTTCCAAATGCATTCAATGATCCCATTCTTTCTTACTGTACATGCAATTAGATCATCCTAGTACACAGCTAAAAATATGTCTATAAAATCTATAAAGGCCACATCCATGGATCTTTGAAAAGTAGCCATTACATTTTTCAATCCAAATTGCATTCTCACATATACATATGTGCTCCATGGTGTTGTAAAAGTTATCTTGTTTTGCTTAGTTTCATTGAATACTACTTGGTTGTAGCTTGAAAATCCATCCATCATTGTTAACAACTCACAACCAGTTACCTTTTGTAGCATTTATGTAGAATTTGTCAAAACAAACTTTAGAGTCCAAGAACACTTGCATGAAAATTTATACCTGTCACAAGGAAGAGAATGGATGAAAAAGAAAACAAGGGTTTGAAGCTTTGAAATATGGAGAGATTTATTATTAGATCAAGAGAATGAAAAATATACTATGGATCAATCCTTAAGAAAGGAGATCATGCAAAACCTAAAAGCAACCCTAATAGGAATACATTTAATAATTAATATAATTATTAAATGTCAGATTATGCAAACTAAAGAGAAATCTTAAGAAGGGAATAAAGTTAACTTAATTAACATAGTTAAGTTAGAACCTTTACTCTAACACCCCACCTTAAGATGAGCAAGAATGCAGCTACAAAAAAGTGCATGAAAGCAAAAGTAACTACAATGCATGAAAGAAAACAAGGGTCCCAACAACTAGGCCTGATTAGGTACCCGAATATAACCAAATCTCTATAAATTTGAGAAATAGAGAAAACCTCATGGGAAAAAATATACTCCAAAAAGAGATGCAAAAAGAAAGTACAAATATAATGTCTCAAGAGACTCTCTCAAGAACATATGTAGCTATACAATCAGATACACCCCCCCCTTAAGAGAGAGTGGAGAATCCAAAGCCCCCCCAAAATGAAAGAATCCCTATGCCAATGATCAAACCAATGTGTCTCCTTGGAGGAAGAAACATATCCAACAGTTGAGGAACCCTGTATGTGAGGTGAAAATGGAAGTCCTGGATGATGCGTACTAAAGAACTGAATTGCAACATGAATTTCTGAATAACAAAATGGTGAATCAAAAAGTTCAAGATGATCCTAAAATGGAATCTCCAGTGAAGAAGGGATAATAGGTGTGCTGAATCTGTCATCTTTGAGGAAAGGAATATCCTCTTATATGGCCACAACAACTGCACTTGATGGCTCGATGAGTGGAGCAACAATCTCAGTCACAATTGAAGAGGTATCCTACTGAACATATGTGATCTCAACAAGAGGAAGAGGTGTAGAATTCTCAACACTAGTCTCAAGAACAGATGAAAGAACACATAAGTTCAAGTGACCAAACTTCACCTCAGATACAACATGCTCTCTTGTAGAAAGAGAAGAAGATGGTGGACCAAAGTGTGTGAATGCATACAATCGGGAAGAATGATCAACTATCCCTGTTGCAACAATATTGCCAGTCTGAATTTCTTTGATGTGCACTGAATTAGGTGTAAACTAAATTGTCTTCCCTGTCCCATTGTGAGCAATCTGATAGATGGAGAGAAGGTTAGTGGACAAAGATGGCACACATAGTACATCATTGAATGTACTATCATCAATGTTGATAGAACCTTTCTCACATCCACTCATATATGTGTTATTACCCATCAATATGTGTGGTGAGGATGCAGCCTCAAAAGATGAGAACATGTCCTGAGAAGATGTCATATGGTGTGAAGCACCTGAATCTAGTAGCCATATAGATTAATGTGAACTAGTGGTTGCACATAAAGCATGAACCTTATGTGGGGCCTATCCATCTATCTAGAATGATGGTGAAGAAGAAGACCCGCCTGATGTAGATGAAGAAGAGTGATGAATATGGTTCTTCTCAAGAAGAGCTGTCAAATCTAAAACTTGTTTTGCATATCCATCTATCTTCTTCTCATAACACTTGGACTCATCATGTCCTAGCTTAGTGCAATAAGCACACTTAGGTTTGTCTTTCTTAGATGATTCCCCCTTAGGATAAGGTGAATTAGAAGTGTTATGTGAGCTAGAATCCTTCCAATTCTCTATGGTCTTTGGTTTTTGTTTCTACTTCTGCTTCTGCTTCCCCTGATATGACTGTGCTACCAACACTTGGTGCAGTGATCCTATGAGAGCATCCAACTATGATATCTTAGCTTGCTCTCATGTCAAACGATCACAAAACACCTCAAAAGAAGGTATGGTAAAATGAGCACCCAAGGCATCCATACTGGAATGGAAGGTAGATGAGAATATCTAAAAGTTCCCATGAAGCTTTGACAAAATCAGGTAAATACACTTTGTATCAGTCTTAACCTTACCACAACCCTGTAGAAGAGATCTTTGTTGCTTGAATTTCATTAGAAAGTCCTCAATGGAGGGAAAATAATCAGGTACAAGTGAAGTCAACTCTGCCTCAATCTATAGTGCACGAAATTGATTGATGGTACCAAATAAATCATTTAACTTGGTCCACATTTCAAGAGGACTATTACATGCATCAAGATGAAACAACAAGCTATCTGAAACATGTAAATAAATCAAACCCATAGACTCATCCATCTTATTCCTATGCTGCATAACCTCAAATGGTC
This sequence comes from Sequoiadendron giganteum, assembly GCA_007115665.2. Lineage (NCBI taxonomy): Eukaryota > Viridiplantae > Streptophyta > Pinopsida > Cupressales > Cupressaceae > Sequoiadendron > Sequoiadendron giganteum. The sequence goes on from CM021108.1 coordinate 173,951,599, forward strand.
GTATCAAAACTCATTGAACCATATCTAAATAGGACCACAACCCCTTTGATCTGAGAAGATGTGTCATGAATACCTTCCAAGTATGATAGTTATGAGGTGTGAGAAGTTCAACAATAGAAGTGTTTTCGACCATGTTTGGAAAGATTTTAATGAATTTTCAATGTGATGAGTTTCTTGTTTTCTGAACTAAATGACAGAAAGCAAGAAGAAAAAACCTCCCCACACAATGCAAAAAACCAAACCCTAGTAGAGATTTTTCAACGAAAAAATAGGAAAAAGGAAAAAAAAGGTTTCAGATTGAATCTTGTGTATGTGATAAATTTTCTAAAATAAATAATAGAATATCTGAATAGAGCGTGTTCACAGTTTTCTGACACCTATTCATTTTTGAAAAACGGAGGAAAAATGACCAAGTTATGCCCTCTGGAGTGTCGAAACATCATCTGAATTTGACTAAGAAAAACTATATTCAAACTACAAAATTTTGGAAAAAATCCTCAACCATCATAATGGGCTTGGAACTAGCTTTCTAACGCCTATTTTTGTTTGAAAATCCAAGAAAAAGTGCCCATTTTATGTTCAATTTAGTGCAAGTTGCTCAAAAGAGTATATAAAAAGAAATTCGCACAGCCCTCAAGGGCTAAAAAACCTTCGACCCCTGGTCACATGGCTGACCAGGGGGCTAGCGCAAATGGGGTGGAGCGTGGGTGGTGCACGGGTGGTGTAGGTATAGCGGTGGGCCGACGACGTGACGTTGGTCGAGTAGCCGTAGTTGGTTGTTGTCGTCGACAGTGGTGGTCATCGTCGGTGGTGCCTGTGCAGTGGTTGCTGAGTAGCTGAGCAGCGGCACTACGTGTTTATCCTGGCTGCAAGTTTTAAACCCAAAAATTTGATTTTTTTTTAAAGAAATTTCAATTTTTTTTGCCTTAGAAGGCACGCCTTGGGGCTGTATGGCCTTTTTAGGCAAAATGTTTTTGCCTCCCTAATCAACTGTGGCCAAAATCAACGAATGAACAGTTGATTTAGGGGATTTTGGATGCTTTGAATCCAACAGTGAGGTCCATTTGGGCCCAAAGTGAACCCAAAAAATGAAGTATGCCAGATCCACAAAAAATCACCCTTTAAAACTGTGAATGTCTGATCCAACCCTTGTAGCTCCAAATTCTTCAAACAAGAACAAGCTACAAGAGGTCTAGTCTGATACCATGTAGAAGTTGTCAAAACCAACTTCAAATTCCAAGAACACCTACATGCAAATTGATACCTATCACAAGGAAGAGAATGGATGAAAAAGCAAACGAGGGTTTGAAGCTCAGAAATGTGGAGAGATTTATTATCAAATCAAGAGAACAAAAAATATACAATGGATCAATCCTTAAGAAAGGAGATCATGTAAAACCTAAAAGTAACCCTAATAGGAAGACATTTAATAATCAATATAATTATTAAATGTCACATTATGCAAACTAAAGAGAAATCTTAAGAAGGTAATAAAGGTAACTTAATTAACATAATTAAGTTAAAACCTTTACTCTAACAATTTACTCCATATTTGGAAATGGGTAATTATCTTTCAACGATGACACATTCAAGTTTCCAAAATCAATACAAAGCCTCATATCACCATTCTTCTCCCTGATTGGAACCAAATTTAAAACCTATGTTGAGTGTCTGATGGGTTTGATGATCCTAGCATCCCTCAATTTTATCAGTTCCTCTTGCATTTTAGGTTGCAATGTGGGGTTTATTGGTCTCTTCCTTCCCCTAAATGGTTTTTCATCTGGATTTAAAGGTATCTCATGCTGAAATAACTCTTCTCTCTATGCCTTTAGGTCATCATAATACCATGCAAACACATTTCTATAATTACTCAATATCATAATCAATATGGTTCTAATATGAGGCTTCATTTTCTCCTCAATGTAAACCTTCTTGGGAGCATTCTTAATGCCAATGTTGACCTCTTCAAGATATTCCCTATGAGTGGATGATTTCTTAGCATTAGTTTTGTTAGACACATCAAAAACCCTCTCCAATGCAACCAATCCCTTTGGAATCTTATTAGTTTTCAATTGGATGATCTCATTTCCAAACATTTCCTTACCATCTATCTCTCCATGAAGGCTCCAATGTCAATTTCTTGACCTTTGTACTCATGTACACACAACAAGAACCTTAAAATGTCATCATCATCAATAAAAACCTATCAGTTATTTATGTTATCAAGAATTGAATACTTGATCTACATTTTAACCTTTGAAATGCTAGCAAAAGTAATGTCATTTGGCTGGAGAGAAATATTGGCAAGTAAATCTGTAGCTTGATTCTTACTCCTATCTGACCACTTGATTCCAAATGCATCAAACATTTCTATTGAGTCCTGAAAAACATTTTTATACTGTCCCAGCCTAGTATTATTTGATACATATCTCGATCTGACCTAAGAAACAACAAGCTCAAAATCTCCAATAACTCTCAACTTCTTGATCCCATGTTTCTCAGCTAGCTTTAATCCTAGTACAAAAGCTTCATATTCAGCTACATTGTTTGTACATGAGAATAGCAATGAAAATGGAAACTTAAAAGTTTTATAATTGGGGGAAATGAGTATCACCCCTACACCAGCTCCTTCCTTTGAGAAAGCACCATCAAAACACATAGTCCATAAGTCATCATTATTTGCTTGCTACAAAAATTCCTTTTCAAGGAATGCAGGTTATTTTTCCTCTTCTTTTTGTAACCCCTCAACTCTAAAGTTATCCATACTTGTATCTACAAAGTGAATTTTGTCCTCTTGTTCCAACAATTCAATCATGTGTGGAGCCCTTGGTTCCCTCAAATTCTTGATGCCTTTTCCCTCAATTGGGAATGTGGTAAAGGACATGTCACACTACATCCTACCTCCCATGGAAGCACTCCACTTCCTTAACAATAACATACCATAATTTGGTGGGATATCCGCCACAAATATGCTCATAACAAAATCCTTGTCAGGAAAATCAACCAGTCTTTATGGGACATCCTTAATCACTCCTATGATAGGGATTTCTCTTGAATCCATGGCATAACATTTTCCAGGTATGTGCAGGATCATGATGAGCCAAAAAGTGGCCATATGATGGGTATGTGTAGGGTATGTGGCTAACAAATTTTTTTTTTACCCAAAATTGATGAAACGAAAAGGGTTTTTAAAGGAGATTCCTTGCTTTCCACCAATATAAATTATTCTTTACTTTGAATTAAATAAATAATTATTATTCATTTTCTATTTGAATTACAACTAAAGTCCTAATTGATAGGATAATTGAAAAAAATCTATAGATTTCAAATGATATGACATTTTTAAATCCAAAACATGTGTCACATTATATGCTTCGCATACTATAGGATTAAAAAAAGAAGAAGTGAATTTCATGAAGTTTTGACCAAGTTAAGGTGGTCAAACATACGAGTTTTTATATTTTTTAAAAGTTGTAATAAAAAATTCATTATTAATTATTTACTTGGGAAAAAATTACAAAGAAATATGGATCACATTGGGACATGAGTCCTCTACTTATATCTAAAATCTTATAAAAAAATATTATCATTTTATTGTGGTTAAGGTGGTCAGACAAACACCTACTTCTTATTTTTTCCCTGAAATTTAAGTACTACTACATTGAAATTTCAAATTTTCACCAAATAGATTTTTGTTTTTTTAAATAAACCTAGTAGTTTAGAAACTACATTCAATTTTCTACAGATTTTATTCTTACATATTTTTAAAATAATATAGACAACTTATTCAAATTTTTTCGTCAAGTTGCCTACCTCTAATTTTTCTGATTTTTTTGCCACTTAAGGGCCTTTTTTTTCCATGATGATCCTGCACATAGACTTCCATAGGCATAATTTATCTTCAAGCCCATTTCTTTCATAATCTCCACTGGCATGATATTAGATGAAGCTCCTAAATCAATCATACAATTTTTTAGAAGCTTACCAACAATAATCAAAGTTACATAAAATGGATCAATATTAGTTGGGAAAACTATAATAGTACTAGGGTATGTGCAGGATCATGATGGGCCAAAAAGTGGTGATATGTAAGTGATATGATGGTCCATGTGGCTGATGACTTTTTTTTACCCAAATTTGATGAAATGAAAGGAGTTTTTAAAGGATATTCTCAGGTTTCCACCAATATAAATTATGTTTTACTTTGAAGTTAATAAATAATTATTATTCATTTTCTACTTGAATTACGACTAAAGTCCTTATTGATAGGCTGATTAAAAAATATCTATAGCTTTCAAATAGTATCACATTTTTTGAATCTGAAACATGTGTCACATTCTATGCTTTGGATACTATAGGATTAAAAAAAAAAAATGAATTTCATGAAGTTTTGAGCAAGTTAAGGTGGTCAGACATACGAGATTTTTATTTATTTTTAAATTCGTAATAAAAAATTCATAATTAATTATTTACTTGGAAACATTACAAAAAAATATGCATCACATTGGGACATGAGTCCTCTACTTGTATCTAAAATATTGTAGAAAAATATTATCATTTTATTGTGGTTAGGGTGGTTAGACAGACACCTACTTCTTATTTTTCCCCTGAAATTAAAGTACTACTACATTAAAATTTCAAAATTTCACCACATAGATTTTTATTTTTTTTAAATGATCCTAGTAGATTAGAAACTACATTTAATTTTCTAAAAAAAATATTCTTAAATATTTTTGAAATAATATAGATAATTTATTCAAATTTTTACGTCAAGTTTCCTAACTCTGATTTTCTGAATTTTATTGCCACTTAAGCACCTATTTTTTCCATGATGATCCTTCACATACCCACTACCCAAGAAAATCTGAGAGATTTCACCAATGTATCCCTCCATTACTTCTTCACTAACTTTATTTCCATCCACTTGAGGTTGAGTAGACACCCTTTTTATCATCATAGGCCATAGTGGCACCATAAATAAGGGCCACTACCTTATGCTTATGGTCATCAATTCTCATCATCTCCATTAATGGAAATGCCACCTTGACTTTGGAAAGCAACTAAAACATGTCAGTTGGATTATACTTTTGTAGTTCATAAGGGACTACATGCTTCTCTTTAATCTACACCTTGTGTTGTTAGCATTTCTTTTCAACCTCCTTTTCTGGTTTCTTTTCTTGATCTACATTTGACTTTTGATTCTTTGCTTTAACAATTGGAGAGACAATATCATTAATTTTCTTGGTTGGATTATCTTTCTTGGCCCAAATCTTGTTTCCTTTACTCTCCTTATCTTTAACCTCTCCTTCTTTAAACTTGACCAATTCTTTTATTTTAGTTCCCTATTTTTCTGCATTTTTCTCTTTCATGAACATGCTACCTGCCTTACCTTGGTCACAATTTATAATTCTATTTCTTAGATTATGAGTATTTCTTTCTTGTGCAACCAATTCTATTGTCAATTTTTCATATTCCTCATCAGAGGTTCTTCTCAAGGACACATTCATTTCATCCATTTCCATAGAACAAATATTGTTCTCAATATCTTCATCTTCGTCAGGAGAAAAATGTTGATGATAAGTATCTAACATTTTCCTTTGGCAGTCAACATCCACTTCATGAGACACTTCTTTTGAAGAATGTTTCTCATAAGAAAAAAATGATCTGTGCATAAGAAAATTTAACTCAACATTATTTTCCTCTAGTGGCTCATAATCATATGACTAATTTTTTTCTTCTTCAAACTATTTTTCTACGAAGCATGTTTGAGAATCACATGATAGTTGGAAATAAAAACACCAAGGTGCTTCATCAGCAAAATTCAATGACTTTTTCAACAATGGGTTAGGGGGAACTTTACTTTGTGAATTCTTCTGATTGTTTTGAATTGGCTTCCCATTATGCTAATTTGTATTATAAGGATGGTATTACAAGGGTATGTGCAGGATCATGATGGACCTAAAAGTGGCAATATGTAAGTGATATGATGGCCTATGTGGCCGATGACTTTTTTTTAATCCAAAATTGATGAAATGAAAAGGGTTTTTAAAGGAGATTCTCAACTTTCCACCAATATAAATTATTCTTTACTTTGAATTTAATAAATAATTTTTATTCATTTTCTATTTGAATTATGACTAAATTCCTAATTGTTAGGCTAATTGAAAAAAATCTATAGCTTTCTAACAGTATCACATTTTATGAATACGGAACATGCATCACATTCTATGCTTTGCATACTATAGGATTACAAAACATAAAATTGAATTTTATTAAGTTTTCACCAAGTTAAGGTGATCAGACATATGAGTTCTTATATTTTTTAAAAGTTGTAATAATAAAACATAATTAATTATTTACTTGGAAAAAAATTACAAAAAAATATGCATCACATTTGGACATGAGTCCTCTAATTATATATAAAATATTATAAAAAACTGTTATCATTTTATTGTGGTTAGGGTGGTCAGACAAATACCCACTTCTTATTTTTTCCCTGAAATTTAAGTACTACTATATTGAAATTTCAAATTTTCACCAAATATATATATTTTTTAATAAACCTAGTAGTTTAGAAACGACATTCAATTTTCTATAGATTCTATTCTTAGATGTTTTTGAATAATATAAATAACTTATTCATTTTTTTACGTCAAGTTGCATAACACTGATTTTCTGCAATTTCATTGCCACTTAAGGGCATGTTTTTTCCATGATGATCCTGCACATACCCACAACCTAGGAAGTCTTTCATTTTTATAAAAAAATGGCTTTTCATTTTTAATCCGTTTCTCTTGCTTTGCAAGTCTATAACTATTATCTTTCATAGAATTTACAGCCTTATCAATCTTGTCTTCAAGAGAAGACCCTTTCTTTATAGAGTGCTTGTCTTCTTTCTTTGGATTCTTCAAGATCTTAACATCATCTCTTTTTCCAACATTTCATGTTGCTCTTCTATTATTTTTAATATAGACTCGAGCCATTTTGAATGCCTCTCTTAAGTTTTGAGGATTGTTATCCCATATGAGATAACTCATTTTTGAATCAAATGCATTACGATAATATACTATGTACACATTATCATCGAGTCTTAAATTAGTAGACAATCTATTCATGGCCTTTTGAAATCCTTTGTTGAAACCAATAGCCATCTCATTTGTACCTATAGACATACGAAATTAACATTATTAATTAAACATCACATTTGATCATTCTTCCCTCTTAATTAATTAAATCAAATTAATTAATTAACTTTCTAAAGCCCCTTCATTTAATTAAATCATACATATTTAATTAAATCCATTTCCTCTCATTTGATTTAAAATAAATACAAAAATTGAAATCAAATGTCATATCACCTAAACTCCTATTAGATTAATCAAATCATGATTATTTTAATCCTAATTACATGAATCCTCTAGATTCCTCCACTTGCACAATAAATCATTTAAATTGATTTATTAAAGCACCTATTTTCCCTCACAAGGGCACATTCCTTGGGAATATGCCCTCATTAACTCTCATGTTTGACTTTTTTGGACAAACACAATTCCCCCAAAAAATCTTCAACCATATTCATTTATTGCCATTTTTAAATTTGAATGGGCACATTGGCCAAAACTTGCACAAGCATGGGCCAATCCCATTGTGACAAGTAGCTCTTTCTTATTGGATGGGATTTAGTCCCACATTGCCTAATCATGGCTTCTCCTCTCTCAACTTCTCCTATAAGTTCAATGCATTTTATCTCATTTGGATCATCTACAATCTACAAATTGAAGGCATCTCCATTATAGGCAACTTGAGTTCAAGAGCATCTCATTGTCTATCACTTCATTTTTTTTAGCAAGGGTTGGGAAAGGGCTCTTTCACATATTCAAAGAGCACCAATCCATCATAGAATAGGTATCTAATATGTTTTTTTTGCTTTCAACTAAGTTAGTTTGTTATGTCTTTATGCAAGCATGTTGGATTATTCTATGGAGATGTTGATAGTTTTTTTTGTTTAGAATGCTAACCATACTAAGATGGGTGTGTGTGTTGAAGGTTTTCTAACCATTTTCAGATTTTCACCATCTAAAATACCTTTAGAGATGTTGTTGAATTCATTAAGCAAGAACCTTGAATTATTCTTATCACTGCATTGTTCTCTATACACCCACTTAAAATCCTCCCAAGAACCAATGCTTTCTATTGGTAATGACCTACACCACTCTCTGGCATCTTAAGTGAGTGATTGCATAAATAATTTGAGCATAGCATCGTCAACTTCTATCCCAAAATTATCCATGATGATTACAAATGAATTTATGTCATCCTCGCTAGTTATTGCATTGTTATGAAAGAACTTAACCAAGAATTCCAATGAAGCATAGTTGTCTATATCTATCTAGTTGTATGGGCATTCTAGTGAACCAATCTCTTTTATCACTGAGTTTCATTATCATTTTGATCACCATATTGTTTATTTCCTCTCCCATTTCCACTTCCAAATTGGTTATTCTTGTTCTTGCCACCTCCGCCACCTTTTCCTCCATCACCACAGCCACCAGGGATATTTCCATCTAATTTGGTGTTATGTAATTGGGGATTTGGGATGATATGAATGGAACTTGATGCTCCTAGTTGGGTATGTGCAAGATCATGATAGGCCAAAAAGTGGCAATATGATGGGTATGTGGCTGATGACTTTGTTTTTACCCAAAATTGATGAAACGAAAAGGGTTTTTAGAGAATATTCTCATATTTCCACCAATATAAAGTATTCTTTACTTTGAATTTAATAAATTATTATGATCCATTTTCTATTGAATTACGACTAAGGTCCTGATTGATAGGCTGATTGAAAAACTTATATAGCTTTCAAACGGTATCACATTTTTTGAATCCAAAACATGTGTCACATTCTATGCTTTGGATACTATAAGATCAAAAAATAAAATAATGAATTTCATGAAGTTTTGACCAAGTTAAGGTGGTCAGATATACGGGTCTTTATATTTTTTAAAAGTTGTAATAAACAATTTATAATTAATTATTTACTTGGAAAAAAATTACAAAAACATATACATCACATCAGGACATGAGTCCTCTAATTATATATAAAATCTTATAAAAAAATATTATCATTTTAAATTGGTTAGGGTGGTTAGACAGACACCTACTTCTTATTTTTTCCCTAAAATTTAAGTACTACTATATTGAAATTTCAAAATTTCACCAAATAGATTATATTTTTTTGTAAATAAACCTAGTAGTTTAGAAACTACATTCAATTTTATACAAATCCTATTCTTACATAGTTTTGAAATAATATAGATAACTTATTCAAATTTTTACATCAAGTTGCCTAACTTTGATTTTCTGAATTTTCATCGCCACTTAAGGGCCTATTTTTTCCATGATGATCCTACACATACCCAGGTCTAGGATAGAAGTTTTGAGGAATGAAATCTACCTCTCTATTTCTACATTTGTAGGAATAATCTCCATATTACTCAAATCTTGTTGCAATTTATCATTAGCTAATTGCAACTACAACACTTCTTGGTTAGGAAGCACATTTTATCGAATGGATTTATTTTCAACATTTTTGGTTGATGTATTTTTATTTGGGATGGGTTTCTTAGGCTAACCCATAGGTTTCTTTCCATGGTCTATAGGTTGAGTCTTCTTAATAGCAGTGTAAGGGTCTAAAAATTTAGTGGTTGTAATAGAAGTAGTATATGTACTTGTAGTAGTGGTTTTGATAGGGATAGTTACTTTAGGAGGATCAGGGGTGTCCCTAACAATAGTTTTAGAAGGGATCTCAAGAATGGGTTCCTCCTATTGATTTTTTTAGAACCAAACTAGATCTCACCAAATACCTATGAATTTACCATAATTCAATAATAAGAAAAGGTAAGGATTGACCAGTAAACAAGTAAGGATTACTAGGCCCTTACTTCTACTCTTCAAGCTCTATGAGACCTAGGAGGGTAATCCTGATAATGTTCAATTAATTATTCCCTTTCTATTTTATCCTGAACATTAGAACAAACATATATATTCCTTTCAGTTGCAAATAGATAGAATCCCTCAAGGATTTGGCTGACCCTTAAGTGAATTTCCACCTAAAGTAAGGAATAAGTTAGATCTCATACAAATATGTTGTAATTGAAGGTGTCTAAAGATGATTTTTATTCTCATTTTGAGCTCTTGGTCAAGTGAACAACTGGCTCATTTACATTCAAGACAACCAAAAAAATAGACCAAAGCCTTGTCTTTGGGTAATGGAGTCACATTTATAACAACCTATAATACTTTAGCAATTTGACTCGATAATTTGAAGGATATTGACATATTGCATTACAATATTCAACTCATTGTGCCAAAAGTAAAACTACTTAGAAATCCTATAATCTTCCCTCACAAACCCATTATCTTATTTAAGCATTTAATCAATTATTTGAATTGAAGAAGAAATAAATTCACTCATTCAATTAAAAAAATTGAAAAAAATTAAAATACCTTAATCATTTTGTTTTATATTCTAGAAGAGAAAACACATAGGAGAGAATGTTCTTATGAAAGGACATTTTCATTTATAAACTTCTACTGTAAAACTAATTAAGTTCATTACAAACCAGTTTATACAGTAGACTACACAATAATCTATTCATTTGTGAATGAATTTATAATTTATTCTTTCATGAGCTCAATTTTTCAACCTAGACCACTTAAGACCCAAAATTTGAACCTCTGTAACTGGCCTTGAATTCCCATTTATAGAATTATGGGAGTGACAAGCATCAAGCCAAATTACCATTTCAGACACATTTACATTTGACATTTAATTTCATTTTATTTTAGAAACTCCTTAGATGGTTATATTTTCACACTGCAAAATGAGGGGAAAGCAAAAGATAAAACCTATATAGTTCATTGAAGAAGATCAATCGACCTTCCAAAAGGAATAATTTTTCATTGTAGCAACACCAAAATCTCTCTTTGATGTCGACCAAAGAAGATTCTCCACGTCAGCATCCAAAACATAACTTAAACATTCACTGCAAAATATGAGGTTATTTTTATGGTGGCAGTGTCACCAAAAAAAAAAACAAAACTGAGGTGCTATTCTAATTATTCAAAATTAGAGTAGGCACACCTAGTTTGTGTTCTTGTTGAAACTAGAGAAGCTACTACTGCTCCATCATCAAAATCCTCTTGTTCCACCAGAGTGAGAAGCTACTTTCCATACTTCAGGTAAGTATTTGTTTCATCACTCAGAGGGCTAACTGAATCCTCCATAGGAGAGTTGTGCATTCCCATATAAAAATCGTAAGCCTTGTGGTACTTATTTTTCTTCTTCCCTCAAGACTTAAGTGATTTCCCACTAGAATCACACTCGTCATTTCCAACAATCCTACTCCTCAGGTTGTAATTACAATTGAAAACATCCTTCTTAGACTTCTTATGGGATTTATTCTTCTCTTTTGGCTTTGAAAGACCTCTTGGTGTGCCTTGTTCAATTTAAGGCACATGATCCTGAAATTCAAGCATGGTAATTCTCCTATACCTCCTAACTAGTTGGATAGACCCACTAGTATTACTCATTCTTACAGGAAACATAACAAGAACATGACCACCCTTACTTGCAAAAAAATCACCGGTTTATGTCTTTAAATGGAAATTTTCAAAAAAAAAACCCATGATCTACACAATCCTTACTAGCTTAAGTGAAGAATGCATGCAATTGAAACCCTCACTACCCCAAGTATTTAGAACCTATAAGCTACATTATTTATAATTGGAATAGAGTAGGTAGAAACATCTACTTACCCAAGACAATTACTTCAATACTTTTGTAATTACTTGCCTTAAACTCACACGCTTCTTCTCTAGCTCTAAACCAACTTCTCAATTCTTGATGGATGCAAATGGTGAGATAGAAGAACAAATGATCCACATTAAGTAGAGAAACTAGAGGGTGTAGCAATTAATGATCAAAGAATGCTCATGTGACTAAGCTAACAATCAGTCACCCAACTTTGAATCGTGACCATCGATCTTTTATGATTTAAAACATAATCAATGAATCTTCTCAAGCATCTCCCCTTTCTTTTAGAACTTGTGCCTAAAAAAAATTCATAAATCCTTAGAAAGGTAACATGTCACCCTTTAATCTCGATACTCATCTCTAATCTAACATCCATCATGTATTTCCACCCCGATTTGTTTTCTTCAATCAAATTGGTGAGGTTCCAAGAGCTGACATTGAGGGGAATATTCTCTCAAAAATTCCATCATTCATCATGGATTTTCCTTCATTTATGGAGTCCTATAAATGATGTGAGCATTACCGCAATGAAATCTCAGCCATTGGATCAAATCCCACCTTTGATCATGGTCACCTCCCATTGTGTATGGCTGATTCACACTTCAAATTCCACATCACATCAATGATGGGAGAGAAAAGGAAATAGAACAAGATCAGTCCACATGTATCTGCTTGAAAATAAAAGGCACAAGAAATATCGCTAATAGGAGAAATTTAAATTAGTGAAAGAAAGTTGGAACACATGACTAGATTGCTCATCGCTACTTTGAGACTCAAAGTATACAACCAATTTGTGATGATCGATGAAAGAAAATGCAAAGAGAACAAAGGGTTATTGTGCACTTCCAATGCAAATCAAGATCCATAACCCATCCATGATGTGTGATACAAATAAAACATCACTCATCACACATCTCTAATCTAAGTCAAACATTCAAAAAGCTATCCACAATGAGCGATGGGAAAGCGGTGAATAGAAACTTAAGTGAAATAATATTGTACATGCTCATAAGTTATTTTGGAAAGGGGACCTCACCTAGGACTACATAATTATAGGCCTTGAAGTACTTAAACCATATTATTCAAAGGATGTAAAGGCCAAAAAATGTCAATCATTTGACCTTATAAAATAAAAATATTTCTTAGATCTAGGCACAATGGACTGGTAATACAACAAATTTGATGACACAAGTCACAACTTAACTGACCAAGAACTGGTGGTAAGGGTTGAATGACAGATTATAACACTGATAAGGATGAATACATAAGGGTTATTTAGGAAGGGCTTTGACAACAAAATCTAAAGGAATTGATAGTGGACAAAACCCCAAGTCCAGATACTTGAAACCAGCCAAATTTTGCAAAATTTTGAAATGGAACCAAAAAATTTAGGGGTTCCATCAGTGGCTCTAGCTGGGGACGTATTTTCCTCCAAAATATAATGAGATCCTAGAATCTTAGGTGAAGAAAATCGGGCATAAAAAACCAAAACAAGGACTTTCATGGACAAGGAAAGAGAACCATACGAAAGCAACCAACATATATACAATACTTACATGACTATATAATGTAAACTCCCCACTTCAAAATTTCTTAGAAGCCTCTTCTAATGTGTAGGCTCTCCACCTACAAGTGCAACTTCACCAGGCTTCAACTTCACTTGGTGGCCCTAGGCCCCCAAAAACTTAGGAATGATATTTTCCCATATCAAAAACTTTATTTTTTGTTATTTGCATTATACAAATACCATAGAAATTTCCATGAATTTCCCACTAGATAATCATGTCATTTCCATTGTAATCAACCACTATGGACATATGTTTAAACTTACCATTGTCATCATCAACCCTGTCGTACTAAAAACTACAATTCGATGCTAACTGAAATCCTAATCAATGTAGCTTTTTACCTGGCTTACTTCACAATCATTATCCACCCAATTCTCATCCAACTGGATTGGAAATTGAAAAAATCTATATTACACTTCTGATAGTCCAAGTCTAATAGAAGGCTCATATAAAACCTTGGGATCATCCTCTGGTTTATTTTCCATAATAGGCAAGCATTCATCTTCTAGGATTAATGAGAAATGTTCATACATAGGCATACTCTCAAATTGGTGTTTGCATTCACATGAGCAATGTAAACTTGTAATTCTACCATATGCTCCACTACTTTGGAAAAGTGGCTCATCAAAACCTACAATATCCTTGTTCTTGTTTAGATTAGGATCATTACTACAAAAACCATTGTCCACAACATCCCATGCATCAAATAAAACCTCCAATTCAGGTTCATTAACATGGTCCAATTGATTCTTCAAATCACTATCTATTTTAATGCAAAATGTTTCAAAGGATGGCTCAAATAACTTACGGTTGATAGAGTCAATAACAAGGTGCTCATGTGTGTCATCAAATGATATGTATGTTGATCCAAACTTGAAAGGTTCATTATTATATAGAAAATCTTCTTCGTCCCTTTCCTTTTAAATAACTTCTTTGTCAAACACAATCATATCTATTTTTTCGAAAAAACTTGAATATTCCATTTCTGCTTTGCATAGACAATCATGAACAACTAGGACATGATCATGCTAGTTAGTACCATAGTTTTAATAATTCTTAGCATTTTTATTAGGCTCAAGATATTGAACATACACATTCTTGTCTTCAAACTCATCATTGTTCACAAGGCTAACACACTCAAGTGATGTAGGAGCATCCTTGGTTCTTTGCAATCCTTCATCAACCAGAATTATTTTCATTTCAGATTTGTTCTTGTTCAGTTCTTATTTAGTTGAAGATGGCAGATTCAACGGATCTATGTTTTCATTCTAGACATGTTCATTTTCCCTTATTCCAAGATTTCAAAATGACTGGATCTTTTTTCAGCAAGTTATTGCTTCCGGATTAAGTGATATTTTCAAGAATAAAGCATCGAAGCAGTTTTGAGCCCAATGGCTAGTTTTTTCTCTTGTGGACCCTTCCCGTAATTTGTGGATCCTTATGAGGTGTTCTGAATTATTTTGTGGAGTGTCCCCAACCTTAATTTGGGTCCACACTTCATCCTATGCACCTGTCAAGGAGAAATTCAAATTTAAGGCCAATCCATTTCACACACACATTATGTTTCCTTCATCAAAGATTGTAATGATCTTTGGCCGATGCAGAGAATTCTAGATCTCTGAATGTGATATAAATCATTGTAACATATCATTAGAAAAAGAATTAGAATGAATATTGGATTTGATATGTAATATTTTAGCTCATATTAAGGAGCATATAGGAATATTGTATTTTGAGCATGTTGTATCAGGCCTGTGAGCCTAATATGTGAACCTAGAGGCTGTCAACTGATTGTAACTAAAATTTATGGTAATAAGATTGTCTGAATCTGCATTTGCCTCCATATTCTGTGTGGCTTCTATTGTATAACTCTTGTTGCATAGTCTAGATTGTTCTCTTTAAGGACCTTCCTATCATGACTCATGAAATTGGTATCAGAGTGAGATTCATTCTGTGAGAGATCCTCAAAGTTTGTGGAGTCCTATTGGAGATTTGTTATGAGGTGGCTGATTGAAAATCTAACCTGCATATGTAGAGGACTTGTGTAAATATGGCAAGAAGAAGAAATGGTAGAGGAAATGGAGCGCACGAAAATGTACACCCAACTGTAATGGGGATGTTGAGAGCAATTTTTGTCAAATTAGAAGTAGTCAAAACATCCCAGAGGAGAGTTTGACCAGCTGATGATGTGAGGGATGAAGAGGTAGAAGAACAAGAAGAAGGGGAAAGAGAAAATCAACCTAGCCTTGATTAGGGAGAAGAGAGGTTCATAAGATCCCTAACAAGAGTAAATACTAAACCATATTTCAATCCATCAGATTATAGTGGTGAGTTGGGTTCAGATGAATTTCTTGATTAGATAATGGAGATAGAAAAGTATTTTTATTTTGAAGGTACCGTCGAAGACAAGAAGGTGAAATTTTCTTATACAAACTTGAAAGGACATGCATCCCTTTGGTGGGAAAATTTGCAGAAAAAAACTCAAAGAAGAGGAAAGGAGAAGATAAAATCATGGGATCGGATGGGGAATAATTTAAAGATGAAGTTTATGCCCGTAGACTATCAGATGAGTTTGTTTAGAAAGTTGAAAAATTTGAAGCAGAAAGAGTCAAGTGTGACAAAGTATACTGAGGAGTTCTACAAGTTGAATATTAGATCCAAACATTCAGAAGATGAGACCAAGAAAGTATCCAGATATTTGAATGGCTTGAAGCCATCTATATAGGACATGATCAGTTTGATCAATTTGATGAGTGTGGAGGAGGCATATCAATGTGCCCTAAAAGAAGAAGAGAAGTTGAATAAAAGACACGAGAATAGACAAAGAGGAAGAGGTGAAAGATTTCAGAGAGGAAGAATTTTTGTTGGAGGAGGAAGAGGATCTTTTGCAGATCAAAATAAAGATAAGGAACTCAGTAATAATGATAATATGTACCATAGAGATGATGGAAACTCTTACTAGAGAGGAGGATGTGATGGTTACCAAAATTAGGGTTATATAAAAGGTGATAGAGGATAGGAGAAAAGAGTATTCAGGGGAATTTTTTTTAAGTGTGGTGGAGAAGGACATAGAGAATTTGAATGTAATTAGGGAGAGACAAGCACAAAGACAAAGAATAGTAGAAGAAAAACCTTTGCTGAGGAGGATCATGTCGGTTCATCTAATAAACCTAAAAAGGGAGAAGTGTTGGTGAACATAAGAGTATTGTGTCAAAGTGAGATGGAGTACGAACCATTGCAAAGAAATAATTTGTTTTAGACTAGATGCAAGGTAGTTGGTAAATTTTGCAGAGTGATTATTAAGAATAGAAGCTCTAAGAACCTATTTTCTAAAGAAATGGTGACCAAATTGAAGCTGGAAAGATTGAAACACCCGAAGCCCTATCAAATAGAATGGATTCAAGATGAGCATAAGATACTAGTAAGTGAATAATGTATGGTGAAATTGAAGATAGGAAATTATCATGATGAAGTTTTTTATGATATCATGCCTATGGATGCATGCCATGTTTTGTTGGGAAGGCCATGGTAGTATGATTGGCATGATATTCATGATGGAAAAAAGAAAAACATATACCATTATTGCTAATGGATTGAAGAAAACTTTTTTGTCATTGGAGGATGTTCCTAAAGTTGAGGTTTGTATGAATGCTAGAATTTTTCTGGTTGATGGAAGGAGATTTCTGGATGGACTAAGACATGAGAACATGTGCTATGCCTTGGTTCCTAAGAAGGCTAAAGACTTGAAGCATGTAGAAGAACAACCAAAGGAGATAAAGGAGTTGTTGGCATAATATGAAGCTATTATTTTAGATAATGAACTTGATGGATTTACACCTGTGAGGAGTATTAGTCATTGCATGGATATGATTCCTAGAGGTAGTTATCCTAATAAAGCAGCACATCATAACATAGACAAATAATGAAGAGTTGAATAGACAAGTGCAAGAGTTGTTGAGGAAGGTTTTGATCAAAGAAAGCTTAAGTCCTTGTGCAATACCTACTATGCTAGCACCTAAGAAGGATGGAGAATGAAGGATGTGTACAAACTCTAGAGCCATAAACAAAATCATAGTGAAGTATAGATTTTCTTTGCCCTAGATGGATTGTTTGACTGGAGCTAAATACTTTACAAAGATAGATTTCAAGAGAGGATATCATCATATAAAAATAAGAGAAGGGGATGAGTGAAAGACAATATTCAAGACAAATGAAGGATTGTATGAGTGGTTGGTGATGCCTTTCAAACCAACAAATGCTCTAAGTACTTTCATGAGGCTAATGAATGAGGTATTGAAGAAATTATTTGGTAAGTTTGTGATTATCTATTTGGATGAAATCTTTATTTTGAGTAAGACTAAAGAAGAACATTTGTTGCACATAAGAAAAGTTTTGGAGAGGTTGAGAGAAGAGTAGTTGCTAATAATCATTAAGAAGTATAGTTTAATGAAGGAAGAATTGGTAGATCTAGGATTTGTGATATCTATAGATGGATTTGAGATGGATCCTAATAATGTAAGAGAAATTGTTGAATGGCCATCGCCTAAAGGAATTGGAGAGGTAAGATCATTTCATGAATTGGCTAGTTTCTACTGAAAGTTCATTAGGAATTTCAGTTCTATTTGCAGTCCTATGAGAGAAACAATGAGAGGGGTTAAGAAATATTTTAGGTGGACATCTAGAGTAGATCAGAGTTTTGAGTTGTTGAAATAGAAGGTGACTATTTAGTATGTGTTTTGTTTAGCAAAATTTAATAAGGTATTTCAAGTAGATTGTGATGCAAGTGGAAATACAATTGGATCGATATTAAGTCAAGAAGGAAGATCAATAGATTATTTCAATGAGAAATTGAATGATGCTAGGAGAAGGTATTCAGTGTCTAACTAGGAGTTTTATGCCATAGTTCAATCCTTCAAGAAATGGAGACATTACTTGGTTCCTAGGGATTTTGTGTTGTATATAGATCATCAAGCATTGCAGTATTTAAATAGTCAAGGTAAGTTGAATCAAAGACACATGAGATGGGTGGAATTATTGCAGAGTTATAATTTTGTTTTGAAACATATGAGTGGAAAGTTGAATAGATTTTTTTATGCTTTGAGTAGGAGAAGGAATTCACTGGCAGAGATGGGAGTGGAGGTATTAGGTTTTGATGAATTAAAGAACTTGTATGAGGAAGACCTAGATTTTGCAGAACCTTGGAGAGCTTGTAAAGAACTAGTCTTGGAGGATAGGAGTTAGTGGTTGGATTATTTCATTTAGGAGGATGTGTCTTTTAGAGGGAATCAATTGTGTATTCCATAGAATTCAATGAGGGATAGCTTGGTGAAAGAAAAATATAGTGGAGGATTTGTAGGAAATTTTGGAATTGATTAGATAGTAGCATTGGTAAGTGAGAATTACTTTTGGCCATAAATTTGTAAGGATGTTAGGAAATTTGTTTAGATTTGAAGAGATTGTCAAGCTACAAAAGGGAGAAGTCAAAATTTTGGATTGTATAAGCCTTTGGCAATTCTAGAGAGACCTTGAGAGGATATCAACATGGATTTCATACTTTGTTTTCTAAAGACACAAAGAGGTAATGATTCTATATTTGTGGTGGTGAATAAATTTTCTAAAATGGCACATTTCATACCTTGTAAGAAGACAACATATGCAGTACATGTAGCTGAACTATTTTTCAAGGAAGTGGTCAAATTACATGGATAACCTAGGAGTATATTTTCAGATAGAGATACAGAGTTTGTTGGTTACTTCTTGAGGACACTTCATAAGAAGTTAAAGATAGATTTTAAGTTTAGTTCTACTTTTCACTCATAAACTCATGGATAGATAGAGGTAGTAAAGAAGAGTTTGGTTAATTTAATGAGATGTTTTGTTGGGGAGAAGACCAGAAGTTAGGATTTAGTCCTTGCATAAGTAAAGTTTTCTTACAATTCAGTGAACAAGAGTACTAGAAAGACACCTTTTGAGATTGTTACTAGAGTTCATCCTAGAGGTATATTAGAGTTGTGAGACATCAGTAAGGAAGATGAAAGGAGTGTAGAAGCAGATGAATTCATAGGACATATGAAGAAAGTGCATATTCACCTAAAACAACAATTGTAAGATATGAACAGAAAGTATAAGGAGAAAGCAAATGAAAAGGGGAGACATAAGGAGTTTGAAGTTTGAGATGAAGTGATTGTGTATTTGAGGAAGGAAAAATTTCTAGTTGGCACATACAGTAAGCTCAAAATGAGGAATTTTGGACACTATAATATTTTGAATAAATTTTATTCAGTAAATGCCTATGAAGTAGAGTTACTGGATGGCATGGGTATATCACCTATATTCAACATTACAGATCTACATCAGTAGCATGAAGTAGAAGTTAGTGAATATAGTAAATAAAAATTGGAGAAGCAATCTCCTAAACAACAATTAGATGAGATGGAAGAGATTTTGGATATCCAAAATGGGAGGAAAAAACATGGAAGAAAATACAAAGAATATCTTGTAAAGTGGAAAGGCAGCCTAGTGTAGGATTCTTCTTGGATTTCTCAAGTTGAGCTAGACCATATTGGTTTTCATTTATCCCTAGAAAAGTGAGTGACTCACTTTTTTAATTACCTTGGATGTTTGATGCAAGAGCATCCTTGGTTCTTTGCAATGCTGCATCAACCAAAAATATTTTCATTTTAGTTATGTTCTTGTTCAGTTCAAGATGGTAGATCCAACATATCTAAGTTTTCATCATGGACAGGTTTTTTTTCCCTTATTCCAATATTTTAGAATGATTGGATCTTTTTCTAAAATTTATCACTTTTGGATTAAGTGAGTTTCTAGAGCAGAGCACCCAAGGAATTTTGAGCCTAACGACTAGTTTTGTCTCTTGTTGATCCTTCCCATAACTTGTGGATCCTTGCGAGGTGTTTTGAATTATTCCATGGAGTTTCCCCAACCTTAATTTTCATCTACACTTCATCCTATTCACTTGTTGAGGAGAAATTCAAATTTAAGGCCGACCTATTTCATGTACACATTACGTTTCCTTCATTGGAGATTGGAATGATCTTTGGCCAATGCAGAGAATTCTAGATCTCTGAATGTTATAAATCATTGTTATATACACCTAAAATTGGTTTGGAGCATCCGATTAATTAAATATGAATTATTTGATTAATTATCCTAAATTTCCTCTACTTTTGAATAAATAGAAATATTTATTTATATAGTTCACATTTAAATTCATCTTAATTAAACAAACAAAATGAAATACTTTGTTTGATTTAATTATCAAATCCCTATTTTATTCTCACATCGATTCTAAATTAACTAAATAAACATCAAAACATTTTATTGATTAATTGCCATATTCTTCTGTCTAATTTAAGAAACAACTATCTTATAGTTTATTTTATTAAATTATTTATCCTTCCTTTCCTAATTTAAATAAATCAAAAAATTTGAATAAGGGCATAAAGAATATTCCATCTATATTCTCTCAAAAATGAATTAGATATCCTATGTCTAATTTATGTCAAAATTAATGCTTTGAATCTTCAAGGGAAGTTTTGAAGATAAATTGGAGAAAAACTCTAAATTCTTCTCTCAATCCTCCTCCATCAATCATTCCTCTTCTCTTGCCTGTTGTTTTCATGGGTAGAGAAAATCACCAAAATTCTCTCAATCTCCTCCATATCTCATCATTCAATCCTCCAGATTGAATCCAAGCCTCTTAATGTCTTCCCCGTGCATTTCTATAGCCAAGAAATCTATAAATAAAGCCTCATTGAACCAAGAAAAGGATCCAGATAATATAACGTATGCACTCTTACTCTGCAGGAATTCAAGCATCAAGCACATCAAGCATCCAATATCCAACAATCAAGCTTTCATATCATGGTTGCCTCCTGTAGCTGCAATTATCTGTTTCATGTCAATTCATGCTAGTTTAATTCATTTATCATCTAGTATTATACATTTAGCTCCATATCATTACATTAGCATCCATCTCGTTCTTTGAATTGTCATTTTAACAATCATAGTGCACTCACGATCTAAGAGCCATAGTGGTTTAATAAATATTTGAGGATAGAGAACAATATGATGCTTTCAATTGATTATTGCTTTGAATTAGTTCAATTTGATTTATCTTTGATATAATGTCTTATTAAGAAGTGTTTTGTGCTTTACATCTAATTCCACACTTACAATTGTAATAGATCATTAAGAAAAAATATATAATGAATAGTGGATTTGATATGTAAGATTTCAGCTCATATTAAGGAGCATATATGAATACTATATTTCAAGCATGTTGTATAAGGCCTATGATCCTGATTTGTTAACCCAGATGTTGCCGATTGATTGTAACTGAAATTTTTTGTAATAAGAATTTTTGAATCTAAATTTTCCTCCATATTTTGTGTGTCTTCTATTGTGTAATTCTTGGTGCATGGTCTAGACAGTTCTCTTTGAGGACCCTCCTACCATGACTACAGCATCAAGGGTCAATATAACTGGATTGTATTCAAGGAATCCTTCACATGGAATTTTTTTTTTTTCTAGTAGGGGAAATATCTTCTAAGAATCAATATTATTGTATTCTTTATGTGAATAAAAAGTATCTAGATCATCCTCACAAAAGGATTCATACTCCTTAGAAAAATAATCAAAAACTTCACTTTCCCTATGATCATTATCACAAGGTGATTCATTTCCACATGCACTGAACTCAAAGTGTTCAAAATAAAAATTCAGACTCTCATCCTTAGTATCTTGACCATTGGTTTGTGATGAAACATCCACAACACTTGTAAATGCATCGTCATCTTCATTATTGGAGTACTAATTTGCACCTATATTGTTTGTGAATTGGTTATAATCATTGTCCTCTCCCATACCACAAGACAAATGTCTATTGTGTGATACACCCTATTCACTTGAGGCATCTCATAGTTTTCCTCAATAAGATAGCCACTGCTGACACTTTAGGATTTCATACTTTTTGCATAATAACATTTGGCCTCCTTAGTAGTTTTGATCCAGTCAATTATTTGAGCAAAACCTAGGGGCTTCAATTCTTTTGGCAAGGTACTAAGCCTTGGCTCAAAAATCTCACAGAAAAAGTCAATGCATACTAAATCCTTAGGTCTAAACTTCTTGGGAATTTCCAACAAGGCATCTTAAAACCTTGTAAATAGGTCATATGGTGATTCTCCCTCATATCTTTTCAAACTAGACAACTCTTGAACAAAAGACATTTGATCATCATTACTTAGGCTATGTTGATGTTCAATTTGGAATTCACCACTAATTGTACTAGGTAATGATAGACACACCAGAATAGTAGAAGCATATCTATTACAACAATTAACTCTATTATCTAATCCACGTATATGATATGTGCTAAAATAACTAACTCTTGCAGCCATATATCATTTCATCATTGAATATCTTATGTTCTTTTCAATGTCCATGGAAATTTGATATATCGTTACAACATAGAACATTCATCCACAGATATCACAATTTTGCTAGGGGTGACACTTTAGATTACATAGTAGAACCACTCTATTCATGAGCCTTCTTTCAAAGAAGAGCTCTCACTCAGTATCACAACTATATTTAGCGCATACATCCTTCTTATCTTCCACTATCCATAATACATTATGCCACAAGGCTAGATCAAATTTTACAATAGAGAGTCTTAAAGTCCTATTTTTAGCACTTTGGAATCCTGTTTCAGTGCTTCGGGTTATTGTTTTAGCAGTTCCATGAAATAACACTTTCAGGCACTATTTTAGTGCTTATAGTCTATATTTTAGTGCTTTCAATAAAACAATGCTTCTATCAAATTCTATAGCACATTCATGCACTATTTCAGCACTTCTATCAAGATAGCGCTTCCATCAAAATCTACAATGCTTTCCTGCACTATTTCAACACTTTTGTAAAGTACTTTCTATAGCGCTTTCGAGAACTATTTTAGTGCTTCTATCAAGATAGCACTTTTGTTCCCTATTTCAGTGCTTTGGAACTCTGTTCTAGTGCTTCTATGAAATAGCGCCTTTGTCCTCTATTTTAGTGCTTTCAAAATAGAGAGTTCAAAATTTTTACCAGTCAATTATTCTATCATTTTATCCACAATTTTCATTAGAATCAAGTTTCTTTTTATCAGAATCACTATCTAGAGACCGAAAATAGATAGGTTTATACAAAAATTTCAATCTTATCAACTAAAACAAGATCTTGCAAATCACAAGTGTCGAAATCAAAATACACAATTGGTTAGTACACTAAAGTTTCATCATCAAGATACTATCATCCTTTATCACGAAACCAAGTATAGTAATCAAATTTTTAACATAGTCTCATCAATAAGATCAATCATCTTATTCGATTTTTGTTAAAAGTTCAATTGACATTTTCCCAGCATATAAGATCAACATTTCAGAAGGAAGGATAAAAATTTGTATGCCAATCTTCACTAGGTCCCAAAAATAGAGACTCTTAGAGCAAGATATTTTAAAATCCCAAGCAATGGCAGAGGAAAATCCTTGGAACAATCTGAACCAAAATGATAAGAACGAAATAACTCCAGAGGATATTCAAGCAGCTCAACAAGATCACAAGTTCCATATATTTATGGAAAATATTTTAGAACAAGATATCGAGAAGTATCTTTTGATGTTGGTTGAATCAAGTGCCAAACTTCCCAAGGACTTCGACATCAATCGCCTGAAAGAAGCACCTGGAACAAGTGAGATTGAAATACTAAAACCCACATAAACAATAGATACAGTTGTTGCTTTGACATCCCAAATGCAACTATTACAACAACAGATACATGATATGATGAAAGGAAGTACTAAGAGATATGCGATATAGGACATTTGTCCTTATCCTTTCCACGCAACAGTTGGCCTAATACCTTTTCCAAGACACTGCGAATTCCCAAAGTATGACAAGTACAATGGAAGAACAAATCCAATAGATCATATTCGGGAATTCAAAACAATGAGCCTTGAGTTTTCCCAAGAGGAAACTTACTTAATGAGGTTATTTCTGAGAAGTTTGGGGGGTACATGTATGGAGTGGTTCTCAAAACTATAACCATGGATCAGGACTTTCGAAGAATGTGTCAACAAGTTCATCTCCCAATACTCATTTAACATCCAACATGATGTTACAATAAAGGATCTCTACAACCTAAAACAAAACAAAGGGGAAACATTCTTATCCTTTTTGCAAAGATGGTGATGATTGTTCACCAGATATCCTAAATCCATTCCTGAGGAAGAAAAGATGGAGTTTTTCATTCACAAATTAATAGAGGAAATGAGTTATAGACTAGAATTACAATGTCCTCCCATGTTCAAAAAAGTAATAGAAAATGGTCTTAAAATTGAGGAAGCATTAGTCAAAAGAGGAGTTATCAAACATTTCAATGATAAAACAAATAACACAAGTAACTCCTCCAATTAATACTCAAACAATGACAAGCCAAAATTTTGGCAAAAGAATCGAAACACAACTACTAATGAAACAACAAATGATTCCCAAAATGTCAAATGAGTTTTTAACTTAACAACATCTACATCAAGGAATCAAAGCAGTGACCAAACTATCAAGTCAAATGTGGTGCAAAGTAATGAGATCGTGAAAACATAGTCATATTAGAAACCCTCAAATCGGTGGAGGTTCACGCCTTTAGGCCAAACGATAGAATCAACAATGAAAGAATTAGTCACCAATGGCCTCATCACTGCACAGGAAGCCCAATTCTGGGACCCAAAGGTCAAACCACCATGGTAGAATGATGCAAATTACTACAACTTCCATAATAACAAAGGTCACAAAACTAACGATTGTATGGAGTTGAAACATGCAATACAAGACTTGATCGACAACAACAAAGCATATGTGGAAACACCCCAAAATAATGACGATCACTCAGCCTTCAAAGATCCTTTGGCAAACTATGAAAAAGGAGCATCATCATCCTCAAAATACAGAGGTAAGAACATCAATCATGTCTATGAAAAAATAATCCTTTATTTGTCTGAAGTAGAGAGCGATCATACCATTGGACACAACATTGATGAATCCAAAAGAAACAACACTACTCCATTAGACTTGCTCCCGAACATATCAAACTCTGATAATCAAATCAATGTCTTAAAAATCAGAGACCGTCAAGAGCATCAACCAGTAAATGTAATGACTAGGGGGCAAGCCAAGGTCATGTTAAAAGGAGTTGGGTCTACACATGCACTTCCACCTCCATCTCACTATAACATCGTCGATCAACTGCAAAACATTCCTGCTCAGATATCAATTCTAGAGCTCCTTAAAATATCACCATCACATAAGGAGGTTCTCGAACAAGCTTTAGTTGCCACTACGGTACTAAAGAATCTAGATGTTTGTCAATTTCAAGCTACGGTGGGACATTTGACTACCCCACATTGTCTATCATTCTCCAAATAGGATGATATCTCACTAAACCATCCCCATAATATTGCACTCCATATTGAAGTCTTAATCCACAATCACCGCGTCAAGAGAGTCTTAATAGGTGGGGGAGCTAGTTTGAACATTTTCACTCTCAAGTTAATCCATGCACTAGGATATTCAGATAATGTTATTGATTCTCGCCAAAAAATGACTATCAAAGCATATGATGAGGAAGAAAGATCATCTGAAGGCTTGATTGTGCTACCTATTCAAGTGGGGCCCATGATGAAACATATAGTATGTCAAGTGTTGGAGAAAGAGTTAACATACAACATTCTCTTAGGATGACCATGGATCCATGAAATGCAGGTTGTACCTTCAACATATCATCAATGTTTGAAGTTCCCAATAAATGGATGAGAGGTGACTATATCTATTGATTACAATCATCCTCAACATTGTGACACCCTTAGGATCTCTCAAGATACCTTTGTACCACACAACAGGGAAGCACCATGTTCACAACCATCCAAAGAATAAAAACATCCAAGTATCACTACTAAAAGGGTAGAGAAGAAGGGTAAAGAAAAAGAGACAAGTCCTGTTGAAATTCAATCAACAGATAATTCGGATCAACAAAATTCTTTATCACACAAGTTCCAAGAGCAAGTTCAACTGACGGAAAAGGGAATGGGAACATATTCTATGGAGCAATCTCTTAACCTATCATAGTCAATGCCATCTCCTAGGACATATGGTAAACTATCTCTGATAAAACCTCAAACATCATTACCGGTCATAGCTCTTGAAAAAATATTTATCAAAAAAGGTACAATAGAGGATCAAGCAAACAAAAAAGAAATCCTGGATTGGCTATACAAAGATGAGGAACCCTCTACATCAGATATCAGTATCAAAAATGTCAACATCAACACCGATAAATATGGAAAAGGAAAAGCTATTTTAGAAAAAATGGGGTATGAAGAACAAGGACCCATTGGATTAAGAAAGGATGGAATCATAGAGCCTATTCAACCCCTCACTCTCCACACAAAAGAGAAGCTTGGACTAGGATACTCTGAAGAAGAGAAGTAGGAGCTAACAAGGATGGCTATAGAAAATATCCTTCAGTTTAGAGATAGTTCTGAAATAGACTCAAATGAATATGAGTGGGAATTGTATTATGATCTATCCTTAATTGATATTCAAGTAGATGTAATAAAACAATATGCACCTATGCATGAGGAGGGCCAAGGTTCTGGGTCTAGACCACTCGTGGCAGGGTCACTAGATAGCAATGATTCAAGTGGGGATGAGCAGACTTCGAATGGACTAGACGATCTTGAAGAAAGTACCATCATCAACCTCAATATTCCAATAAACAACTATGATGAAATGGATGTCCAAAACCTTACATCCATCACGTTGAATGAATTTGATAACCTCATGCCATTAATCCATCCTGAACTCATTGACTGGGAACCTATCGAACCTTTGAATATACCAATATTTACAAATGATGATGCCATCGTAAAATTCCTATGTCAAACTAAACCTGATACAAATTATGTCTATAAAACTCATAACAACATGACTTGGCAGGAGGGTGCCAAATCTTCCAGTTGCATAAATAAAAACATGGAAAATATATCTAATGGTGAAAACCATTCTATGGCAGCATTAGATCTGGAAAAAGTAAAAATAAAGAACGCATCTAATGGTGAAAACCTTTATGAGGCACTGAAGGATGGAAGATTTGACACTCTTCTGGAGCATTATCATGAGTGATCATCAGTATTGGTAGAACCAACACAGTCTGTGAATATCGACACTAAAGATAAGGCAAAATTCCTACATCTGGCGAAATCTATGATAGAACAAGAAAGACCGGAATTCATCAAATTCTTTAAAGAAAGAAGCATCAAATTCACTTGTTCATATTCTGATATGCTAGGCTTGGACTCAAATCTTCTCATGCATCACTTGTCTTTGCCTATAGGAAACAAGCCTGTCAAACAAAAATTAAGAAAAATGCATCCCCATATCACATGATGGTAAAGACAGAGCTAAAGAAATTGTTGGATGCTGGATTCATACGGTCTATAGACTATGCCGAATGGATATCAAACCTTGTACCTATTTCAAAATCAGACAATAGCATCAGAATATGTATAGATTTCAGGGACCTAAATAAAGCATGCCCGAAGGATGATTTTCCACTACCAAATATCGACATCATTGTGGATTTAACAGCTGGGCATGCCATGTTGTCAATCATGGATGGTTTCTCTAGATACAATCAAATAAAAATAGGTCCAAAAGATCAGGAAAAGATGGCTTTCACATGTCCATGGGGAACCTTCTGCTGGAACGCCATGCCATTTGGTCTAAAGAACATAGGAGCCACTTATCAAAGAGTAATGATGACAATCTTCCATGATATGATGCACACCTTCATGGAGGATTATTTGGATGACATCTTGGAAAAATATACTCTTAGGGAAGGACATCTATATATCCTAGACAAAATATTCACATAGATGGAGAAATTCAATGTCAGGTTAAACCCCAAAAAGTGTGTCTTCGAGGTCACATCAATAAAACTATTAGGGTACATTGTCTTGGAAAAGGACATTGAGGTGGATCCAGCCAAATTCAAAGCAATTATGGGGATTCCACTTCCTAAGAATATAAGTCAACTCAGATCACTATAGGGAAGGCTCCAATCGATCATAAGATTCATCTCCCAACTGACGAACAAAAGTCATCCTTTCAATCATCTATTGCATAAGAATATAGTTTTCAAGTGGGATAAGGGGTGTGAAACAACATTCAATCAAATCAAGTAGTATATAATGTCACCACCCATTCTCATTCCACCAACAGAAGGAAGGCCTCTCATATTTTCATTGCCACAACATATATCTCTTTGGGGCCACTATTAGCACAAGAGGATTATGAAGGAAAAGAACATGTTATCTACTATATCAGCCAAACTTTAAATGGATATGAAATCAATTACACTTTCATAGAGAAATCTTGCTTGATGGTGGTATTCGCTACTCAATAGCTGAGACACTACATGCTAACCCATACAATCAAACTAATAGCAAAGATCGATCCTTTAAAATATCTGCTCAGTAAGGCTGCCTTAACAGGTAGACTAGAAAAGTGGGTCATGTTATTAAGTGAATTTGACATTTAGTATTTCTAGAGAAAGGCAATCAAGGGATAGGAAATCATTGAACAATTAGCAAAGGCTCCTTTACCAGATGATTGACCAATGACCATGGAGTTTCCAGATGCAGACATTTTGATAGTGATGCCCCAACAATAGGTATTATATTTTGATGGATCATATACACAGTGAAGATTAGGAGCAAGAATTTTGTTCATTTCTCCACAAGGACACACAATTCCAAAATCATATAGATTAATGTTTCAGTGTATAAATAATGTGGTAGAATATGAAGCATTAATCATTGGGGTCAAAATAGCAATTCAGTGGAAGATCACAGACTTACAGGTATATGGGGATTCTCAACTAGTCATTTATCAAGTAAATGACAAGTATCAAACAAAAGATGAAAAGTTGATGCCCTACAAAGCAACAAATAGATAATCCAAAATAGTCCTTTGTTAGTATCAAGTGTGATCAAATTCCAAGGGCGGAAAACAAAGTTGTGGATGCTATGGCTTCAATTGCTTCCTTACTACAGTTTCCTAAGAAGCATGTTTGTTATGAGTCTATGGTAGAACAAGTATCATATCCTTCCCATAATAATCTAGAATCCGCTACCATCTACCATATAGAAACCACTGAAACCTCCATCTATGAAATGACCTATGCTTACCTAAAAAAATGATGTCCTCCCTCTTGATCTATCCAGGAATTAAAAACGAAACTTCATCTGCCAATCCCCACGACATACTTTAATTGCCGACATATTTTATCGTTGGGGTCTTGATGGTACTTTACTCTGATGTATAGAACACAACGAATCTGAAATGGCCCTATGAGAGGTTCATGAGGGTATTTGTGGCACTCACTCGAGTGGGATATCTCTAGCTAAGAAACTCCTCCGTTTGGGATACTATTGGCCATGCATGGAGAAAGAATCCTATCAGTTTGTTAAGAAATGTCAAAAGTGTCAGATCCACAACAATCTAATTCATGCACCAACACAGAAATACATCCCTTCACATCAACATGGATTTTTTTGTTAATGGGGCCTAGATCTGGCAGGAAAAATAAATCCATCTTCATCTAGTGGACACAAGTTCATTATAACAGCTACAAAATATTTCACAAAATGGATTGAAGCAGTACCTCTTACAACCATCACTGGGAAGCAGATCTCCTCTTTCATCTTGAAATACATAATATGTCGATATGGAATACCTCAATCCATTACCAATGATAATGGACACCTTTCAAGAATCAAGATTTCCAAGAACTATGTGATAATTTTCATATCTAACATTGGTTTTCAACACCGTACTATCCTCAAGGGAATGGCCAAGCAGAGGCCTCAAACAAAACAATACTCAAAATTCTCAAAAATACGGTTAATGATGTTGGACGTGATTAGCATGTTCAACTCAATCCTACACTGTGGGCCTACAGAACAAGTATCAGAACACCAACGAGAGCTACACCATATGCCTTGGTATATGGATCAGAAGCCATATTACCCATTGAAGTTGATATTCCATCCCTTCGAGTATCACTCAGAGGTATCATTTTAGATGAATACTATAGGGTTTCTAGACTACAAGAACTAGAGTTATTAGGTGAGCATCATCAACAAGCTATTAATCATCTAATGACTTATCAATAGAGGATGTCAAGAAGTTACAACTATAGGGTAAAACCGAGGGTCTTTCAAGTTGGTGACTTGGTACTAAAATAAAACCCTAAAAATCGGCAAGACAGAGAGAAGAAAGGAAAATTTGAGCCTAACTGGCTTGGTCCCTTTGTCATCATATCAGTGTATGGATCAGGAGCATATCAGCTATCAACATCAGAAGGGGAGTTGTTTGATGAACCTATCAACACATCCATCTCCAAAAATTCTATGCTTGAATCTCCTAGTGCATGGGTCAAACTTCTAAAAAATGGTTTCCTTGATGAAAACCTGGCAAACAGGAATCTTGGCAACACACAAATATGAAAAAAAAAATAGAAACTACAAAAAGAAAGAAAAAGCAAAAAAGGAGAAAAATACAAGAACACGAAGAGTGTAATCAAAAAATATGGTGAAAACCTAAAAATAGGCATCGTATGTGATTCTAAGATCAGCTTTCCCATCTATTTTGATATATATCAAGATCATTAGTCTGGCAGTCAATACTACTTCATATCATGTCAGTAGTCTTGCCATCTTTGTGTCCATATGAAAATCATTTTCAAATCATCAAATCACTCCAAAGCTTGGGGGAAACATTTGGATATCACTAGGGGCAGCAAGAACATCAGTTCACCAAAGGGAAACAACCTTATAGTGGAAAACCAAAACAAAAATCAAAGTGTCACATCAATCATCGTCAGAGGTATCAACCATCCATATCATATTGAAAATACAAAAACAGGTCAAAAAGTTAAGTCTAAAAAAGAAAAATCCAAAATCATAGGTCCGTGTCAATCGAACTACGTGGTATCTATATGTGTAACGTAGGCAAGGCTAATCTTTGATCAGCCCTCGAGACTACTAGGATAGGCTAGTAGGTTAGGTCTTTGGTCAAAATCTCAAAAATCCAGAAACATCACAAAATCGTGAGGGATGATCTAATATCTAAATAATGAATGAAACACACTAAGTCCACAATGGATAAGTTGTATTTTTTATTATCATTTCTTTGGAGTAACTCAATGATGTATTGAACTACAGGAACAAGGAAGAAGAATGATGTTTTTAATATTTGTTGTCTATAAGTTAAATCATAAAATTTTATGAATTGTCGAGGGATGTGCTATGCAAATGTATCACCGATGAAATTCACAATTCACACATTAAAATGATTAACAATTTCCTATTTACACAATGAATGCTCAGGTCATCTCGGTTAAATCATACCTAGATGCTTGTGTTCGCTTGCAATATAAAAAATTGTGAAAGAAATACTCAGTTCATCATTGGTCTAACACATACCATTGACGCTTGTATTCACTTTCAACATCCAATAAAGATCTATGATGACAAAAAGCACAAAGAGACTATTAAAATGACAATGATTTTGCATATAGTTACATGTTAAAATTAGATTGCATTCATCATATTCATTATCTACAGAGTACTTGTTGCATTAAGTATTCCAATCAATGATTATCTTATCTACACATAAGGCTGAGTATACTTGACATAATTCAAAATCATCAAAAAAATATAAAAGTCCTCATCACATCATTTAGTTTCATCATTTCATCATACATCAAATAAATTATGAGTTAAATTGTACCATAAGTACATCATGTTCATTTTACATTATCATCCATCAAACATCATATGCATACATCAGTTTTTATCCATACATTTTATCACATATATGAAATAAATGCAAGTCATGTCATTATTCTCATTACATCCATCCATTATCAATCATCATAAGATCATCATTTTATCATCATCACATTTAAAAATAAAAATAATTTATCCATCCATCCATACATTTACATCACATCATACATCCACGTATCATATGTTCCACATGTACATTTATCATCGAATCATTACATAAAATAAATAGAATTTATCATTACATCATCACATATCGAAATAAAATCATTCATATAGATCATCACATATTACATAAATCACATAATAAATGCATTCATCACATAGAAATCATAAATCATCATCATATCACATCAATTACACCTCATATATATATATATCATTAGTGTCAAGTATACAATGAAGTCTTAAGATACATCATCAGAAATGAGGTACATCATAATATACATCATGGAGGATCACAATAGCATCTACGATATGCTACTACCAGAATGTGTGGGCCTAATAGGACCAATACCACCACCACCCTTGAAAGAACTAGGATCTCTGCGTCGGGGCTACGTCACACCCTCACTCATTGTCCATGTATGCATCTGTCCAAATCTCGACTGGGCATAACTGACTCGGCGCTCGACAGGCACTGCATCATGATATCTGCCTCTGTAAAAATAAGCCTCTTGGCCAACCCACATAATCTCTCTCATGTAATTCCCCACTAAGGTACCATCGGCCACTCTCTATAGGGTCTCCCTTGTCTCCTGTGCCCTCTCAGAAATCTGTCAAGCACTGTCTCACTCGGTTGTCAATGTAACAACCTACGTCTATACGGTGGCCAACTATCCCTGTACCTGCACTAAAGACTGAGCGTGAGCCTGAGCCTGGGCTTGCACTTGAGTCTGGGTCTAAAGAAGCAAACCCCAATCCTATACTAATTGCGCCTATAGTATCTGAACCCGTGTCTATAGGCTTGCAATCTGTCTCTGCTGGTCCATAGGTGGCACTATCACTACTCGCCTCTTGTGAGGCCTACTAGATGATGGACCACTAATGGCTGGCCCTACCCCTTTGTCTCCTCCAATGCCACCATCATTGTCATCGCTACTACTGTCATCACTGCCACTCTCTGTGCTACTGCCTTCCAGAGTACCACCCTCACTCTCTGCAAAAACCTCTGCCATATTCTCCTCCACTGGTAGTGGTGTTGGCTCATCCGGAATAGTGATACAAGGATATGGAACTAAGGCCAGGAATATAGCATACTCCTCTGTGATTGGCACCTCTGCAATGTCTCTCCACATATCCCAGGGTGATGGCTGTAATACCTTGTATCCCTCCACTATAGAATCATATGATACATAAGGCCCCTAATCAGGAATATCCATCTGTCACCTAGCATAATGGGCTACCCCTTGTGGCATACACTGCACGATGCCATACTATCTGTATACGCAATGCAACAAGAATCTCTCTAAAACAAAAGGTGTCTGATTGATGAGATACATGGAATCACAAAGAAATCCCAACACTGCCTCATCCTCATCCCACTACTCATAGTCAAGGTACAGATGCTAGGTAACAGTCTCAGTGTCAGCAAAAACCTACCTCTAGTGCTCTAACTTGCCCATCTGGGCTTGTTTAAGCCGACCTCTATATCTAAACACGTAGGGTCTGCCGACTAGTCTATCTGCAATTGGAAATAGCTGAGCAATAGAAAAATGCTCCCATGCCCACACTTGTAATAGGGTCATCCTACTGATAAGTTGTGTGTCCCTAGGTACACAACTGAATGAAGATCATGATATAGATGTGCCAGCATGCACATCCCCCATGCATATCTAGTACCGTGTACCATCATACTCTCCAATGTCCTACCCCAACCAATGAGGAATCCCTTTGACCTATGATTAGGGCAAAGGAAACCTCGAATAAAACCAGCAAGCACTGTTGGTAGTGTCACGTACAAATCAACAATCCTCCTCCATTGGACGCTCAGACCCACAATGTCTTGATCCTAAAAAAATCTGCGAAGAGCATCTCTACTGTCGGTCCCATGGGAATCATATACTACAATCTCTCCCATGAATGAAATGCGCAAAATACGCCACACATCCTTAGGTGTGACCGTCATCTCGCCAGTGGGTAGGTGAAAGGTGTTGTGGTCACTATGCCACCTCTTAGCCAAAGCAGTCAATAGACCCCGATTAATCCTAATCTGGGGCATATCGAGAAAACTGGTCAAGCCGCATCGGCCTATCACCTAAAGCTCATCTAGTGTCAGATGAGGTATCAAGTCTGTGGTCCATGGAAACCTCTCTCACATCTGGAGAGCACCCAGACACTCCTACAATCACAATAAAAAATCCACAATCAAGAAACTATGTCAAAAAATCAAATGTCATTCTACTATCAGGTCTATTCCAACAATCTAGTATGAATTTTTGATGAAAATTCATGAGCGAACATCAACAAACCTCACCTATCATGAGATTCATCAAAAATTATATAATCTCACCTATCATGAGATCTATGAGATATTGAATCATCTCCTCACCTATCATGAGGATCATCATCAATAGGATTTCTTCTCACTTAACATGAGAAGGTAGTCTTATTTAAATCATCACAATCCAACATCAAGAATTTGGATTATCAATCATACCAATCTAAAGAATGGACATGATCAAAAGTGACAAAATCAGGGTTCACTAAGTCAAAATCTTCAAACTTGACATGAAAGTGCTAAAACAGGAACCCAAAGCGCTAAATCCCAAAAGCACTACTTTATCAGTTAAAAGCGCTAATTTAGGCACCCAAAGCACTAAATCTCGAAAGTGCTACTTCAGCACTCCGATGCGCTATAATAGGCATCCGAAGTGCTAGTTCACCCTAAGCACTGCTTTACCACATCTAAGTGCTATAAAAACCCATCAAATCACTGTTTTACCAAAAGCGCTAGAAATGACCATGAAAGTGCTAATCAACCAGATTGAAGTGCTAGAACTCTCAAAGCGCTACAATCCAGCATCATAGTGCTAAAATTCAAATCCTAAGTGCTATATCAATGAAAGCGCTACATTATCCTATGGAAGCGCTACAGTTTTTAATGCAAGCGCTAAAACTCAAAGCGCTAATCTACCTACTGGAAGCACTACACCAGAGTGAAAGCACTACAACATGGCTTGAAAGTGCTAAAACAGATGAAAAACATGGAAAGCTATCAAATGCATAAAAAACAAAAGTGTGTAAATTATGAGGAGGTTAAGGGGTACATACTGGAGGTCCACACGTGACCATCCATTGGAGATGTTGAACACACTCAAAACAGTGAGTGTGGTAGGGGATAGGCATCCTGCTCTAGCTAGCTAAAATGTCTTTATCACAAAGGTTTTAAACTCAAATAGTGCAAATGATTTGGAAAATGACCTTTTGCACTATATATAATTTTTAGAAAGGTATTTTTTGGTGGGTTTTATTATCTTTTAATTAATTTTATTCATAAAATTAATTGGAATTCATCTGAGGGCTATTTCTCTCCATCATTTGTCGGGAGATAAATTATTTCATCATCATGTCTTTATCAAATCATCATAAAATCATAAAATTTCAAAAAATTCTAAAAATCATCACATCATTAATTTATCTCCCGAGGGGGCATATTGTCATCAATTATCTGAAAATCAAAATCTGGGGTATGTCTGGGGCATACAAAATTATTTTTATATCATCAATCTTGGCAGTAGCAGCAAAATTTTCTTCGAAGCAACGTGTAAACACATCACTTCGAAGAGGGGCAAAATGTATACACCTAAAATTGGTCTGGAGCATCTGATTAATTAAATACGAATTATTTGATTAATTATCCTAAATTTCCTCTACTTTTGAATAAATAGAAATATTTATTTATATAGTTCACATTTAAATTCATCTTAATTAAATAAACAAAATTAAATACTTTTTTTTATTTAATTATCAAATCCCTATTTTATTCTATCACATCGATTCTAAATTAATTAAATAAAAATCAAAATACTTTATTGATTAATTGCCATATTCTTCTGTCTAATTTAATAAACAACTATCCTATAGTTCGTTTTATTAAATTATTTATCCTTCTTTTTCTAATTTAAATAAATCAAAATATTTGAATAAGGGCATAAATAATATTCTATCTATATTCTCTCAAAAATGAATTAGATATCCTATGTCTAATTTATGTCTAAAATATATCAAAATTAATGCTTTGAAACTTCATGAGAAGTTTTGGAGACAAATTGGAGACAAATTCCAAATTCTTCTCTCAATCCTCCTCCATCAATCTTTCCTCTTCTCTTTCTTGGTGTTTTCATGGGTAGAGAAAATCACAAAAATTCTCTCAATCTTCTCCATATCTCACCATTCAATCCTCTAGATTGAATCCAAGCCTCTCAATGTCTTCCCTATGTATTTCCACAACCAGGAAATCTATAAATAAAGCCTCATTGAACCAAGAAAAGGATCCAGATAATCTAACTTATGAACTCTTACTCTGTAGAAATTCAAGCATCCAATATCCAACAATCAATCTTTCATATCATGGCTGCCTCCTATAGCTGCAATTATCTGTTTCATGTCAATTCATGCTAGTTTAATTCATTTATCATCTAGTATTATCCATTTAGCTCCATATCATTACATTAGCATCCATCTCATTCTTTGAATTGTCATTTTAACAATCATAGTGCACTCACGATCTGAGAGCCGTAGTGGTTTAATAAATCTTTGAGGATAGAGAACAATATGACGCTTTCAATTGATTATTTCTTTGAATTATTTCAATTTGATTTATCTTTGATATAATGTCTTATTAAGGAGTGTTTTGTGCTTTACATCTAATTCCACACTTACAATTGTAATAATTCATTAGGAAAAATAAAATAATGAATATTGGATTTGATATGTAAGATTTCAGCTCATATTAAGGAGCATATATGAATACTATATTTCAAGCATGTTGTATCAGGCCTGTGATCCTGATTTGTTAACCCAGATGTTGCCGATTGATTGTAACTGAAATTTTTTGTAATAAGAATTTTTGAATCTAAATTTGCCTCCATATTATGTGTGGTTTCTATTGTGTAAGTCTTGGTGCATGGTCTTGACTATTCTCTTTAAGGACCCTCCTACCGTGACTACACCATCAAGTCTCAATATAACTGGATTGTATTGAAGGAATCCTTCACATGGAATTTGTTTTTTTTCTAGTAGGAAAAAATATCTTCTAAGCATCAATATTATTGTATTCTTTATGTGAATAAAAAGTATCTAGATCATCCTCACAAAAGGATTGATACTCCTTAGAAAAATAATCAAAAACTTCACTTTCTCTATGATCATTACCGCAAGGTGATTCATTTCCACATGCACTGAACTTAAAGTGTTCAGAATAAAAATTCAGACACTCATTCTTAGTATCTTGACCATTGTTTTATGACGAAACATCCACAACACTTGTAAATGCATCTTCATATTCATTATTGGAGTACTAATTTGCACCTATCCTATTTGTGAATTGGTTATAATCATTGTCCTCTCCCATACCACAAGACAAATGTCTATTCTTTGATACACCCTATTCACTTGAGGCGTCTCATAGTTTTCCTCAATAAGATAGCCACCGCTGACACTTTAGGATTTCATACTTTTTGCATTATCACATTTGGCCTCCTTAGTAGTTTTCATTCAGTCAATTATTTGATCAAAACCTAGGGGCTTCAATTATTTTGGCAAGGTACTAAGCCCTGGCTCAAAAATCTCACAAAACAAGTCAATGCATTCTAAATCCTTGGGTGTAAACTTCTTGGGAATTTCCAACAAGGCATCTAAAAACCTTGTAAATAGGTCATATGGTGATTCTCCCTCATATCTTTTCATACTAGACAATTGTTGACCAAAAGGCATTTGATCATCATTACTTAAGCTCTGTTGATGTTCAATTTGGATTTCTCCATTAATTGTACTAGGTAATTATGGACACACCAGAATAGTAGAAGCATCTCTATTATGACAATTACCTCTATTATCTAATCCACTTATATGATATGTGCTAAAATAACTAACTCTTGTAGCCATATATCATTTCATCATTGAATATATTGTGTTCTTTTCAATGTCCATAGAAATTTGATATGTGTGATTTAATATGTTGGGCTCCTTATCCCTCAGCAAATAACACATTTCCTCATCAAATGCTACCAAATACACAACCAAACACTCTACATTTCTCGGTCTCATAGTTTCTCGAATATCCCTAATTACCTTTGTAAATATGAGATTAAAAGTTGGGACTGACTCATCTTCATCCTTTTTGATTTCCATGAATTTTTTCCTTACTGAGCTTAGATTAATCCTTTCACCAAATTGTTCAATATTTATGCTACCATGAATTCATTCAATGAAGATATAAGCCACTCTAGTAGATATGAGAACCAATCTCTATCATCTTCCCATAGAGATTGAACAAAGAACTTCATGTGAACATCTTCATGAATATCTCATAATCTCCCATCAAATCCATAAATGTATGCAAATGTCTATAAGTTGATTGAGAACCTTTCCCTGTGAATTTTAGTAAATGTTCCCTAACATTATTAGGAACAAGGTTTTGGAAACTCTGAATACCATGAAAGTTTGATGGCCTATACCTCCCAATAAAGAAATTTATTTAATGGCATGAAAAAGGTTGCATGCCCTACATGTTCTTACTTGAAATTTCATTGGGAGATATAGGTGAATGATACAGTTTCTTGTACCCCTTTACAAACATAAAAAATCAACTTCACAATTGATCATTCCCTAACTTACTCCTTAAATTAATCATGCATTTGAATGCATAACCCCCATACATCCCTGCTTAAGATATTTTTGTAATGTCAAAAAAAGGGTCCTTAGGCTTTTTTGTGCTCGTTTAGCTCCTCCTTACAGATTTTGGACTTAATATCACCTTGATCTAATGTTGTGAGGTGTTCTACACATCCACATTAGGTCTTGGTCCCATTTTAAGCTAAATTAACTTAACTCTGCCCTAATTTAATGTTGTAAAATGTATTTATTTACATATTCACATTAAATTTGTGAGGGTTGTAAATCAAGTGGACCTAATCTAGTGTTGTAATGCATCTTTCACATTCACATGGGATTTAGGGCCCTTCTAAGCCAAATAAACTCAATTTTTCCTTAATTTGATGTTGTAAAATTTATTTATTTACACCTTCACAATGGATTTTGGGACCCTTACATTTATGACCTTTATATAATCATTAATAGGCCCCTATGACCCCATATTGTGCATCCCAACACATATTTTGGTCAAAAACCTGACAAAATCAGCATATAAACTTAATATATGCATTCCCCAACACTTTAGCCCCTGAAATAGCCCCAATGGGACCCATTCACCACTTGTGGAAAATGAGTCCCATTTGAGTTATTTTTGAGGTTCGAGCAAGAAAAAGTGGGTTTTTAATTCAAATTTCTTCAATGTCAGGCTTGGGGATCAAATTAACATACACGGGAGTGGCTTGCCTCTATAAAAAAGCTTCAAAATCATTATTTGACATAAGAAATCCAAGTAAAATCAAGCCTACATGTTATCAGGTCAAACAAGAAATGTTTAAGCATTCCAAGATCATCAAGATAGCATTCAAGATCATTTCTAAGGCATTCAAGAGAAAGATTCTTCATCAATCATTGTAGCAATTCAAGATGCATCATCATGGTAAGGTTCTAATTTTATTACTTCATATTCATGCTTCATTATCTTATTTCATCTTTTGGTTTAATTACCTACAAGGGGTTTGATCAAGGTAAACCCCAATTCCCTAAAAATCAACAAGTTTTTCTCTCTCCCTTTCTTTGTGTGATTGTAGATCTAGGTTCTTTGAAGACTTGGAGATTGTTGAAGAACATGTTACAATATAATTGGAGTGATTTTTCAATTGCTAAGGTCATAATCCTCACAAAAAGTCACCTAGAGATCCAAAATTAATAGTTTCAGCTCTGGGCAATTGGAGAAGAAGAAAGAGCTAACTAAGAGGAGCAGATTAGAAATTTCAATTTCCAGAAAATCCAAACTAGACTCATTCACCACAAGTTGCAAATGAGTCCCATTGTTTTTCAATTTTTAGATTTTGGCATTTTTGGCTACCCTTTTTCGAGAAACCTGTTCTTGTGCAAAACCCCTAATCTGGGACTGAGTCACCCAAATTGGAAAATGCATCCCAGTGGCTCAAAATTTCAAAATTAGCAACATTTCCAATCTCCATTCAAGCCTCTACAAGTTTCTAGCTGCACACTTTCAGTTTTGTAGTTTTCCTTTTTGTTTTGTTTACGTATCTAGGTCATTTAGAGTTAGTTTGTGTATCACACTATGTTTTCCAAAAAAAAAATTTCCAAGTTTACACATGGTGGTGAACCCCTCATTTGAAATCATTCAATTCCTTAGAACATTCCCTTTTTCATATTTCAATCTCCTTTGCATTGAAATCTCAAGGATTTGTTCTTGAATGTGGAGTAAAGAAAAACTTGTTGCCCTAGGTCCTAAAACCCTAGTGAAGCACACAATTTTCCTCTTTACATTTTGGTGAACCTACATTTTCAATACCTTATTTTTTTATTTGGATTCCATCATCATCCTAGATTTATCTTGCACTAAATTTTCATTAGGGTTTGCATTAGTTAATCGAGATTCTATGGTTTCTAATTTTTGCATTAGTGAAAGTGCATATAGGTTACATTTTTGCACCTCAAATCATTTAAAATCATCTTAAAACTGAATTAGCTTCTTAGACCTGCATCATACAACCCAAAAATAATAAAAATCAATTGAAAATTTCTGAATTATTTTTAAAAAATCCCTACTGGGACTCATTCACCACCTTGGGCAAATGAATCCCTGTACACATCTGAAATTGCCTTCTACAACACTAAAGTTTTTTAATATTTTTTTTTCTACCATTGGTTATCTATTTCAGTGGGTTGAATTTCTATTTCATGCATTTTACAAAGTTTAGCTTAATCGGTCCATTTCATGCATTGCTTAATTTCAAATTTGCATTCACAACATTTTATTTTCAGACTATTCCATTACCTTGTTTGAAATCTAAAGATTGCCTTTCATTTTAAGTTTGCATAGCTTCATTTACATTCAAGTCATTAGAAGTAGCATAATTTATATTCATGGAAATTATGGATAGCATTAGATTTTTTCAATTTTCATTTTCATCATTAGTTCCTAGTTCACTTACATCAGATTCACTAGAAAATGAAAACT
This sequence comes from Sequoiadendron giganteum, assembly GCA_007115665.2. Lineage (NCBI taxonomy): Eukaryota > Viridiplantae > Streptophyta > Pinopsida > Cupressales > Cupressaceae > Sequoiadendron > Sequoiadendron giganteum. The sequence continues at coordinate 173,993,251 of CM021108.1, forward strand.
AAAACTAAAAACATCAAAAGAAACAATTCAAAAAATTCTTAAATTTGGAAAAAGCATATCATCCAAGCCCTTAAGTAGTGATGACTTATACATGTTATATGAATCCCTTAAGGATTTCCTCTCACTAGGATCATCCACTAAAGGTTTGATACAAGAGGATAAAAAGCATTGACAATCATAATTGTTCTTCTCCCAATACCTCTCCTATTAGTGTTGAAGGTATCTTCGTGATAGAAGACATAGTCATGGACAATCATGAAATTCTTTTTTTTCATCCCCCTTGGAAATATATTATGACACATAAATCTAAGATCATGACCGCTAATTTACCTACTCTACATTAATCTCTTGGAACTTCTCCTACTCAAGAAGACATTATAGGACATGGGGAAGTAAATGTAGATAACCATGACAATCAAACCTTTTCTTCTCCTAATTTCTTCTTTAGACATGAAGAATATAGTTTAGTGTTAGAAGATATCATTATTGAGATTCATGAGAATATTATTCCTCCCTTTCTTGATGCCCCTATAATTTAGGAAGACCTATTTGAACAAAAAAGTCCAATCATTGGTAACCATGAAACTCATAGTTATCCTTCTCTTGATGTCTTCCCTATTTGTGATGAAACTACTTCAAAAAATCTAACCATGACATGTTATGAACCTCTTGTTTGTCACTTCCATAAAAGCTCTCCTACTAGGGTAGATATTATAGCACGAGAGAATGAGACCTTAGAGAAAAAGGATGAAATTATGGACAACAATAAAATTTACCCCTCTCCTAATATCTCTCCTATTAGGGAAGAAGATATTAGGGTGTTATAATATCTAATTGATGAGAATCATGATGAAAACATTATTGAAAAAGAAAATATAACCATTATTGTGATAAAGTAATTTTAGAAGAACCAAATTTTGAATGTCAAGAACATTTAGTTTGTAGTTCTCCTAAAAACTCTCCTACTATGGAAGGTATCATGGTGCAAGAAAACAACATTTTTGAACTCATTTCAAGCAATAGTAATGTGTCTTCGTTGGGTGATGATAAAAATATGATATTAGATTTTCCTTTCTTAGAGATACATCAAACCAAGATCATTGAGGTTATCCATACACAAGTGTCCATTAGATCCCCCTTGACTCTTAGAACTCCTACATATCCCATGGGACATCCTAAGAATCCTTTAATGATTCATCCACCCTCATAACAACCACAAGTTTAAGAGAAACCTATTCTCATCTTAGAACCACCTAAAAGGCAACTCGATAATGATAACGTTTCACACAATTACATTGCTCACATATATAAAAAAGTGTATACAATAAATTCCAACCTCAAACCTGAAGGACTTATGAAACAATTTTGGAAAGGATGTGATGATATAGAACAAGAAATCCATGTCCCTATAAGGACTAATGGTCTTGGTTAGTTTCCCTCAAAACAAAAACCTTCAATTAATGTCAACACTATCACAAATAATTCTTCCAAGAAAACCTTGGTACATCCTAAACTGATAGATATCTCATTAAATATGTATCAAGTAGAAACTTTGTTTAGTTATAAAAGAAAATAACATTAGTTGTTGCTCCTTGACATGTAATAGTTGTAGGATCACAGAATCCTCACTATTACATTTTTTACATTCATCACAAGTAGCAACATATCATCATCCATTATGGGCTCACCCTTTCCCTTAAAAAATTGGGGTAGAGGGGCTTAGTTAACCTTCTCCTCATATGTCACTTGTCATTTCCTCTTTTGGCTAGTTGCCTGCCTTTCATGTATATCTAAGAGCAAGCTTGGGATGTCAATGACATGCCTTAAGTTGGATCACATGTGACATACTTATCCATGATGTAGCTTCATTTGGAAACATATGACTTGGCATAGGGCTTTCCATGTTGTCTCTCATGTCTTCTTTTATGTTAGCATTTATCATTGGATACTTTAAATCAATTGCTCACAGTGATGTTATAGAAATCGCTTAAAAGTTGGGGCATACATAGATGACATATTTTGGAAAAATTTCATGGCATGATTTTTCTTTTTTCTTGTGATGTGTCCTCTTCTTGGTGTTTCCATTGGGTTTGATGCCATCCAAGAGTGTAAAATATACTAACATGACATGATGCAAATGAGGCATCCCATGGGCGGGGATCTAACACTTTGAATTGTACTCTATTGGAGATATTAGGCACAATGCTCCCTAAGAAGAATACCTTACATGAACAAAGAAAAATCCCCTCTAACAAATTTTTGACATGATATTTAAAATCATTTACAAAAATAATTATTTTGTAGTACCTTATCAAAGTTATTAAGAGGATAACTTTGGTATGGTTAGTATGATGGGAAGTTGATACACTGGCCCATGAATTTCTCATCATGTGATGGGAAGCTGACACACTGGAATGACATTCTCACTAAACCACTTCTTTCAGACAACTCACCCCATGGATGACCTAATGTTCTATGGCCCCAGAGTGAGTGCATATTTTCCACCTTGTTCTTCTTTGTTTTAGTTCTTAACATTCCATGATCACATATCTCATTTTTTTGCAAATAATACAGCTTATGTGTGTCTGTTTGTACTCATGTTGTTTTGACTTAGGATCTTGAATCTTGGGGGCTTGACCCCTTCCTTGATCTTTGTCATCCTTTTTCATCTACATTGGTATGATTGGACCCTTCTTGAATGTCTACTTTAGTGTGAGTTTGAAGAATGTTCATTCTCTCACAAAAGTGGGGCCTAAATGTGACATCAAAAGAAGGGTCCTTAGGATTTTTCATGCTCATTTAGCTCCTCCTTGCAGATTTTGGACTTAATTTCACCTTCATCTAAGGTTGTGAGGTGTTTTACACAACCACATTAGGTCTTGGGACCGTTTTAAGCTAAATTGACTTAACTATGCCCTAATTTAATGTTGTAAAATATATTTATTTATATATTCACATTAAATTTGGGAGGATTTTAAATCAAGTGGACCTAATCTTGTGTTGTAATGTTTCTTTCACATTCACATGGGATTTAGGGCTATTCTAAGCTAAATAGACTCAGTTTTTCCTTAATTTAATGTTGTAAAATGTATTTATTTACACTTTCACATTGGATTTTCACCCCCCTTGCATTTATGACCTTTATATCATCATAAATAGGCCTCTATGACCCCATATTCTGCATCCCAAGGAATATTTTGGTCAAAAACCCCATAAAATCAACATATAAACTTAATTTATGTATTCGTCGACACTTTAACCCTGAAAACAACCCCTGTGGGACCCATTCACTACTTTTGGAAAATGAGTCCCATCCAGGTGGGACTCATTTGCCCAAGGTGCTGAATGAGTCCCATTTGAGCTATTTTTGAGGTTTGAGTAGGAAAACGTGGGTTTTTAATTCAAATTTCTTAAACGCCAACATTGGGGATCAAATTAATGGTCATGTGAGTGGATTTTCCTATATAAAAAATGTTCAAAATAATTATTTCACCTAAGAAATCCAAGTAACATCAAGCCTACATGTTATCAAGTCAAGCAAGAAAGGTTGAAGCATTCCAAGATCATCAAGATAACATTTAGGATCATTTCTAAGGCATTCAAGAGCTTGAGATTCTTCATCAATAATTATAGAAATTAAAGATCCATTATGATGGAAAGGTTCTAATTGGATTAATTCATATTCATGATTCATTATCTTATTTAATCATTTGGTTTAATTACCTACAAGGGGTTTAACCAAGGCAAACCCCCATTCCCTAACAATCAACAAGTTTTTCTCTATCTTTCTTTGTGTGATTGTATATATGGTGCTTTGAAGACTTGGAGATCATTGAAGAATAGGTTACAAGCTTACTGGAGTGTTTTCCTCATTGCTAAGGTCATAATCATCACAAAAAGTCACCTACAAATCTAGAATTGACAGTTTTAGATCCAGGAACCTAGAGAAGCAAAAAGATCTAACAAAGAGGAGCAGATCAAAACTTTCAATTTCTAGAAAAGCAACACTGGTGTCATTCACATCAAGTGGAAAATTAGTCCCATTTTCGGTCAATTTTGATATTTTGGCATTTTCAGATACCCTTTTTCAATAAACCTATTCCTATGCAGAAACCTTGACCTAGGACTGATTTGGTTAGATTGGTGAATGAGTCCTAGTGGGCCAACATATCAAAATCAGTAGCATTTCCAATCTTCATTGCAGCCTCTACAAGTTTCCAGGTGTACACTTTGAATTTTGTAGTTTTCTATTTTGTTTCATTTATTTCTCTAAGTCATTTAGAGATAGTTTGCATAGCATACTATGTTTTCCAACATTTTCTTTTCCAAGTTTACACTTGGTGGCGAACCCCTCATTTGACATCATTCAATTCCATGGAGCATTCCCTTTGTCATATTTCAATCTCCTTTGCATTAAATTCTCAAGGATTTGTTCTTGAATGTGGAGTATAGAAAGACTTATTGCCCCAGGTCCTAAAACCCTAGTGAAGCACATAATTTTCCTCTTTACACTTTTAATGGGAAAATTTTAAAGATAAGCATACTTCTTAATCATAATATATAAACTACAAATTATATCTTATAAGTATGTAAAATTACCAATACCATTCCCTTTATTACTACTCAGTTCACTTAATAGGAAACCAAAATTTTCCTCAGATCATTCAATATGGTTTTCGCATAAATTTATGCTTCATGAAAATCAAAACAAGGGAAGTACCTAGATATCTTGCAGCTACTTTGAATCATGCTTCTAACTAGAAAAAAATGCAGATTTGAAGCTATCACTAGGTTCTTTGCATATAGTCTTTATCTCCTTCTATAGAGTAATAAACTTCAACAATATGAAGTCTCTTTCAAAGGTTGATTTCAATTTAAGCTTCCTTGATCAATAGTCACACATGAATCCCTTATGTTTTTTGAAACACAACCCTTTCCAAGTTAAAATACTCAAAATTTTAAGCATATGTTCAAATTTAGCAACTGCTTCAACTCTCTCAAGATAATACTCGAGTCCTTTGAAATTTTCTCTCTAGCTTCCCATTAGGGTACTTCATTATGTGAGCTTAGGTCTACCTTATCCTTTCTCATCAAGTTTCTCATTCTATTTTTAAGATATTCTCAAATAATAGACACTAGTGCAAAGATCTCAAAGTCGCCACCCACATCTAGTGGGAAATTATTAAATATTCATCGAATCATGGTAGATCTTGACAAGATTTGTCATTTTTAGGGGAAAAATGACAAATTATTGCAACATTTATAAGAATTGAATCACTTGACATCAAAGCTAAACTTGAAAGATGAATTCACTAGAAAATATTTGAATCTTTCAAATTATACACTTATGAATATCTAGTTACACTATGACTTGAAACTTCACTGGCTCTTTAAGGCAAGATGATCTTCTATCAAAGATTTCATCAGGTCATCCCCAGTAGCATAACCAATTTGTTAGTTTTTTTTAGAACCAAACTTGATCTCACCAAATGCCTATTAATTTTCCCTAATTCAATAATAAGCAAAGGTAAGGATTCGCCAACAAACAAGTAAGGATTACTAAGCCCTTACTTCTTCTCTTCGGACTCTGTGAGACCCAAGAGGGTAATCTTGATAATGTTCAATTAATTATTCCCTTGCTATTTTATCGTAGACATTAGAACAAACAAATATATTCTTGTCAACTACAAATAGATAGAATCCCTTAAGGATTTGGCTGATCCTTAGGTGAATTTCCACCTAAAGTAAGGAATAAGTGGCATCTCATACAAATATTGTTTAATTGAAGGTGTTTAGATGATTTTTATTCTCATTTTGAGCTCTTGGTCAAGTGAAAAACTCAATCATTTTTATTCAAGATCACCAAACAAATAGACCAATGCCTCGTCTTTGGGTAATGGAGTCACATTTGTAACAAACTATAATACATTAGCAATTTGACGTAGTAATTCAAAGGCTATTGACATATTGCATAACAATATTCAACTCATTGTGCCAAAAAGAAAACTACTTAGCAATCCTAAAATCTTCCCTCACAAACCCACAATCTTACTTAAGAATTTAATCAATTATTTGAATTGAAGAAAAAATAAAATCTCTCATTCAATTGAAACAATTGAAGGGTATGTGCAAGATCATGATGGGCCAAAAAGTCGCGATATGTAAGCCATATGATGGCCCATGTGGCTGATGACTTTTTTTTAAACCAAAATTGATAAAACGAAAAGGGTGTTTAGAGGGGATTCTCAGCTTTCCACCAATATAAATTATGCTTTAGTTTGAATTTAATAAATAATTACTATTCATTTTCTATTAGAATTATGAATAACTCTTGATTGATAGGATGAATGGAAAAAATCTATAACTTTCAAATGGTATCACATTTTTTGAATCCGAAACATGTGTCATATTCTATGCTTTGGATACTATAGGATTAAAAAAATAAAATTGAATTTCATGAATTTTTGACCAAGTTAAGGTGGTTAGACAGACGAGCTTTTATATTTTTTAAAAGTTGTAATAAAAAATTCATAATTAATTATTTACTTGGAAAAAAATTATAAAAAATATGCATCAAATTGGGACATGAGTCCTCTACTTATATCTAATATCTTATTGAAAAAAAATTATCATTTTATTGTGGTTAGGGTGGTCAGACAGACACCTACTTCTTATTTTTACCCTGAAATTTAAATACTGCTGCATTGAAATTTCAAATTTTCACCAAATAGATTTTAAAAAATAAAATAAAGGTCTAGTAGTTTAGAAACTACATAGAATTTTCTACAAATTCTATTTTTACATTTTTTTTGAAATAATATAGATAACTTATTCAAATTTTTACATCAAGTTGTCTAAATCTGATTTTTTGTCTTTTTATTGCCACTTAAGGGCCTGTTTTTTCCACGATGATCCTGCACATACACTGAATCCAAACAAAAATATCCTTAATCATTTCATTTATAATCTAAAGAGAAAATACACAAGAGGGAATGTACTTTCAACCTGGCATTTTCATTTATATATAGATGCTATCATAAAACTAATTAAGTTTATTACAAACCAAATTACACCCTAGACTCCATACAACTCTATTCATTTGTGCATGAATTTACAATATTCACTTTCATGAGCTCAATTTTCCAACCTAGACTAGTTGAGACCCAAAATTCAAACCTCTTTACCTAGCCCTCAAATCCCAGTTATAGAATTATGGGAGCAACAAGCATCAAACCAAATTACCATTTTAGTCACATTAACTTTTGACACTTAATTTCATTTCAATTTTAGAAACTCCCTAGACAATTATATTTGCACATTGCATAATGGGGGAAAATCAAAAGATAAAACCCATATAGTTTTTTGAAGAAGATAAACGAGCCTTCCAAAAGACATTGTTTGTCATTGCAATAGCACCAAAATATTTTGTCCACATCGACCCAAGAAGATTCACCACATTAGTACCCAAAATAAAACTTACATGTTCGTTGAAGAAGACAAACTCAATATTATGGTAACAGTGTCATCAAAATAAAAATAGAACCCTGTGTGCTACTCTAATTCTTTAGAATTAGATTAGGCACACCCGCTCTGTGTTCTTGCTGAAACTTGAGAAGATACTACCACTACATCATCAAAATCCTCTTGTGCCATTAGAGTGAGTTCAAGTATCAACCATACTCTAGGTTAGTATCTATTTCATCACTCAAAGGGGTAGCCGAATCCTCCATAGGAGAGTTGTGCCTTCCCATATAAGAATCATAAGTCTTGTCATACTTATTTTTTTTCTTCCCCCAAGACAACTGATTTCCCACGAGGCTCACACTAGTCATGACTAACAACCCTACTCCTCAGGCTATAATTACTCTTGAAACCACCCTTCTTAGACTTCTTATAGGCTTTCTTCTTCTCTTTATCTTTCTAGGAGCTATTGGTGTGCCTTGTTCAATTTTAGGCACATCACCCTAAAATTTAAGCATGTTAATTCTCTTAGCCTCTTGACTGGTTGGAAAAATCCACTAGGCTTTCTCATTCTTACATGACATAGAACAAGAACCAACCCACCCTCATTTGGTGAAAAAATCACCAGTTTATGTTCTTAAATAGAAATTTATAGAACAAAACCCTAGAATCTACACAATTCTTACTAGATCAAGTGAAGAATGCATGTAATTGAAAGCCTTACTACCCCTGGAATTTATAACCTATAAGCTACCTTATGCATAATTGGAATAGAGCAGGTATAAAAACCTACTTACCTGAGAAAATCACTTCAATACTTATCTAATTACTTGCCTTAAACTCACACACTTCTTATTTGGCTCTAAACCAACTTCTCAATTCTCAATGGCTACAAATGGTGAGATAAAATAGTAAATGATCTACATTAAGTAGCACAACCAGAGTGTGTAGCCATTAATGATCAAAGAAGGTTTGTAAAAGAGAGTTGATGAACAATAATCAAACTTTGAATCATGACAGTCAATTTTTTTGATTTAAAACACAATCAGTGACTCTTCTAAAGCATCACTCATTGCTTTTACAACTTGTTTCTCTAAAATGGTGATAACTCCTCAGAAAGATGTCATTTCACCCTTTAATCTCATTCGTCATCTCTAATTTCATAACCATCATGTATGGCCACCCTGTTTTGTGCTTCTTCAATTAAATCGACAAGGTACCCAAAGTCAACACTGAGGAGAATATTCTCTCAAAAATTCCATTGCCCATTATGGATTTTCCCTCCTTTTCCAAAGTCCAATCAGTGGTGTGAGAATCAATGCAATGAAATATCAACCGTTGGATCAAAGGCCACCTTTCATCATGTTCACCTCACATCATGTATTGCTAATTCATGCTTCAAATTCCAAATGACATCAACAATGGGAGAGAAAAGGTTATGAAACAAGATCAAGCCATGTGTATCTGCTTGAAAATTGAAGGCACAAGAAATATCACTCACAAGAGAAATTCAAATCAGCGACTGAAAGTTGGAACACATGATCACATCACTCATCATTACTTTAAGACTCAAAATATACAACCAATTTGTGATGAGAGACAAAAGAAAATGCAAAGATCACAAAGGGTTATCGTGCATCACCAATTAAAAACTCATGATCCATAACTCATCCATGATCTGTGATACAAAGTAAACACTATTGATTACACATCACTAATGTAAGTAAATTTTTTACAAAACTATCCACGATGAGCGATGGGCAACAACGGTGAATGAAAACTTAAGTGAAACAATTATGCACATGCTCATAAGCTATTTTGGAAAGGGGACCACCTAGGACCATGTAAGAATATGCCTCAAAGGACTTAAACCATATTATTCAAAGTATGCAAAGGCCAAAAGAGGTCGATCAATCAACCTTATAAAATTAAAGTATTTCTCACACCTAGGAAAAAGGGGTTGGTGATACAAAATATTCGATAAAATAAGCCTCAACTTAACTAATTGGGAACCAAAGGTAAGGATTCAACAACATAATATAATGCTAACAAGGATGAATACATAAGGCTTATTTAGGAAGGGCTTTGACAACACAACCCAAAGGAACTAATAATGGACAAAACCCCAAGTCTAGATACTTGAAACCATCCAAATTTTATAGATATTAGAAATGGAACAAAAAATTCTAGGGGTTCTATCACCTCCTTCACTATTTCTCTCATTTTCTCAACCCTCTTTATTAAGGAATATTTATCTTTTTGAATAAGAAAACTAAGTGGGGGGTGAATCTATTGTCACAGATTATAACCTTCACTTCAATTACTTTAACTAATACATAAATTCCTTAAATGATTAATCATAAAATTCCTTCAAAAAGGACCTAAAACACTTCACAAATAGATCCAACCAGTCACAACACACACAATTCCACCATTATATTCATCAACACACTCCAAATTTTTGTTGTCCTAAGCCAAAACCAAATATTTCAAGCCTAGCACTCAAGCTTGCTAGACTAGGGCACATGGTAGCACACTCCAAACACTATCACCCTACCCTAAAACTAAATTAATCTTAAAGAACAGTCCTAAAAGTTCCATTCCACCAAGCTACAAAATTTTCCTATAGTGGAATGGCCTACTTTGACATGATTTTAATCAAAACCCTAGAAAACCCTATCAAACCATGCAACCTATAGAAATTTTCCTTTGTATCCTACTAATTTGAATTAAAATCACTAAAAATTGATTCAAATGAGACATAACATGAAGGTACACTACTTCCAATTAGTTTCACATGTTTATCTCATTGTATGGGGTCATACAAAGTCTAAAAGTGTGAAAAAACATAGCAACAATATATTACTTCTTCAAATATTCAATCAACCAACCTACCTTGAGGATGTTAGAGGCCTTATATCAAGTTTTACAAGAGATACCAATAGTTTTCAACCACCATTTGAAAAGGTGCCTGTTCACATTCCCACTAACCCCAAAATTGACAAAAATGCACAATGCAACATTTACAAAATTGCAACCTTATTGACAACATTTAGTCACAACCCCACTAGGACCCTTAAAAACTTTAATCACATCACATATTGCTAAAATTGACCTTATTACACCATGAAAATAATCACACCTAACCTAGACTCTAAAATCCATATGCAAACCCAAAAATTGCAAAGGTTCTCTTGCACCATTGAATTGAGGAGGAAAAAAATCATCCTCTGGATGAAAGGAGGTCTTTGACAGATGAAGCATGTTACTTAGTGTATTCTTCAGTCATCCACTGGGCATATTGAGTAGTTATATCTTTCCATTTAACTAAATAATCATTGTATACCTTCTTTCTCATTATTTTAACCTCGCTTGTGTCTATTATGCCTTCAAGCTTCATTGGGTTGCTAGGAGGTAAATCCTTGACCCATTCATCATCTCCAACATATGAAGTACCTACAATATCACTTGCATTTATAATACCTTAAAAGGATACAAATTAGCAACATTGAAAATAGGGGATATGACAACTCCTGGAGGCAACTCAATTTCATAGGAATTCTGACCAAATTTATGCACTATTTTGTAGGGACCTATCTTCTTCATCATCAATTTAGTTATTTTACCTTTGTAAGTCTTTCTTTCTTGAGGTTTGCAAGCACCAAATAACCAAATTTGTATTGAAAATATTTCCTTCTCAAATCTGCCTTCTCTTTGTATTTCTCCACACTCTTCTTTAGGTTTTCCTTTACCTGATCATGAATGTCTTTCATAGAAATTGCAAAGTCTTCCCTTGATACAATCCTTTTCGCCATGTCTCTCAGGTCTCTAAGATCATAAATTCCTATAGGATTCATCCCATATACCACTTCAAAAGGACTCTTTCCTATACTTATTTTTATGGAGTCATTGTATGCATACTCTACCTAAGGAAGAACATAATCCCATGATTAACCATGTCCCTTAATCAGACATCTCTAAAATTTCCCAAGAGACATGTTAATAACCTCATTTTGGCCATTTTTTAGTGGATGGTATGCTGAATTAAATAACAACTTAGTACCCATTTTTTTGCACAAGGTCCTACAAAAATGACCTATAAAATTTGAATCCCTATTAGACACAATGCTTAAGGGAAGACCATGAATCATCACAATTTCTTTGAAAAAAAAACCAGCAATATGAGTTGCATAATTATTGCTTCTACATGTAATAAAATTTTCAATCTTACTAAATCTATCTACAACCACAAAGACACTATCATTCCTATTTTTGTGTTTTTGGTAGACCTAAAAGAAAGTCCATACTTATAGATTCCCATGGACAGATAGGGACTAGTAAAGGTTGATACAAACCAACATTTGAACATGTTCCTTTTTCCCTTTGAAAAATTCCACATCCCTCAACAAATGTTTTTGCATCACCATCCATCTTAGGCCAATAGTAAAACCTCTTAACCTTCTCCAAAGTTTTATCAATTCCAAAGTGGCCACTCAAGCTTCCACTATGCTTTTCCCCTACCAAATTTTCTCTCACGGAGCACTTAGGCACACACAACTGAGCCCCCTTGAATAACAAGTCATTTTGCATCACATAATCTGCATATTCACTATGAAAATTTCCTTGAAACTGACTACAAATAGAATAGGCTTCCATAAAGTCATCACCACTCTCATACATACCTTTGAGTGAATCTATTCCAATGATTTGAAGTTGTACCTCATACACCAACATAGTTCTTCTACTCAAGGCATAAAAAACCTTGTTTTCTTGTCCTTTCTTGTGCTTGATTGAGAAGGTATAGGCTTGCAAGTATTCCATCCATTTCATATGCCTATGATTCAACTTATCTTGGCTATTCAAGTAACTTAGTGCAAGGTTATCTATGAATACTAAAAAATCCTCGGGGAAGAGACAATCTCCATTTCTTGAGAGATTTAAAAATAGTATAGAGTTCAAGGTCATAAGATGAGCACCTTCTCTTTGCATAATTTAGTTTTTCACTAAAAAAGGCCATTGGTTTTCCATCTTGGCTCAAAACTGCACCTATGGAAAATCCACTTGGATCACATTCCACTGTGAATACTTTGTCAAAATTAGGGAGAGTGAGGATTGGAATTTGTGCCACTCTTGAATTCAAGTATTCAAAGCTCTTATATGCATTTGTAGTCCAACAAAACTTATTTTTCTTCACCTGCTTTATGGTGTCAATTGTTGGTGCACATATGTGACTAAAGTTCTTGATGAACTTTCTATAGAAGTTGGCTAGCCCATTAGAAATTTTGACTTCTCCCACTTTAGTAGGTGTAGGCCAACTAAGTATGGATTCAAATTTTGCAGGATCCATCCTCAAAGTCCCCTCTGATATCACAAATCCAAGATATATTAGTTCCCTCTTCATGAACTCACACTTTTGGAGATTGATAATTAACTTCTCCTCATTGATCTTTTTCAAGACCTTGTGAAGGTGATCCAAGTGATCTTATTTTGTTTTGTTGTACAAAAGGATGTCATCTAGATATAACACCAAAAATCTACCTATGAAGTTTTTCAACACCTCATTCATTAGTGTCATGAATGTACTACGAGCATTTGATAGTCCATATGGCATCACTAGTCATTCATATAAGGATTCATTGGTTTTAAAGGTTGTCTTCCACTCATCACCTTCCCTTATTCTTATATGATGATATACAGTTTTTAATTCTATCTCTGAAAATTATCTTGTACCAACCAAACTATCCATTAAGTCTTCCATCCCAAGGATATGAAATCTTTACCTTATGGTGATCTTATTTATTACTCTTGAGTTAGTACATAACCTCCAATCTCCATCTTTCTTGGGAGCCAATACTGCTAGTAAAACATAGGGACTTATGCTTTCTCTTATCATTTCTCTATCTAACAACTCTTGGATGTTCTCTTTGATCTCCTCATTCTATTGAGGGGTCATCTTATATGCTGCCTTGTTTGGTAGACTTGCACCCAATATCAATTCAATATGGTTACGTAATTCTCTAATTTGTGGTAATTCATTAGGAAAATCTCTTGTTCCTATATGCTCATACTTATCCAACAAAGTTTTTACTTCACTAGGGATCTGTATTTTATCTATTTTTGCATAAAAAATGGGCTCTCCTACAATGGAAAAACCAACCTCTTCTTTCTCTAAGTCTTTCAAGAACACCTTTTCCCTTACAACCAATACACTAGGACCATTATGGATTATATTTCCATCCTCTTGCAGAAGTTCCAAACTAATTGACACACCATCCTTCTCAATTTTATACTCATTCTTATAACCATCATGTTGATCCTTTTGGTCATATTTCCAAGGCCCACCTAGAAGTAGGTGGGACACATCCATGGGCACAATTTCATAAAGTATTTTGTCTTTATAAGGTCCAATGGAGAACTCTAACCAAGTCTTCTCATTCACAAGAACCTATTTCCCGTTGTTGAGACATAAAATCTTATATGGATTTGGGTGAGGTATTCTTTTAATATTAATTTTATCTACCATTTCCAAAGACACAATATTATCTACTAAACTAGAGTCAATGATGACTTTACATACCTTTCCTTGGGTCTTACATGTTGTCTAGAATAGAGATTTCCTTTGAGGGGGTTCCTTTGTAGTTGGTACCTTATGTTCTTCTAATCATCAAAGCCTCTCCTACTTCTGGTTTATCATGGAGAGATGATGAGTCCACACTTTCTTCATCTTCTTCACGAACAAGTTGTGTTATTCTTTCTCCACTTGGAGAACTAATACCATATATGTCCAAGCACTTCCAAGAAGGATTTCCATACTAATTATAGTTATAACACCTTCCAGAGAATGCATTAGACCCCCTTCCTTTTCCATTAAATATACCCCTACCTCTTGGTCTTCTACTTATGAAATTTCCTCTTATTTCTCCACTAGATTCTTGACTTGTGTTTTGTTCATTTGGTCCTCTTTGTGAACCTGTACCACTAGGGTTACCTCTACCCCTAAAACTCTTTCATCTGCCCCTTGGTTTCTTTTTGTTCTCCCTCTTGATCTTCTCTTCAACCTTAATGACTATTTGAAAACACTCCTCTACTATCCTAGGAGTGGTAAGGCTTATTTCAGCTTGAATTCTATATGTCAAACCATTCAAATACCTAGATAATTTCTCCCTTTTAGTTTCAATATGACCTGGCCTTATGTTGATTTTGTGGAACTCTTCAATTTAGGTTACCACATCCAACTCTTTCTACCTTAAATTTTGTAATCTCTTGAATACTTGTATGTCATAATCAATAGGTAAGAATTGGCTCTTTACCTTCGCCACCATCTTGTCCCAAGAATTGATCTGGGAATTACCGCTCTCTTTCCTTTCCTCTTGGGTGTAATTCTGCCATGTCAATGTTGGTCCCTTCAACTTAGTTTTGGAAAACTTGACCTTCTTTTTTTAGGTATCTCCCTATAATAAAAATAATTGTCCAAAGAATCTATCCATTCAATTATCTCTTCTCCATAAATATTTTGTTAGTGTAATTAATATTTAATTGCACTTGCATAACTTTACGTAGGTTTTGCTTAGGTAATAATTAGTTTACTTAATTAATACATAAGCTTTATTTAGTTGAGATATTTTTAGGTCAACATTAGGGTTGCATACTTTGCTTTTATAAAGCAAATCATCTCATTGTAATCTTTGAATTCCTGAATAATATCAATTTGCAAATTTCATGCAAAGCTCTGATTTTTCATTGTTTTTATCTTATGTGGAAGGTGTTTAGGTTTGCATGTATAATCTTGGTTTCTAACATGGTATCAGAGCCTTGACATGCATCCCCTTCTCAAATTCTGGAGAAAATCATTGTAGAGTTCGTTCGGTGTTCCTCGAGGGTATCATGCATTGAGTTCATCTATGCAACATTTTGGATCAAATTGGACTTCACCATTGGATTCAGAGCACTAGAAGAATTCAGGATTGGCTTTTATTTTTCTGATTTTGGTCATCGTTGAAGAAATTTGTGAGGGTTTCAAGTTCGGTGAATTTTTGGAAGCTCTAGGGGTAGCCTATTTTTCAGAGCATCTTGGAGCAAAACAGACACCGCCATCGCATTCGCAACAGCCAAAAACCTTAAGATCACATGCCGTTTCATCGATTTTGGAACAGTTGATTCGAAAAGCAATTTTGTTTTGCCAGGGAAGTCGTACGGCCTCCCTAGCACGTGTTACGAGGCACAAAAATAAAAAAAATAAAAAAATGATTTTTGGGGGATCCACACCACTGCCTCCAGTTATAAAGGTCTTAGTTGCTAGGTGGCCACTGGGCAGCCACCAGGCAACCACCTGTCTATGGCTTCGGCAAGCGGCACCACCAATGAGCCACTGGTCAGCCCAGCCCCCGCGGGCCCCTTTGCTCTCTGCGCACAGTCATATGGGGGACCGGGCGCTATGCACCCAACCCCCAACCGACCTCCTAGCACTCTGCGTAGTCATATGGATGACCAGGGGCTCCACCCCAGCCCCCTATCCGCTAGGTTCTAGTCGGGTACATGACTAGGGGCCAAATTTGTTTTAGCCCCCTGGGCTACCTGTAGGCCTTATTGGCCATTCTGGAGCACTTTCACCAAATTAGGCATAACGTTTGCATACAAAGTTAGTTTTTCATAAACAAGATATCATTGGAAAGCTAGTTCTAAGCCCCTTTTGATGGTGTAGGTTTTTTGCCTGATTATATTCCAGTTTTATGTTCAAGGTCCTTGAACTCAAAACTTGTTTTTTTCACTCCGGAGGGCATATCTTTTGACTCAATGATCCTTTTTCTGCCATTCTTGTGTGATTAGAAAGCTGGTTCAGTCCTTTACACAGATTAGAGGCCTATTTTCATTGTCTATTTATGCTATTTTATGCATTATCTCATTTTGCAATCATTGGGTATTGTAATAAATGAAATAATATAAAGTTCCATCAAGGGGGTTTCTTGCATAATAATCTGATTAGAGTGTGCATGAACTTTGATCTTCATTGTGTTTTGATGAAAAATCTCATGGATTGTAATCTAGTTTCTTAGTTTCTTTTGGCCACTTTTTTTTCTTAGCTTGACATATATTAGATTCATTTCGGATCCATCCCAATTTGAGGGCCACTAAATTTGTGGTCAATGTTCCCCAGTCTTTATAGTACTTGTTCCCATGGAAAATTTTTAGTCTCAGTTTGGAATCGACATTGAGATTCATGGCTTCCAGATTCTGTCATCATCATATCATCTACTATTGCTTTATGGGTTCCAGGGTTGTTCCTGTTTGGTGTTTTCGAGTGTTCCATGGCATCGGGTTTGTTGTTTCATCATAATGATTCCAATATGGTTTTTTGTAGATACAAGTATCTCTCCTTGCTTTCCGGATTGCGGTTCTAGTGTTACTCTATAGTGTTCTTCCAGTGATTTTTTGTAGCATGTCATCTCATTGTAGGGTGGTTTTTCCCACTAGGTTTTCCTTCTCTACCTCATTATTGTATTTGTACATGGGTACCTGATCAGGCCTTGTTGCTGGGACCCATTCATGATTTCTTGCATTCATCTTAGTTTTAGGTGCATGCTTATTTAGTCTCCCTAAGTTGCACTTATCAGGGGGTGTTAGTGTAATTAATATTTACTTGCACTTGCATAACTTTACTTAGGTTTTTCTTAGGTAATAATTAGTTTACTTAATTAATAAGTAAGCTTTATTTAGTTGAGCTATTTTTAGGTCAACATTGGGGTTGCATACTTTTCTTTTTAGAAAGAAAATCATCTAATTGTAATCTTTGAATTCCCAAATAATATCAATTTGCACATTTCATGCAAAGCTCTGCTTTTTCATTGTTTTTCTCTTTTCTAGAAGGTGTTTAGGTTTGCATGTCTAATCTTGGTTTCTAACATATTTCCACCATACATAGGTAGCTCCATATTCAATTCTTGAGCCTCACCTCTTGCAACCTTGAGAACTTGAAAAAATTCCTTTCTTTAGGATTCAACTCACCTTGTGGTCCTTTAGGAGGGTTCTCTCCTTCTGCCCCCTCTTCATCTTTAGGCTCACTCTCTTGTGCCATACCCTTACCTCATTTTTCTCTAACCTCCAATTCTCCCATATTGGCTAGCATGGCTTCTTTTCTCTCTCTTACGGCTTTAATCTCCCTAGAAACTACTAATCCACCTTTTGGAGGCATATTAAATACTTTATCCTTCAAATATTCTTCTTGAAAGTCAAGTATTCTTTCCAATTGATATCTACCTAAGGTTTGATACCACCTGATGCAAGGTAAGGTGATAATTAGCTTCAACTAAACTAGTTTATCTTGTCTTGGAAGCCTCAAACCCAATCTAGGGTTGTTCCTTTCAATATCTCACCCACTAGCTTGTAGGTCACTAAACACTCTTATTCAACTATATTTTAGATAAGGTCATATAGATACCTTTCTTTATCTTTTTAGAGACCCATTAGTCTCTCATTAAACATATCAACCTATCGCAGTAGGTTGTTTGGGAAAATCTTACCCAAAAGTATCCTATAGCGTTGATTCTAGGCCAAATTAGGCCTCTTTTCCAAAGGAGTTACTCAAATTACTTCACACATGACCTGAAAGACTTCACCAGCAGATCTATCCAGTCAAAAAATAGATAATTCCACCATTAGATTCATCAACACACTCCAAATTTTTTCTATCCTAAGCCAAAGCTAAAGATTTCAAGCCTAAGACTCAAGCTTGTTAGACTACAGTATGTGCTAGCAGCCTCGAAACACTATCACCCTACCCTACAACTAAAGTAATCTTAAATATCACTCCTAAAATATCTATTCCACCAAGCTATAAAATATTCCTATGGTGGAATGGCCTACTTTGACATTATTTTAATCAAAACCTTAGGAAACCCTATCAAACTCTACAACATTTAGAAATTTGGTTTTATCTCCTACTAATTTGAATAAAAATCCCTAAAAATGGATTCAAATGAGAGCTAAGATGAAGTAACACCACTTCCAACTAATTTCACATGTTTATCTCATTGTACGGGTCCGTACAAAGTCTAAAAGTGTGAAAGAATACAAAAACTCACCAGAAAATAGAGCAACAATGTATTACTTCTTCAAATATTTAATCAACCAACCTGCGTGAAGGATGTTAGAGGCCTTACATAAATTTTTACAAGAGATACCAATGGTTTTCAACAACCATTTGAAAAGGTGACTGTTCACATTCCAACTAACCCCAAAATTGACAAAAATGCACAAAGGAAGATTTTTAAAATTGGAACCTTATTGACAACATTTAGTCACAACCCCACTAGGACCCTAAAAATTTTTAGTTACATCACATATTGTTCAAACTGGCCTTATTACACCATGAAATAAATCACACCTAACCTAGAATCCAAAATGCATATGCAAACCCAAAAATTGCAAAGGTGCTCCTACATCAACTAAGACCCATAAGAGATCCAACACGGTTCATGAACTTCGAAGATAGTGCTTAACACATAGTTGACCAAACCAATGTAAAACAAATAGAAAAATTAAGCTCAAAACTTCTAGGAGCCAAAAGTATCTTCAATGAAATCTGAACATCTTATCTCTAGAACCACAAATCAAAAGAATTCATCAAAGATAAATCCAGACCAACAACATTTCTCTCATACCTTTGCTAGAACATAGAAAATCATAGTTCACAACTAGTGAACACAACTAAAACTTCACAAAAAACCAACAGCCAAGAATATGGATATCACAACCTTCAACAATCATGACTAACATATCTTAACCATACAACCATATGCACAAGTATAGGAACAACATCTTGAGCAACAACTAAGTACCTATAATCTTCCTTCAATATAATTTTCTCAATATTCTCAACATATACAACCAAAAAAAACTAGTAGATAACTAGTTGTCTAGCTGAAATAAATGAAAACACTTTCATTCCTTTTACAATTCTTATAACAATCTCCCCCTTTGTCATTGATGGCAACACATGATGTGAAAACACATCAAAGGCACCATACCAGTTTTGAATATACTTCTCAATATTTTTATTTTTGCTTCTCCCCTCAAAAGATCATCTTCCTTATCACCTTATTTCTCTCATTATATTTCTCTCCCCCTTTGACATCAATGTAAAAGGAAAAAAATATATGTTCACTAAATCTTACTTTGACATGAAAACATAACTCCTAATGACAACACTTGAAACTACCTACTCCCCTTGAGAGGTTGCCACTAAAACATCACTCTAAAAAGATAGAACCATGAATCCACTAGACTAATGCATTTCCAAATGTATCTTAGTTTATTAAAGGAGGGGCAATAACCCCTAACTTCTCTCAGAGATAATAAGAAGTATCTCTAGGAAGAGATTTTGTAAATATTTTTGTAATCTGATCCTTTTTCAAAAGATACTCAAGTTTGAATTCATTCGCCATGATCTTATCTCTCAAGAAATGATATTTGGAAGATATATGTTTCATTTTGAGTTCATCACAAGATTCTTCAAAATGTTAATTACACTTGTATTATCATAGAAGATAGAAATGTGATCATCATATAGGCCTGTTATATCTTTCAATATCGGTTTCATCCATAGAAATTATCTATAGAAAGATGCAACAACAATATAATCAGCTTCAACATTAGAGAAATATATTGAATCTTGCTTCTTGCTCAACCATGCCACCAACCCGCATCTAAGAAAGAATGCACGACACTTGTACTCTTTTTGTCATCTATACTTCCGGCCCAATCTACATCTATATAAGAACTAAGTGTAAAGTCAATATATCTAGGATACCATAATCCATAATCCATAATCGAGAGTGCCATTCAAGGGTATGTGCAGGATCATCATGGAAAAAATAGGCCCTTAAGTGGCAATAAAAAGACAAAAAATTAGAGTTAGACAACTTGAAGTAAAAATTTGTATAAGTTATCTATATTATTTCAAAAAAATGTAAAAATAGAATCTATAGAAAATTGAATGTAGTTTCTAAACTACTAGACCTTTATTTATTTAAAAAAAAATTATTTGGTGAAAATTTGAAATTTCAATGCAGTAGTATTTAAATTTCAGGTTAAAACTAAGAAGTATGTGTCCGTCTAACCACCCTAACCACAATAAAATAATAATATTTTTTATAAGATTTTATTTATAAGTATAGGACTCATCTCTTGATGTGATGCATATTTTTTAATAATTTGTTTCTGTGTAAATAATTAATTATGATTTTTTTATTACAACTTTTAAAAAATATAAAAGCTCATCTATCTAACCACCTTAACTTGGTCAAGAACTCATGAAATTCAATTTTTTCCATTTTAATCCTATAGTATGTGAAGCATAGAATGTGACACATGTTTCACATTCAAAAAATGTGATACCATTTGAAAGTTATAGATGTTTTTCAATCAGCCTATCAATCAGGACTTTATTCGTAATTCTAATAGAAAATGAATAATAATTATTTATTTAATTCAAATTAAAGCATAATTTATATGGTGGAAAGCTGAGAATCTCCTCTAAAAACCCTTTTGGTTTCATTAATTTTGGGTAAAAAAATTTCGTCAGCCACATGGACCATCATATGGCTTACATATCACCACTTTTTGGCCCATCATGATCCTACACATACCCTCAAATATCTAAATATTCTTTTAAATACGACATATGTTTCCTTTAGATCTTCTTGAAATATAGTTACAAGATAGACCACATGCATAATATTTGGTCTAGTAGCAGTCAAATATAGTAGTCCACCAATCATATATCTATACTTGCTCTGATCAGCCTTAGGTGAATCATCATCTTTACCCAACTTGCAACTAGTCACCATAGGAGTACTTATCGATTTGGAACCATCCATCCCAAACTTCTTCAACATCTCTCTCACATACTTTGATTGTGAAATAAAAATTCATTTCTTTGTTTGATTAATCCATAGCCCGAGAAAGAAATTAATCTCCCCAAACATAAACATTTCAAATTATTTCTACATCTCTTCTAGAAACATCTTGCACATATTTTAATTTCCTCCAAAGATAATGTCATCAACATATACAACTACAATAAATATTTTATCATTTTCTATCTTAAAGTAGAAATTATTGTCTATCGTACCTTTCTTAAATCCTTGTTGAATGAAATACTTATCTATCCTTGCATACTAGTCTCTAGGAACTTGCTTCAATTTATATAAATATTTCTTCAATCTGCACACCATATCCAGTTGATTTATTAATTGAAATCCTTCTGGTTGTTCCATTTAGACTTCTTCTAACTCATCATTCAAAAATGCTAACTTGACATCCATCTAATAGAATTTGAAATCTTTATAAGTAGCTAATGCCAACAACATCCTTATAGATTCCATTCTTGCTACTAGGGAAAAATTCTCCTAAAAATATATTCCTTCTACTTGCGAGTAGCCTTTACACACAAGCCTTTCTTTGTTTCTGAAAACTTCTCTATTCTCATTCAACTTATATTTGAATACCCACTTCGATCCAATGATATTTTTGTTTGTCGTTCTTGGGACCAATTCCCTAGTCTAATTCTTCTCAATCTGCAAAATTTCTTCTTTCATTGCTTCATTCCAATGTTCATCCTTAAAAGCTTCACTTACTATCTTCAGCTTAATCTCAAAGAATAAACACAATTTTACTTCAACATCAACTTTTCTTTTGGTTAACAAGATTTTTCTTTTTATCATGTGGTGTTGTTTGGGAAATCATAGATTGATTGGAACTTTGGTCTTTCTCCATCCACACTTTCTTAGATTTCTTATCAACCTTCTCCTCCTCTTTCTCAAGAGCCTTAATTTCCCTTTTCAAGTTGGGAAGTATGATTTTACTCTATTCAGACTAAACATTTGATCTTATAAATTTTGTTCTATATTTTCTAGCTACATGACCAAAATTGTTGCAGTTGTAAGAAATTACATTCATATCCATCAAAGGAGAAAATATTTTTTTCTTACAAAGTTTCTACTCCTTTTAGGGGTTGTTCTACATTATTTAGCCTTATTCCAAAATTTATTACAAGAATAATAGTAACCATAGATGTATGATGAATACCTTGTCATTGTATTTCAGTGAGTTGGATGAGGTGGTCTTTTTTGTCCTTGCCTCCTATGACACCTTTTTCCTTGTCTCCAATAATCTAATTTTCTGAATGACTAATATTTCAGTGTGCTAGGGGACATCAGCAGAGCATATTCTTCTCTTTCATTCTATTCATTTTTCTTTTCCTGCTCATCTTTATCTTTTTATTCCACAATTTCTTCTATTCTTGCACAATCATGTTCATCAGTTACATATCCATCAATATCAATTGAATTCTTTAGTGTTACATCAATGTTTATATTTGAGCTCTCTACAATCTTTCTCAATATTTTACTAAAACATATGTATTCCTTGCTTTTGGTAGAGTATCCAAGAAATATTCATTCATCACTTCTTGCATCAAACTTGCCTAAAGTTTCTTCATTTCTTCTGATATAGCATTAGCTTTCGAATACCTTGAAATGTTTAACTATAGGAATTATTTTGTGTCATAGCTCATAGGGAGTCTTTGTACTATTTGCTCTTGCTTGAACTTGATTGAACACATATACATCAACATGAATAGCTTCTTTCCAGTAAATGTTTGGTAATTCGACATCAATGTGTTGGCCCAAAGTTGTCGTTGCACCAAAAGATCAACCTATTAATACCTAATACAACTTCCAAAGTTAGCGGATCCATGGGAGGTGATCTTACTCCATGTCACGAATCCCAAGGGGAGTGTTGACCATCTACCAAAAAACTCCCCCTCAACATTACCAAAGGAGATTTGAACCTATCACCTTTGGCTCTGATAGCACTTGTTGGCCCACAGTTGTCCTTGCACCAAATGGTTGACATGTTAATGCCTGATAAAACTACTAGAGTGAATGGATCCAAGGGAGGCGTTTAGTCCATGTCATGAATCCCAAGGGGAACGCTGACCATCTTCCAACACAATGATCATTGACTTAGCAGATCTTGAACCATTCTATTTTTCCTTTCAATGACTCTATTTTGCTGAGGATTTATCATAGAAAATAACTCACCTTAGTACATGCACTTCACAAAACATATTGAACTCATGGGAGGTGAATTATCCACCTATGTTAGATCTTAAGTATTTTATCTTTAAACTTGCTTCATTTTCAACCATATCCTTGAATTCATTGAATCTATCTAATGCATCTTATTTCTCTCTAAGAAATGTAACCCATGTATATTTAGAATAATCATCAATTAAAATAATAAAGTACCTTTCAACAAGTATACTTCACACTCTCATAGGAACACAGAGATCTGTATGAACAAAATCTAGTAATCCATTAGTAGATTGTTCTCTTGATCTGTAATGATTTCTTGCTTGCTTCCCAAATTGATAATTCTTACAAATAGCATTATCAATCTTTGTAATTATTGATAAATATCTCACACCTTGAACAACACTAATCATTTCCAAGTTATCAAAATTCATGTGACGCATTCTCTTATTCCTTAACCAATTTTCATTTGTCTGAGTCATAAAGCATCTTTCATCAACACCCTTAAGCTGATAAATATTCCCTTCTGATTTCTTTCCTATAGCAATCAATGTTTTGAATCCTTGCCAGATCTCACATTTCTCATCCTTAAACACAAGGTCATATGATTTTCTACACATTTGACCAATTCTCAAAGAATTGTGACTTAAGCCCTTAGCATAGTAAATATCATTCGTATGATGCTTGCCATCAAAACTTACTCAATCTATCCCATAGATTTTAACACCAGTATCATCTCCAAAAATAACTAGACCTCCATCATATTTCTCAAGCTTTACAAACTTACTCTTATCACTAGTCATCTGATGTGAGCAACCACTATCAACTACCCAAAAATTCTTTTTTATTTAGCATGTAGGGGACAGATAATCGTACCTTCATTTCTCTCCTTCTCCTTCTCCGAAGGACTTTCCTTTACCTATTTTTCTGAATTAGTAGGAGTAGGTTCATCCTTACTCACCAAGAAAAGCATTCATTGTCATCTAGATCTTCATATTCTGAATCTTCATCTAAAATACTAGCATTCTCATTTACATAGTAAGTTATGTTAATCTTCTATCCTTTTTTTTCTCTCTCATATCTTTGTTTATTGCTTTTAGCTCTTTCTGGACACTTTACAACATACTGACCTATTTCTCCACAGCTAAAGCACTTAAAGGGAAAATTACCTTCATACTTAACGGAGCCTTTTCTCATTCTTCTAACAAAGTTGGCTTCTATTTCATCAAAGTTTTATTCATCCGTATCTTTAGTTTTTGTAGCTTTAAAAGAAATATTTGTCTTACCTCCATTTCTTAGAATCAACTTCCTCATCTCATAAGCTATCAAAAATCCTAACAAAAGATCGTTACTACAAGTATTATAATCTATAGTTTTCTCAATAGCACTAAACTTTTCACTATAAGCATCAAGAATAATTATGGGAAATTTCTTTACAATCCTAGTTTCATCTATAGTAGTGCTAAGAGATCACCTTACAGCCACTTACTCATCCAATATCTATACATAAGATTTGCAATTTTCATCTTTAGACATATGTATAAGATCAAACTATGTTTCAAAATTCTACAATTTTGCCTCTTTACTCTTTCATCACCATCATGTTTTCTTTCTAAAGAATCTTGGACTTCCTTAGCTATCTTTAAATTCTAAACCTTAATCAACCCAGAATGTAGAAAACTATTATTCAAGATGAACTTCACCTTACAGTTTGCTTCATGTAATTTTATTTCTTCAGGTGTACTTGGACCATTAGTAGGAGTGTAAGGATTCTTGTAATTTTTCTCCACATCATATTCACAATACTCCAAATATTCTTCAATCAAAACTTTCCATATACCATAATTAGTTCCATGAAACCTCGGATAATCAAAGATCATTTTGCTAGCCATCTTAGACCTTCCTCAAATGATAAATCTCTTCACCAAGGAACCAAGCTTTGATACAAATTTTTTAATAGGAAAACTAAGAGGGCGGTGAATTACTTGTCTCACATTATAACCTTTAATTCAATTACTAGAACTAATACATTGTAACGCCCCGCCACACAACCCTAGAGGAAGTTACAATTAACTACTTAAACAAACTAAATTTCTCTTTGTTTAAGTACAATTAATAAGCAAGTTCATTAACTAAAGCCAAAAACCTCTAAGGTTATGAGACAAAGGTTATATAGAACCTCAACAAAAAATATGAACTTAAACCTCATTCATTTACTTAATAATTTAAAAACATACATTCCAATAAGATGAATTACATCAAAGCATAAGAGATAACTTTCAATTCCATTTATCGATAATTAAACAATATGATTACAACTCTCATTCCCTAAATGAGGTAAATGCAATAAGCATGATAATAATTAAAACTTTCCACCTCGATAACAAATGAGGGGTAATAAATCACAAGAACAACTGAGATGAAATAAAGCAAGAACTGAAACTAAACCCCACGAGCTCTCCAACTGGAAATCTTGTCAATATGAACATGAAGAAAGCCCAACGAATTAAGGTGCACGCCACCCAACCAAGTGGAACCCAAAGGACCACCCCCCGTGCTAGGAGATAGTAACAAGGAATCCCATCCAAGACCATCTACCTCTAGACACGGGCTAACACATAACTCAACCAAACTGACACAACCAAACATGTACCACATAAGTACAACACAAGTACAACTTAAGTACAACTCTAACCTGGTCAAATTGCTTCTAGATATAGAGTAGATCAAGTAAGTTAAGAGAACCATATACATAAAATCAAATAATGACTATTATCCTAGACGGAGTGTAATCACACAATTTGTCATGAGTTACCCACTACGGATCTTCATAGGCTCCAGTTATCTTGGTGGCCTCAACTGATCCCCGACCCTCATACTTACTAATGAGGGATAAAAAACCCCTCGTACAGACAAGATAGATGACCTTGTCATTCCAAGCCTTCCCACTCACCCCAAGTATAAACAAGTAGTTGCGAATATGAGTGAGGCTAGAACTTATCTTTATTAGTGTGAAGTACCACCTAACCTCTAAGTACATTTCTTTAGTTTTCACTTAATTAAACTACTTCTGAAGGTTACCCAGTCTTACCTCTTACAGGCTCTAGTCCCTAATGGAAGCCACTCCTCTACTTGACAATATACACACTATCCAATTACCAAGGGTACCAAAGTGAAAATAAACAAGATATCATGACCACTCCTTTCTCAGGAGGTGACATAAGATAAAACCCTCTCCAAACACATGAGGTAACAACAATAACAAAACCACTCATTATAAGGAGGCACAAATCACATCATTCACTCCTAATCCAAGGAGGTACAAAACATCACTGTTCGTGGAAACCAGATAATAACATTGACATGACCTCATGCACTACCCGAGGGAATTCACAACATGTTGACATCACAAAACGTCAAACTCCAACCTCTAGGGATCATCTAGAAGACTTACAAATTTAAAACACTTAACCCATTTCCCAAAACAAGAACATGAAAGAAATATTCACTGAGAGCAATTGAAAGAAACTAACTTTCGATATTCTAAATCCATTTCTTGTACTATCATTCACTACCTAATTTCCTTAAGAGAACTAAATTAAAATTTTGTCTCTACTAGACAAAAGATGAAATTCAAACCAAATTTTTAATTTCACTAATTGTTTCAATGCTAACAAGTAATCATTTATATTCCTACGTTTCAGAACATAACATTTAGAAATTACAATAGGTTTATTGCAAAATAAATCATTAAATATTTACGATGCTAACCACATTTCTTTCCAATTCTATGTTTAACATTTCAAATATGCATTCAAAATTTCAACTGATAATTTTGACCAAAAACTTCATAATTTAATTCTCACTTTGACATTTAACACATCCCATTGATTTAAATTAACATTTAAAAAAAAATATGCCATAGTGAAATATATACAAAATTATATAATCACATACCAAAAATAAATCTTCATTATATATGTATTTCAAATAATACTCATATATAATTATTTATATATTAATACTTTAATATTATAAAATATAATATTAAATATTAATATATATT
Organism: Sequoiadendron giganteum; assembly: GCA_007115665.2. Lineage (NCBI taxonomy): Eukaryota > Viridiplantae > Streptophyta > Pinopsida > Cupressales > Cupressaceae > Sequoiadendron > Sequoiadendron giganteum. The sequence continues at coordinate 174,020,869 of CM021108.1, forward strand.
ATGTTAATATTATAATATTATATATTATAATAATAAATATATATTATATTTATTAATATTACAATATTTTATATTATAATAATAAATATTAATGTATATTATGTGTATTTTACATATATATTAATATTTTATATTATAAATATATAATATTAAAATATTCATATTAATATCTTTAAAAAGAAAAACAAAGTTAAAAAAGGAACCACATACTACCTTGGTTCGCGCACGTGCCTTACACCATGGGTAGTTGTGTTTACACACAATCGACCCCTATTAATGGTGGAGACTATGTGTAAACATAGTCATCCTCATTGGGCGTGACCATGGAGGGGAGAGGGGAGAGCGCTTAGCATGGCTCCCTCCACTTGCCTCCCATGGGGGCACGGTGGGGGGTGAGCCCCCTACGACCTCCCCCAAAATTTTAAACATTTAAAAACCCTAAAAAAAAATGTAAATTGTTTTTTTTTCGACTACGAATTTTTTAAATGAAATCCGCCATTTTTTTTTCATTCTGGTTTTTTCTCAACAACAATTTTTTTTACAGAATGTGTGTGTGTATATATATATATATATATATATATATATATATATATGCATATATATATATATATGCATATATACCCATATATACATATATTATAAATATTTTCTTTTTGTAAAAATATTCAAACCATAAATTTAATTGGACAAATAATTTCTAAGAAAGAATAATAAACAGACATATTTCAATTTCTTTGAAGCAATTCATTTTTAAATAGGTTTTTTTGCAAATGAATTATCTTATTTAACATGGGTCTTTTTCTTGCAATTTACAACTAGAATTTAAATGATTTCCAACAGCATAATCAAACTGTATAACCTTTCAATATGAAACTACTAATTGAATGAACCTAATTTTTCTTGAGCTTGTGAAGAGATCCAGATGGTGCTCAACTTCCAACTTCAGCTCCATGAATTTTCACAACTTCTATCCAAAACCCACAAAAATGCACAAATCCTCCTCTCCTCTATTTTCAAATTTCAAAACTTTCTAAGAAAAACTTGTGAAGAAAAAACCCAATAAGGAAAATTTTCCCCAAAATATCCATGCACCAACCCTCATAAATTTTCAGAAACAAAATAACAAATATCTTCTAATTTCAATTTTTGAATTCAAATTTTCTAAAATGAAATTTAAAACATTTTCTTTTAATTTTCAATTTCATCTTTTCAATATTCTCAATTTCACACAAAACTCTGTTAACTCCAAAATGAAAAAACTTAATTTATTTCAAATCAATTAATTGAATTAACAATAAACTAAATCTAATCAAAGATTAAATTTATTTATTAAAAAATTAAATTAATTAATAAATTAAATCACATTTCAACATAATCCAGATAAAGCTAAATGGCAATTTAACTACTAAGCATATATTTTAGCCTTTTTCCAAACATTGCCATTTAAACTGAAAACAAAGCCGGAAGAACAACATTAAGGCAACTTAACCCGACTAGCACTTGACAACACACTATGACTAGGGTGATGACTTGACATGAAAATCCTAGCTACTATCTCCCAATCGAATACCGTTGGGCAATGGACACGCTCAAACCTGTGAAACCAGATGGAGTCAATGTTCTATACCTGTCAACCTATGAACAAAGAATATATCCACATGCATATATATGTCATACTTAAAACACACCATGAAGAGGAATCACAGACTCGTAGGTTACTCACAAGCGATTGATGCGATACCGTCCCCTTCACCAATATAGTGTAACTAACTAACAAATCTAACATACCAATATAATCCAAAGCATAAAACATCATTGATTCAAACATCCATAATGCTAATCTAGAACATGCCACAATGATAACATCAAAATAAAATACCATCATATCAAAAGATAACATTAACATCATTTTATAGATAGCAAACAAATAACAGTCGGGTACCATAGTCAGGGTACTAACAGAAAGTATAACATAAAAGAGTAGAACATTGTTCAATCAAAAAGACAAAACAACTCGGGGTATTACATCCTCCCCCGCTAGGGTTAGGATTACTCCTAGAAGCCTACAAACTAGTAGGGATATAACTCCCACATAAAAATTGCACACAAATCAAAAACTTGACCCTTGGGGACAAGCATCCTACACTAGATGACCAACTCCAAAAGTCTTAATGACAACTCCCTAATACCTAGGCTGATGGTCATCAACCGCAGCATATGCTCGATGAGATCTACCTGCATTCCCTACTGTCAACTCTGAAACTTCTGGGCCCTAAATAAAACTATAAGTGTTATGATGCGGATAGTTCCTAGCAAGATGGCCCTATTGGCTACAAGATTAACACCTCATGTTACAACCAAACCCTTTATCTCCTATAGGTGCATTAGACTAATGCATACTACCCCAATCAGCCACAGACTGTGAACTCTGGGTTGGCTGCTCTTGCTGATTGCGCTTGTTGCGCCATCAGTTCCGGTTCCTCCTAGGTGAAGAACCTTGATCATCCTGACATGGCTGAGAGTCCTTATGCTTCCCAAGCACACTCTCCTATTGTTGACCACTTTGAGATGGTCCTTGCCGAGATCGAGAAGGTGCACCTCCCTAATGCTACCCTCCTTGAGCACTAGATCCTGCTACTAAATTGCTACCAATCTGTAAACCCACATGACCTCCAAGTGCCATGGTCATGTTCTCCTCAACAAGGCATGCTTTCTCTATTTCTAGCTCCACGGTTTTGGGTTCAAAATCCCTCACACCACTACTAAGACGAGCATTTAAGCCCTTGAGCAAATAGTGCATTAGGGTAAAAGCACAAAGTTGTGTCACACTTTATAAAGGAAATAGCCAATGTTGATCCAACTTTTAAACTTGAATCACTAAAAAGTGGCATATATGTTTTGAAATTTTTAGATGATGTAAACTAGTAAAATATGTATTTTTTAGTATATTTTATGTTTGTATTTTTTATAATAAATTAAAAAATTATTTTAAACTAGTTTTTCATAAATTAACACTATCATTTAGTTGTTGATAAAATGCTGAAAAAATGAAGTTGCACGGGACGTCAAACTTTTTATAGTAAATATTATTTTTTTCTTTATTTTTTTATTTTTGAAACTTTAGTGCATGGATATATTTTTTAACAATTTTGATAAATATATATTTTTATATAAATATGAAAATGTGCGTGAATAAAAAATAACTTTTTTCATCAGACGTCAACATTCATATTAAATATTTATCTAAAATGGAAAAAAAATTATACCATCTTGAAATAGATTATTTTATCTAGTGGATCATATTTTTTTCTATTTTTTTTAATAAGTTTCAGTATTTGTCCTTGGCATGGTAATCAACCTAATATTTTTTGCTGATAACCTATTTTTAGTATAAATATAATTATAAATATAAATAATTATTAAACTATTAAAATAAATATATTTTTGAAAACTACACTTATGGATCTACAAAAGGGTATTTTTACATTTAAAAAAAAATGTTATTTACATGAGGAATTATTAAAACTTCAGGTTTTTCAAATAATTTTTTTTTTGGTAAATTGGACTCAAAGTAGTGCTTCATATATTTTTAGCCAACAATTTTGGTTGAATAAATTTTGGAAGTATTTAACTTAGCTATAATGAATCTTACTAGGTCATATGTTTGACCAAAATTGATTTTTAGTTAGAAATACTTAAATTTAGTTGTGCTAATATGTTGGTTGAAAGTGTGACATAGCTTTGTGCTTTTACCCACTAACATAATCTCATCGTCACCAATCCCTACATACTATTTGAGCTCATAAAAGCATCACTCGTATTGCTCAACAGATAAGGCCATCTGACGCAAGGCATGAAATTCGTTGCCTCGACGCTGATGCCAATGCTCAAATAAGAATTAAGCCCTTAATCTCTCTAGAAAGATCTCCCAAGATACTAAGTGAATGTCAATATGGAGCTTTTTCTCCTCTATCCTCCACCATGTGGATGCAAAACCTCTCAGCTACATGATAGCATAACGAGCTTTGGTTTTACTGCCACATTGGTGCATGGCAAAACACCTATCTAGGTCTATAAGCCAAGTCTCGGCCTCTAAACCAGTACCCGATCCATCATATAATGGAGGAAGTGCCCTGAGTAGGTCCCTCATGTGTGACTCAAACTGGGGAGGAACTTCCCTCATGACCAAATTAACCTGAACCTCTACCTACCTCAGACCAAGGAGTGCCAAAGCCTCCTCAGGTGCTCTACGTGCAACCTCAATCCCTACTGGTTCCTACTGACGACCACTGACCCCTGGTGCATACTGAGATTCCTGATGTTCTTCTTGATCTGGAACAAATGATACACAAGGAGGAGAGTCATGCTAACTCCCACCATGATCACCTATACGGCCACGACCATGCCCTCTACCTCTTCCGTGTCTAGGAGGCATAATCCTGCACAGACACTTCAGGGTATTAGGCAAGGTACACAACTTAGAAACCTAAAAAATGGAAACCTTAATGGCTCGACCATAATCCCAGAGTACCTAGTGTTTAAACCTTGGCTTTGATACCATGTGTAATTCCCTACCACACAACCCTAGAGGAAGTTGCAATTAACTACTTAAATAGACTAATTTTTATTTTTAAGTACAATTAATAAGCAAGTTCACTAACTAAAGCCAACAACGTCTAAGGTTATAAGACAAAGGTTATATAGAACCTCAACAAAAAACATCAACTTAAACCATGTCATTCATTTACTTAATAATTTAAACACATACATTCCAATAAGATGAATTACATCAAAGCATAAGATATAACTTTCAATTCCATTATCGATAATTAAACAATACGATTACAACTCTCATTCCCCGAATGACATAAATCTAGTAAGCATGATAATAGTTACAACTTTCCACCTTGATAACAAATGAGGGGTAATAAATCACAAGAACTGAAACTGAATCCCACGAGCTCTCCAACTGGAAATCTCGTCCATACGAACATGAAGAAAGCTTAACGGAATAAGGTGCATGCCACCCAACCAAGTGGAACCCAAAGGCCCACCCCCCATGCTACAAGATAGTAACAAGGAATCCCAGCCAAGACCATCTACCTCTAGACACAGGCTAACACATAATTGAACCAAACTAACAGAACCAAACACATGTACCACACAAGTACAACACAAGTACAACTCAAGTACAACTCTAACCCGATCACATTGCTTCTAGATATAGAGTTGATCAAGTATGTTAAGAGAATCATACACATAAATTCAAATACCGACGGTTGTCCTAGAAAGAGTGTCATCACACAGTTCATCATGAGTTACCCATTGCGGATCTTCATAGGCTTCGACTATCTTGGTGGCGTCAACCAATCCCCGACCCTCATACTTACTACTGCAGGATCAAAAATCTCTCGTATAGACAATATAGATGACCTTGCCATTCAAGGCCTTCCCACTCACCCCAAGTCTAAACAAGCACTTGCAAATATGAGTGAGGCTAGAACTTATCTTGATTAGTGTGAAGTACCACCTAACCTCTAAGTACATTGCTTTAGTTTTCACTTAATTAAACTACTTCCAAAGGTTACCCAATCTTACCTCTTATGGGCTCTAGCCCCTAATTGAAGCCACTCTTCTACTTGACAACATACACATAGTCCAATTACCAAGGGTACCAAAGTGCAAACAAACAAGATATCACGACCACTCCTTTCTTAGGAGGTGACATAAGATAAAACCCTCTCCAAACACTAGAGGTAACAACAATAACAAAACCACTCCTTAGAAGGAGGCACAAATCACATCATTCACTCCTAATCCAAGGAGGTACAAAACATTCTCATTCGTGAAAACTGGGTAATAACATTGGCATGACCTCATGCACTACCCAAGGGAATTCACAACATGTTGACATCACAAAATGTCAAATCATAACTTCTAGGGATCATCTAGAAGACTTACAAATTTAAAACACTTAACCCATTTACCAAAACAAGAACATGAAGGAAATATTCACTGAGAGCAATAGAAAGAAACTACCTTTGGATATTCTAAATCCATTTCTTGTACTATCATTCAATACCTAATTGTCTTAAGAAAACTGATTTAAAATTTTGTCTCTGTGAGACAAAAGATGAAATTCAAACCAAATGTTTAATTTCACTAATTGTTTCAATGGTAGCAAGTAATCATTTATACTCCTACGTTTCAGAACATAACATTTAGAAATTACAATAGGTTTATTGCAAAATAAATCATTAAATATTTATGATGCTAACCACATTTCTTGCCAATTCTATGTTTAACCTTTCAAATATGCATTTAAAATTTCAACTGATAGTTTTGACCAAAAACTTCATAATTTAATTCTCACTTTGACATTTAACACATCCCATTGATTTAAATCAACATTTAAAAGAAAAAATGCAATAGTGAAATATATACAAAATTATATAATCACATACCAAAAATAAATCTTCGTTATAAATGAATTTCAAATAATACCCATATATAATTATTTATATATTATTACTTTAATATTATAAAATATAATATTAAATATTAATATATATTATATTAATATTAGGGTATGTGCAGGATCATGATGGACCAAAAAGTGGCGATATGTAAGTCATTTGATGGCCCATGTGGCTGATGACCTTTCTTTTACCCAAAATTGATGGAACGAAAAGAGTTTTTAGAGGATACTCTTAGCTTCTACCAATATAAATTATCCTTTACTTTGAATTTAATAAATTATTATTATTCATTGTCTATTAGAATTACGAATAAAGTCCTTATTGATAAGCTGATTTAAAAACATCTATAACTTTCAAACGGTATCACATTTTTTGAATCTGAAACATGTGTCACATTCTATACTTCCAATACTATAGGATTAAAAAGGAAAAAAATAAATTTCATGAATTTTTGACCAAGTTAAGGTGGTTTGACAGATGAGCTTTTGTATATTTTTTAAGTTGTAATAAAAAATTCATAATTAATGATTTACTTGGAAAAAAATTATAAAAAAATATGCATCACATCGAGACATGAGTCCTTTACTTATTAATAAAATCTTATAAAAAAATATTATAATTTTATTGTGGTTAGGGTGGTTAGACAGACACCTACTTCTTATTTTTACCCTAAAATTTAAATACTACTCCATTGAAATTTCAAATTTTCACCAAATAGATTTTATTTTTTTAAATAAAGATCTAGTAGTTTAGAAACTACATTCAATTTGCTACATATTCTATTTTTATATTTTTTTGAAATACTATAGATAACTTATTCAAATTTTTACATGAAGTTGTCTAACTCTGATTTTTTGTCTTTTTATTGCCACTTCAGGACCTGTTTTTTCCATGATGATCCTGCACATACCCATTACAATATTATATATTATAATAATAAATATTTATATATATTATGTGTATTTTATATAAATATTAATATTTTCTATTATAAATATATAATATTAAAATATTAATATTAATATATTTTAAAAAAAAACAAAGTTAAAAAGGGAACCACATACTACCTTGGTCCGCACATGCACCTTACACCATGGGCGGCCGTGTTTACACACAACCGACCCCCATTAATGGGGGTGACTATGTGTAAACATAGTCTTCCTCATTGGGCACGACTCACCCCACTCGCCTCCCATGGGGGCCGTAGTGGGGGTAATCCCCCAACGACCTCCCCCAAAATTTTAAACATTTGAAAACCCTAAAAAAATAAGGTAATTTTTTTTTTCCGATTGCGGATTTTTTAAAAGAAATCCACCATTTTTTTTCATTTTGATTTTTTTTCAACAACATAATTTTTTTACAGAATGTGTATATGCATATAAATATGTATATATATTCCTCAATGAATATATATATATATATATATACCCATATATACATATATTACAAATATTTTCTTTTTGTAAAAATACTCAAACTAGAAATTTAATTGGACAAATAATTTCTGAGAAAGAATTATAAATAGACATATTTCAATTTCTTTGAAGCAATTCATTTTTAAATAGGGTTTTTTGCAAATGAATTCTCTTATTTAACATGGGTCTTTTTCTTGCAATTTACAACCAGAATTTAAATGATTTCCAACAACATAATCAAACTGTATAACCTTTCAAAATGAAACTACTAATTGAATGAACTTGATTTTTCTTGAGCTTGTGAGGAGATCCAGATGGTGCTCAGCTTCCAACTTCAGCTCCACTAATTTTCACAACTTCAATCCCAAACCCACAAAAATGCACAAATCCTCCTCTCCTCTATTTTCAAATTTCAAAACTTTCTAAGAAAAACTTGTGAAGAAAAAACCCAATAAGCAAAATTTTTCCCAAAATATCCATGCACCAACCCCATAAATTTTCAGAACTAGAATAAAAAATATCTTCTAATTTCAATTTTTGAATTCAAATTTTCTAAAATGAAATTTAAAACATTTTCTTTTAATTTTCAATTTCATCTTTTCAATATTCTCAATTTCACACAAAATTCTATTTACTCCAAAATGAAAAAACTTAATTTATTTCAAATCAATTAATTTAATTAACAATAAACTAAGTCTAATCAAAGATTAAATTTATTTATTAAAAAATTAAATAAATTAATAAATTAAATCACATTTCAACATAATCCAGATAAAGTTAAATGACAATTTATGTAATACCCCTCCATTTTGTTTCTTATTCGGTTTGCTTTATGTTATGTTTGGTTGCAGTTTCTTTGATACTAGATATATTTTGTTATGATGTTTTGATCAATTACTATTGAGCGACAACTATTATTGTGGGATGTAGTTATCTGATTATTGTTTCATATGCATTATGGATTAATGATGTTGTAGAGTTAGCATGAGATATTATTATGAGATTATTGGAATTATGATGGAAGTGTCAGTTTTGATGAGTGTATGGGTGAAGAGGATGAGTTCGCATCACTCGCTTACGAGCACCCTGCGAATCCGTAATTCCTTCTTCACGGTGTGTATTATATGCTGGATATATTATATGATGTAGTTTACTTGGTTGCAGGATTGCAGGTACATGACATCAACTCCACCTAGTTTCACAAGTTTCAGCGTATCGATCCAATGGTTAAGTTGAACGGGAGATAGTAGCTAGGTAACATGTGTCAAATTTACACCCTAGCCTTAGTGTGTCATTAGTTGTGTGTGTCGAGTCATTGTCTCTCTTGCTTTGATGTTATTTAATTATGAAGAATTCTTGATTTGGAAATAGATATTTAGAATAATTGCATTTAAATCATGTTGATGATTATTTAATTTAAATAATGCAATGTGGATAAAAGTTGATATTTAAATTATTTAATTAATTAAATTTAATCCAAAGGGGTTGAATTTAGCTATTAAATAATTTAATTAATTAATTAAACGTGATGCAAGAGAATGAAAGGAAATAAAATAATTAAAATTAAATTTGGAATTTAATTTCAACGTGTGGGAATTAAACTAGAAATTGTAATTAAATGTTTATTTGGGAAATTAGTTGCAACTTTGGAAATTAATTTATTATTTGAAATTTCATTTTAAATTGAAAGTGGGTTTTCGAAAAGTGAAATTGAAAGTGAAATTGAAATTTGAAATTGAAATTGAAATTGAAATATCTAATTTGCATGTAATGTGAATTAGGGTTTGTATTAGGTTTTTTTGATTTATAAAGAATACATTTTTTAATTTTAGGGAAAAAAAATCTTTTAGAAGGAAAAAATACATCTTTACAGTAGGAAAGAAATTTTGGAAAATTTGCACAAGGGTTTGAAGAAAGTTTGATTGTAGAATTGATTGAAGGAAAGACTATTTGCATTTATTGGATTTTGGATTGGATTCTTTGGAGGATTGAAGAAAATTCAGGAAATCTTTGGAGGAGGTTTGCATCAGGAATTCATCTCTTTCTGTAGCTTCTTGTACCAAATTTTCCTCTTTGTGTTTTATTATTCTTGATTGTTTTTTTTAAAATAGTAGTGATTAAAGATTTGTTTGTTAAATCTGTTTTAGAAAACAAATTTGATATTAGAAGAAAAAAATTAAATAAAGTTACAGCCTTTGCTTGTGAAAATTCTTGAGTGAAAATTGTGAAAACCTTAGCTGGATTTAAATTATTTGGGGAAATCAATTTTGTTATTGAAATCAAACATAGAGATTGAACAATGCATTTAGAATGTTTTTAGAAAATAAAACTCTCTGTTATTATTAGAAAATGGATTTTAAAATCTGTAGTATAGTTATATTTTTTATGGTAAAATGGTCTGATTGCGTCGCCTATAACTTCACTTTCACAAACTGGGTTTTCAGGAAATTAAAAGGGTTTTTGCATTTTGAAATTTTCTTATCCTTGTCAAAAAATCGTAAATACCTAGATCATAGTTTTTGAGTTATGCTTGAAACATGAGACTGCTATTAAGTTATTTTCCCATGGCTGCTTTGAAAATAAAATAATAATAAATTGATATTTATAAATATTAATATTTTATGTATTGTTATTATAATATTAAAATATTATCTAATAATATTTTATATTATAATTTATAATATTAAAGTATTATATTTATTTATATTATTTTAAATAAAATTTGTATATTAGATTAGTGGAATTAAAATTATAAACATATGGGAAATTATTGTTATTTTAAAATGGCATGTTAAAGTTTAATTGAAAGAGTTAAATATTTGATTTAAAGAATGCAATATATTATTGAATAGAGATTTAAAAATAGATTGATTAGTGTATATGGAAAATTGATAGAGAAACAGTATGTTATTATATTAAAGTGATTGAATATTTTAAATAGAAAATTGAATGAGATGTAAGATTTGGTTAAGAAATGGAAAGAGTTTACTTGCATGGATTTGTATCAATTTAAAAGTAAATTAAGAAGTTGTTTTAGTGATGAGGCAATCAATTATGTTATTTATTAATTTCTATTTAGATTAATTGAATCATTGTGATTGGAATATGAAAGAGATATGGATTTAGTATATCCAAAAGTAGTATCTTCCTCATGCTTATCTTAAATGATTTAATTCTTTGTATTCAGTAAAGGGAAGTAAGTTTAATTGTTTTAGATTTTCAATAATAAAAAAGGAAATAGGGGTTATGATTATTTCAGATGATCTAGTTATCGTGTCTTTGACTTTGTCAACACTACCTATTGAATGAATATAGATTTAGGAAATCCAAATATTAGATTTGATTAATGACTTGAATGTTTTTGTTGCTATATCGTCAAGTTGCATTGTTGGTTTTGGGATTTAGTGTTAGTCCTAAATTATAAGTCTTCCAGAAGAACTTAGAGGATAAGGGTTGTTAAATATTTATGTCATCCAGTTGTTTTCCCTTGGGTAGTGCATGGCATCTTTTCAGTTTTACCCAGTTTTCATGAACGGGGATGTTTGCACCTCCTTGGTTTAGGAGCGGATTATGGGATCCGTGCCTCCTTGTATGGAGTGACCTTGTTATGTGGTTTCATCTTGTTGCCTCCAAGATGTTTGGAGTGAGTTTCTTTTATTTGTATCCTCCTTGTGTTGGAGTGGTTATGATGCCTAGTTGGTATGCACTTGTGGTTCCCTTGGTGGATTGTTTGGGTGTGTGTTGTCGAATAGAAGAGTGGCTTCTGTTAGGTGTTAGAGCCCAAAGAGGTAAATTGGATAACCTTCAGGAGTGTTTTAAACAAGTGATAATTAAAATAATGTAGTTAGAAGATTAGGACTAACTTCTCACTAATCAAGATAATTTAATCCTCACCCATAGACACAAGGGCTAGTTTAGACTTGGGGTGAGTGAGAAGGCTTGGAATGGCAAGATCAACTATCTTGTTCGTACGAGAGGTAGTTGATTCCGCATGAGTGAGTATGAGGGCTAGGATTCGGTTGAAGTCACCAGGATTACTTGTGTTGGAGTCTATGAAGAATGCCTAGAGGAGATCTCATGACAAACTATGCGATGACACTCTATCTAGGACAACTATTGTTAATTGTTTTATATGTATGGTTCTGTGAACATACTTGATCTACTTTATGTTTGGAAGAAATGTGACCTATGTCAGTGATGTTGGAGTTGTGCTTGTATTGTACTTGTATTGTATTTGATTTGTACTTGTATTGTACTTGAGTTGTACTTGATTCGAACTTGTATGGTGAATGAGTTGTTCTTGTTAATTCATTTGGTTGGTTATAACAGTATGAGTTAGTATGAGTTTGTCTTTGGTTAGAGGTAGTAGAATCTTTGTCCATGTTACTTTGTTACTATCTCCTAGCATGGGGGGTGGGCCTTCGGGTACCACATTGGTAGGGTGGAACATGCACCAAAACCGTTGGGTCCCCATCTATCTTCAGTACTTGGTGGCGAGACATCCAGATGGACAGCTCGCGGTTCTTGTTGTAATTCCTTGCATTGTGATATTTCAGATTGTATAAGTAATTTTATCCCTCTTATGTTTATGAGGTGAGATTATGTGGTTGTAATACATTTGTACTATTGCCTCATTTTGGGAATGAGTGATGTAACTATTGGATTAAGTTAATGTTTATGGGATTATATCTTGGATGTTTATCTTATTATATTATGTTGTATTCTTATGATGTATGATGTTTATTTCATAAAGTTCATAATGCTATAGTTATATGTAATATGTATGTGTGGGTTTAAGTAATCCTAACCTTGTAGCCTTATAGGTTGTTGTTAACTAGTAAGTGAATGTGTATGTTAAATGCACTTGATAAAAAAAAAAATTGGTTCACTTAAGATGTTAATTGCAACTTCTTTTAGGGTTACTTGGTGGGGCATTACAATTTAACTACCAAGCATATATTTTAACCTTTTTCCAAACATTGCCATTTAAACTGAAAACAAAGCCAGAAGAACAACATTAAGGCAACTTAACCCGACTAGCACCTGAGGACACACTAGCTACTATCTCCCAATTGAATACCATTGGACAATGGACATGCTCAAACCTGTGAAACCAGGTGGAGTCAATGTCCTGTACCTATCAACCTGCGAACAAAGAATATATCCACATGCATATATATGTCATACTTAAAACACACCATGATGAGGAAATCACAGAATCGTAGGGCACTCGCAAGCGAGTGATGCGATACCATCCCCTTCACCAATACAATGTAACTAACTGACAAATCTAACATACTAATATAATCCAAAGCATAAAACATCATTGATTCAAACATCCATAATGCTAATCTAGAACATGCCACAATGATAACATCATAATAAAATACCATCACATCAAAAGATAACATTAATTTCACTTTATAGATAGCGAACAAATAATAGCCGGGTACCATAGTCAAGGTACTAACATAAAGTACAACATAAAAGAGCATAACACTATTCAATCAAAAGGACAAAATGGAGGGGTATTACATACATAAACTTCTTAAATGATTAATCATAAAATACCAATGCACAAACACAATAACACCATATTTACATGGAAAACCTAATGGGGGAAAAAACAAGATGAGGATTAACTGGCACTATAGAAAATATCAAAACCGAATAAAAAATGGTTCAATACCTACAATAAGGACTCACTATCTAATAGGGATACAACTTGGAGGGCTCACTGCCACATAGATACAAAGAAGACAAAGAAGATTTGTTATGGAGAGAGAACAATCCCAATGCAACAAAGGATTCCATCATAATCACTTATCAACTTGCATGAATGATAGAGTTCACTTTTTTTTCATTGCATCTAGAAACTCAACACTAAACTTCACATTTATCTAGCACACACATAACTCACACACACTTTTTGAATAGCATCAAAGTCATTTTTTCTCTTTCAATTATTTTCCTTCTTTTATCTTGTTCATTTTTTATTTCTAGCTCATCTTGTATTTACAATTTCTACAACCTTGAAAAGATACAAAGTCATCCATCCAACTTCAAATTCATATTAGGACGGTGCCAAAACATTCTAGAGTTGAATTAGAATAAGGGTGAACCAAACACATGATTCATCGAGACCCATAATAGATCCAAAATGATTCATCAACTTTGAAGATAGTACTTAACACACGGTCAACCAAACTAGTGTAAAAAAATAGAACAATTAAGCTTAAAAGTTGAAGGAACCAAAAATATCTTCAATGCAATCCAAACATCGCATATCTAGAACTGCAAGTCAAAAGACTTCATCAAAGAGAAACCCGTACCAACAAAATTTATCCCGAACCTCATCTAGAACACAAAAAAAAATAGCTCACAACTAGTGAACATAACTCAAACTTCACAAATAACCAATAGCTAGGAATCTAGATATAGAAACATTCAATAATCATGGCTAACATATATGAACTGCACAACCATATGGAAAAGTACTGAAAAATCATCTTGAGCAACAACTAAATACCTATAATCTTCCTTGAATACAATTTTCTCAATATCCTTAACATATACAACCAACAACAACTAGTAAATAACCAGTTGACTAGTTGACATCAATGACAACACTTTCATTCCTTTTTCCATTCTTGCAACATGTCTATCATTTTTTCCCTTATTTTCTCCTCTCTTTTCTTTTCTTGTCTCAATCCCAACTCCTCGAGTCTAAGATCTTATGCTTGCAAAGCTTGCATCTCTTTTTTTATTTCATCTTCATCCTCTAGGACAACATCAGACTTGCAAGGTTCAAGAGTATAATACATGAGATTCATTGGTTCTCTCTTACAGGAATGGTGTGAGGTTCTACTACAAGATCTAACTCTTGGGTTAAAATTATCATCATTGAACACAAAATTTCCCCCAAGGGTTTCCCTTATGGTTGGGGCTTGTCTCTCTTTATCCTAGAACCTCCACAATTTAGCTTCCTTTGGTCTTAAAGGATTACAATCAAGCTAATTATTAGTAGCAAGGGGCTTGTATGTGACAAGATATTCATCATTATTTGAGGGCATAAGATAATCAAATATCTCTTTAGGAATATTTTCATTTAAAACTTTAGATGCATGATCAATATTTTTAGTGGATCTACTTATTGTAGAGTTTTTCAAGATCCATGATGACTTCTTTCTCTTTGGTAGCTCAAACTCCTCCTTCTATTTAGGGTTCTTCTTCATATGGTTCCTCATTCCCTTCATGACTTCAGATCTTCCTCTATAATTCTTCTTCTCTCTCTTTCTTTGAGAATTTAAATTTTCAGTAGCATAAGAGATTTCAGAGTCACCACCCACAATATGGGGAAATGAAAATATATCATACTTTTGTGAATATTTTACAAATTTAGAGAAAGATTTGAACATAATTAGAAAATACTCAAAATGGAACTAGAATCTAACCCACAAAAACTAGATGCAACCTATGATGATAGTTTTCATAACCTATTCTTTCAGAAAAAAAGAACAATGAACTTTGTTGACTCTGACTATACTAGATCTTACCTAGAGACATTGGAATAACATTATCCACAATGGAGTTTCCAATATATTGGATCTTTTTAATGAACCAAACTTAATCTCGTCAGTGATCTATGGATTTTCCAAATTCAATGGTTGATAACTATTAGGATTAGGAAATGAATAGATGAAAGCTTTCTAGGCTTTCCCTCTACACTTTGGGCTCTGTAAGACCCAGGATGGTGATCCCTATAATGTATCCTATGATACTCTTGTGCCAATTATTATATACATTGTTATAATATAAAAATTATCCTATGAACCTAGTGTTTAAACCTAGGCTCGATACCATGTGTAATGCCCCGCCAAGTAACCTTAAAGGAAGTTGCAATTAACATCTTAAGTGAACTAATTTTTTTTTTTTATAAAGTGCATTTAACATACACATTCACTTACTAGTTAACAACAACCTCTAAGGCTACAAGGTTAGGATTACTTAAACCCACACATACATATTACATATAACCATAGCCTTATGAACTTTATGAAATAACCATCATACATCATAAGAATATCACATAACATAATAAGATAATCAACCAAGATACAATCTCATAAACATTATCTTAAACCAATAGTTACATCACTCATTCCCAGAATGAGGCAATAGTACAAAAGATTACAATTACAAAATTCCACCTCATAAACATAAGAGGGATAAAATAACTTATACAAGTTAAAATATTACAATGCAAGATAATACAACAAGAACCGCGAGCTGTCCATCTGGATGTCTCGCCACCAAGTACTGAAGATAGATGGGGACCCAACGGTTTTGGTGCATGTTCCACCCAACCAATGTGGTACCCGAAGGCCCACCCCCCATGCTAGGAGATAGTAACAAAGTAACATGGACAAAGATTCTACTACCTCTAACCAAAGGCAGACTCATACTGACTCAAACTGACATAACCAAATAAATGCCATCAACAAGTACAACTCATTCACCATACAAGTACGAATCAAGTACAACTCAAGTACAACATAAGTACAAATCAAATACAATACATGTACAAATCAAGTACAATACAAGTACAACTCCAACATCACTAACATAGGTCACATTGTTCCAGATATAAAGTAGATCAAGTATGTTCAAATAACCATACACATAAAACAATTAACAACAGTTGTCATAGATAGAGTGTCATCGCAAGGTTTGTCATGAGATCTCCTCTGGGAATTCTTCATAGGCTCTGGCACAAGTAATCCTGGTGGCCTCAACCGAATCCCGGCACTCATACTCACTCATGCGGAATCAACTACCTCTCGCAAAAACTAGATAGTTGATCTTGCCATTCCAGGCCTTCTCACTCATCCCAAGTCTAAACAAGCCCTTGTGTCTATGAGTGAGGATTAAATTATCTTGATTAATGTGAGAAGTTAGTCCTAATCTTCTAAGTACATTATTTTAATTATCACTTGTTTAAATCACTCCTGAAGGTTATCCAGTTTACCTCTTTGGGCTCTGGCGCCTAACAGAAGCCACTCTTCTATTCGACAACACACACTCAAACAATCCACCAAGGGAACCACAAGTGCATACCAACTAAGCATCATAATCCACTCCAACATAAGGAGGATACAAATAATAGAAACTCACTCCAAACATCTTGGAGGAAACCACACATAGTCCACTCCTTTCACAGGAGGTACAAAAGATCCCACTCCAACATCTTGGAGGCAATAACACATAATCCACTCCTTTCACAGGAGGCAACAAGATGAAACCACATAACAAGGTCACTCCATACAAGGAGACACGGATCCCATAATCCGCTCCTAAACCAAGTAGGTGCAAACATCCCCGTTCATGAAAACCGGGTAAAACTGAACATGCACTACCTAAGGAAAAACAATTGGATGGCATAAAGATTCAACAACCCTTATCCTCTAAGTTTTTCTGGAAGACTTATAATTTAGGACTAACACTAAATCCCAAAACCAACAATGCAACTTGACGACATAGCAACAAAAGCATTCAAGTCATCATTCAAATCTAATATTTGGATTTCCTAAATCCATATTCATTCAATAGGTAGTGTAGAAAAGTCAAAGTCATGATAACTAGATCATCTAAAATAATCATAACCCCTATTTCCCTTTTCATTATTGAAAATCTAAAACAATTAAACTTACTTCCCTTTACTGAATACAAAGAATTAAATCCTTTAAGATAAGCATGAAGAAGATACTACTTTTGGATATACTAAATCCATATCTCTTTCATAATCCAATCACAATGATTCAATTAATCTAAATAGAAATTAATAATTAACATAATTGATTGCCTCATCAATAAAACTTCTTAATTTACTTTTAAATCGACACAAATCCATGCAAGTAAACTCTTTCCATTTCCTAACCAAATCTTACATCTCATTCAATTTTCTATTTAACACATTCAATCACTTTAATATAATAACATATTGTTTCTCTATCCATTTTCCATATACACTAATCAATCCATTTTTAAATCTCTATTCAATAATACATTGCATGCATCTCATTAAAATAAAATACGATAATGAATTTTACACTGAATATATATATATATATATGCTCCATATTATATAGACACCATTAATATTCCATTCACAATGGCTAGATTACTCTATGGAACTAAATAAAACATAATAACTATTTGCCTTTTTCAATATATTTAGTTCCTAAATTTACTTCTAATGCAACCTAACACTATTGCAAACAATCTTTTCCAATTTTCTATCCGGAGTCTATGTCTCATCAACTATTCATTTAAAAGCATGCAATTCCATCAATGTATAAAAATATCTTTTGGCTTGTCTATTTGGCCACGCATTCATATTGTTTCTAATTAAATCTCATTACTTAAAACAAACATTTAAATATAAATATTTCTATAATTCTTCAATATATTTAAATATCTTTCTCTATACATTTTCTACACATACTAATTATTTCTTTTAGAACATTAATAATACCCAATTTGCAAACAACAGAATAAAATAAGATAAAATATTATTTATTCTCTCAAATGGATATATACCTTCACTATATATATACTAAATATAAATTAATATATTTAAATATATTTAATCATTAACATATCTTCTATCCTTTGCAGAATATCAAATTGATTAATTCAAAATAAAATATCCTTTATCATCAATATTTCAAAATATAAATATATTTTTCCAATTAAATCAAATTAATAATTGGACCTTTTACATATGAATTTAAATTTCACAATTCAATTGTAAATTATGCATTCTTTAAATCAAATATTTAACTCCTTCAATTAAACTTTAACATGCCATTTTAAAATAAACAATAATTTCCCCATATGTTTATAATTTTAATTCCACTAATCTAATCTACAAATTTTATTTAAAATAATATAAATAAATATAATACTTTAGTATTATAAATTATAATATAAAATATTATTAAATAATATTTTAATATTATAATAACAATACATAAAATATTAATATTCATAAATATCAATTTATTATTATTTTATTTTCAGAACAGTCATGGGAAAATAATTTAACAACAGTCTCATGTTTTAAGCATAACTCAAAAATTACGATCTGGGTATTTGAGATTTTTGGACAAAGGTTAGAAAACTTCAAAATTAAAAAACTCTTTAAATTTCGTGAAAACCCAGTTTGTGAAAGTCAAGTTATAGGTGGCGCAACCAGACCATTTTACCATGAAAATATAACTATACTGCAGATTTTAAAATCCGATTTTTAATAATAACAAAGGGTTTCATTTTCTAAAAAATTCTAAATGCATTGTTCAATCTCTATGTTTGATTTCAATAACAATAAAATCAATTTCTCCAAATAATTTAAATTCAACTAAAGTTTTCACAATTTTCACTCAAGAATTTTCACAAGCAAAGGCTGTAAATTTGTTTAATTCTTTTCTTCTAATATCAAATTTATTTTCTAAAACAGATTTAACAAATAAATCTTTAATCACTACTATTTTAAAAAAAACAATCAAGAACAATAAAATACAAAGAGGAAAACCTGGTACAAGAAGCTACAGGAAGAGATGAATTTTTGATGCAAGCCTCCTCCAAAGATTTCCTGAATTTTCTTCAATCCTCCAATGCATTCAATCCAAAATCCAACAAATGCAAACAATCTTTCCTTCAATCAATTCTACAATCAAACTTTCTTCAAACCCTTGTGCAAATTTTCCAAAATTTCTTCCCTGCTGTAAAAATGTATTTTTCTAAAAACTTTTTGCCCTAAAATTAAAACATATATTCTTATAAATCAAAAATACCTAATTCAACCCTAATTCACATTACATGCAAATTAGATATTTCAATTTCAATTTCAATTTCAATTTTCAATTTCAATTTCACAATTTCAATTTCAATTTCAATTTCACTTTTCAAAAACCCACTTTCAATTTAAAATGAAATTTGAAATAATAAATTAATTTCCAAAGTTGCAACCAATTTCCCAAATAAACATTTAATTACAATTTCTAATTTAATTCTCACACGTTGGAATTAAATTCCAAAATTAATTCTAATTCTTTTATTTCCTTTCATTCTCTTGCATCACGTTTAATTAATTAATTTAATTATTTAATAACTAAATTCAACCCCTTGGATCAAATTTAATTAATTAAATAAACTAAATATAATTAATTAATTTAAGTATAAACTTTTATCCACATTGCATTATTTAAATTAAATAACCATCAACATGATTTAAATGCAATTATTCTAAATATCTATTTCCAAATCAAGAATGCTTCAGAATTAAATAACATCAAAGCAAGACAGACAATGACTCGACACACACAACTGATGACACACTAAGGCTAGGGTATAGACTTGACACATGTTACCTAGCTACTATCTCCCGTTCAACTTAACCGTTGGATCGACACACTCAAACCTGTGAAGCCAGGTGGAGTCGATGTCATGTACCTGCAATCCTGCAACCAAGTAAACAACATCATACAATATATCCAACATATAATACACACCGTGAAGAAGGAATTACGGATTCGCAGGGCGCTCGCAAGCGAGTGATGCGAACTCGTCCTCTTCACCAATACACTCATCGAAACTGACACTTCCATCATAATCTAGTAATCTCATAATAATATCTCATGTTAACTCTACAACAACATTAATCTATAATGCATGTGAAACAATAATCAGATAACTACATCCCACAATAATATTTGTCACTCAATAGTAGCAATCAAAACATTATAACAAAATGTATCCAGTATCAAAGTAATTGCAACCAAACATAACATAAAGCAACTTGAACAAGAAAACGAGGGGTATTACACGATAAATAGGTCATACATAAGATAAATTCACAACATTTGAATTATATGAGATATATTCTAGAGTGGATAGGAATGCCACAACCAAGAACAAATCTTGATCAACATTTCTTTCAATACCAATTGGAGGAATGAAATTAGACATACCAAGACATGTAAAATTATACACATGAATATCCAGATAGTAAGGATACCCAGAATAAGCTTTATGCACAACAACCAATATCAGAATATTAGTCTTAATTATTTTACATTAGTTGTCTTCCACAAATGTCCCAAAAAGGAATACTGCCATATCCAGATCAAGGATAACATCCACACTACACAACATTATAGCATACAATAGGATAGAACATTTTTATATATCATTTAGAGAACAAACTTCTAGATCCTAGGTTTTGACATTAATGACAACAATGCTAAATCAACAACTTTTCAACAATATCCCCCTTTGGCATTGATGGAAAAAAAACAAAAACTCAAAACCACAAAATATGAAAAAAAAACACTCCAAGTGCTCCCCCTTTGTCAAGAAATTCAATTCCTCTTTTTTGTTTTTGTTTTTCTCTTCAGTTTCTCCCACTTTTTCCATCAAAGGCAAAGGGCCAACTGTGAACATTCAAAAAATCAAGTAAAAATAACACTTTCACATGAAATATTTTCGTGTACCTTTCTCTTACAATTGGAAGAATCCTCTTCCAAGCTTGCACTATAGAAACTATTCTTGCACACACACTTTCTTGTAAAACAAAAAACCCAAATGAAGATGACCAATCTGAAGATAGGCACTTTCGTTCACAATCCTCCACATGAGAAAGTATCCTGGAGAGATGATCCAACCAGACCTCAACAATTTCTTTAACCAATCAGAAAGTTATAATCAAATCTTCCCTTTGTCTTTGAGAAAACAATAAATCAAATTGCAAATCACCAAATATTATTCTTTGTTTTCAATCTTTATCTTTGAACAAGTCTAAAAAATTCCCAATATCATTCAATTCTGATTCAATAGCTTCAATTCTACTTCTTAAATTATCAACAGTAGTAGGCCACTAGAGACAATATTTGTAGATGTCAGAAATCTCCTTAATGCATTATTTTTTCTCACCAATGTGTTTAGACAACTTTTGTTTAGATGTGATGCACCTTCTTTCAATCATAGCTTAGATTTAATGTGCTTCAAATCCTTCCTGCAACAAACTTTCTTCAACTTCTACCAAATCATTCAATAACGAGTTAGAAATAGTGGAAATAGTAATTTCCTTTTTAAGAAGATAATCAACCAAGGCATCTTCAATTCTAGACCTAGTGATTGGAGAGAAAGCATTCCACATTTAACCAATATTTTACAGATCACCCTCATCCAACATGGAATGAACTTCATTTGTGTCAGGTAGAATCTCTTCTTCCTTCTCCTCATCTAAGATAGTGATGAAATATTTTGTGTTAAGTTTCCTCCTTTTAGGTTCTAGAGGGGAATGACCAATGACAACCTCTAACTGCTTCTTATTGAAGGAGGAATCCTCCTCAAACTAACTGATAGGTGTATCACTAGACACTATCACATCGAAAAACAAATCCATCTACAAGGATGAAAAATAAACTTCACATGCATTTGCTTTATCTTCCATATATTCCAAATATCTGTAAACTTGCTTTCTAACAAGGATGTCAGACTTCCACTTAACATTTTAATTTGACAGTAACAAATTCAAAAACTAGAATACTAAAAACATGAGTAGAGATCCATACTAGAAGGGATAAATCTCAACCAAAGACATTTTGACATTCTAAATTAGGTTTTCCATTACCGGGCTACACATGCCAAACTATTTATTTTTCTTCACCATCTTATGTACAAGATACACACCAATGGTAGATGTTGAACCTTCATGATTTCAAAAATATATTTTTTATGAGATACCATAAGCAACACACCTTTGCTATAGGATCCAGAATGGTATTTACTAGTAGATATTGAGGGTCTTTTTTGATACCAATAAGTTCCTCCACGTCTTTATATTTCACTATTTTCTTCCCAGGGAGGTCGCCAACTCTGCACAATGTAGTATTAGCTTCCTTAGTGATTGGATAGGGTTTGTCCAAAATGATGTTTTCATCCTTGAATTGAATCAACAAGAAAAAGATAGATTATTTTTCATAAATCTAGGAGAATTCTCCCCATAGATCCATACCCAAGGCACTCACATTCTGTAATTCATCAGTCTTCAACCTAGTTCCATTTCCTTAATCTTTCGATGATAAAACTCGTCCAACTCTTCTCCATTCAGCCTCAACAAATTACTACCACCAGATTTACTTATTGGAATATTAGTCTTAAGTTTTCATTGATGTCAGCATGTGTCACCATGTTGATCCGGTACCCTAAATCGGTGTGCAGAACAAGCTTATCTCATCTATTATTTGATCTAATGTTTTGGTCGACATATTCTCTCAGGTGATAATTATGGTTTACGGTTTTGGTAAAAGACGTATGATCATTGGAAGTATGTATATATTTATTCCTGGATATTCATATGTTTGGGTGATGTGTTGGCATCAACTTTTATGATTGCATTTTTTTATTACATTAATCATGGCTGATGTAATAACTAGTTAATGGTATTATGATTATATGTACAACCTAGTTTTGGTCCCACCTAACATAATGTTACATGACAAGGTTGAATTAATTTTAGAAGCCAACCTAATTGATGTAGGTAGATATAGCACACATATATAAGATGGTTTAAAGATGAATAAAACAACAATAATGAAAAAGATATGGTATATAGATGCGAAAGAAGAGAAGAAAATAAAATAAGTAGTACAAGCAAGTACAAGCATGTATGTGTTGATAAGGGAAGTGTGTGAATTGAGGAGTGAAGATTGGTTTGTTTTCATATGAAAGAATACTTGGTGCATCAACATAACTAAATATGCACTTGTGGTGTATCTTCATCATTTCAATTTTGGCAGTTAGCCATACTTTTGTTTCTGCAAACTCTGTAGGCAATGACCCTCCCTGTAGGAAGTGAGCTTATGTATCAGAGAAGTGAGCCCTCTGGAAGTAAGCCTCCTTTCATAACTGGTATTAATATAACTATACATTGTGATCTAATTGTCACCGTGGTT
This sequence comes from Sequoiadendron giganteum, assembly GCA_007115665.2. Lineage (NCBI taxonomy): Eukaryota > Viridiplantae > Streptophyta > Pinopsida > Cupressales > Cupressaceae > Sequoiadendron > Sequoiadendron giganteum. The sequence continues at coordinate 174,044,782 of CM021108.1, forward strand.
TTTCCCTCATTAGGTTTTCCATGTAAACATCTGGTGTTCTTGTGTTGTGGGATTTCATGTTTTTCTCTTGCTCTTTTTTGTGTTATGCAATTTAGTAATTAAAAGTTGTTTGTTCAATAAATTTAGAAGATATTGATTCACCCCCCTCTCAGTATCTTGCATATTTATCAATTGGTATCAGAGCTCTTGGTTCCTTTGGAGTAGTCTAATAGCTTGAGGGAGATCCTGCAAATTTGAAAATGGATAAAGAAGAGCTCTAAACTACCCTTGAAGATCCTGACAAGGCTGAAATTTAAAATAAAGATCTGAAGGAAAATCTAGATGAATCAAATGAGTGTATCTAGAAGTTGAAAGATTAGTTAAATAAATTCAAAGAAAGATACTAAGAAGTGACTGAGAAATTGAAACAAGCAAATGAAGAAAATACCAGATTGAAGGTGAAAGTAGATGAAAAGAAGAGTGTTGAGGAATTTCTAAAAATAGTAATACAAATTAGGGCTGATGTTTTCTCTAGACTTGAACAGGAAGTAATTAATTTGAAAGAAAAATTAGAGAAAGAAAACCTTTGTGAAGATGATTTTAGGACAAGCTCTAGTAAGCTTGATGAATTAATAGTAGGGCAGAAACACTCTAAAGATAAGGGTGGATTAGGGAATGAAGTTGATGAAAATATGTAAAACTCAAATCCTATAAATAACCAAAAAACTCAAGAGAAAGGAAAGAAGAAAATAAAATCTAGAAGGAGACCACCTATCAGACGACCAAATGAACAAAGTTACTCATCATTCAATGGTGGTTGTTTTTCATGTAATAAATTTGGTCATAAGGAAGCTGAGTGGAGTAAGTTGAATCAAATTTTTGGTTCCTTCTCCAGAAAATGTTATACATGCAAGAAGATAGGACATAAGTCTACTGAATGTGAATCATAAGGTTGGTTAGTTGAGTGATGATGAAAAAATTCAGTAGAGGAAGAATAAATCAATCTTTTAATGGCTATTGTTACACCTATAACATGTTTGGACATAAATCAAATCAATGCAAAATATGGACTAATGGAAATCAAACAAGATAGAGAAATGTTTTTTTCCACTATTGCAAAAAACTAAGACATATTTCAAAAGTGTGCAAAAGTAAAAAGGGAAAGCAATCTACTCCTATGGAAGATAATGAACTAGTGAAAAATATTGATAAGGAAGAGGTGAAGAAATAAATGAGTAAGATATGGAAGAAAAATGAAGAGTCAGAGTCTAGTGATGCATCTATACCCTCATCCCATGTAGATGAATCCTTCGAAATCTAAACCTAGCATGGTCTTAGGGGTATGTTTATCAGAAAAGCAAGTAAACCCCTAGAATTACGACATGTCACATGCTGGCACGTTGATATGATATAAGGAATAACTAAACAAATATAATGCAAAAGAAACTGGAAGAAAAAGAGCAAGCATGTTCTTTTGCGAAGTGAATTAGGGGTTTTTAGAAGAAGTGAAACGAAAGTTTAATCAAATTTTTGTAATTAATGTAAATTAGGGAAACATTATGGTGTATAAAGGAGATCTTGCAAATCATTTTTATCATCAAAATAATTTGAAGGAATTGTGGGAGTGATTCAAAACTATCTTGGAACAATTTTTGAAGCATTCTAGAGAAATCATTGTGGACATTTGAAAGCAAGCAACGAGAGTTTCCTCTCTTAGTCATAAAATAAGGTAATTGAAGAATTTCTATTGAATTTGAAAAAATTTAGTGGTAAAATGGAAATTTTTAACAGAGGATCGAGTGGAAATATTCCTCTGAAGTTAAAAGGATCCAAGCTAGATGAATTTTATCATAAAAAAATAAAGAAGATGGAGTCAGGGTTAGATTTGAGTGAATTACAGAACTTACAAACCCTAGGTTTGGGCTTGTGGGGAGAATTTCCCTCGATTGTTGACAAAGATTTTATCTTTTTGTTTTGAGAAAATTAAAGGATGAAAAAATTGTATTGGATAAATCTTATCCCATTACGAAGGAATCAATTGAAGTTGTTAATGGGTTATGTAGTGTTGGTGATCTTCTTGGAAAGAAAACTATAAATTACAAGGAAGTGGAGAAGGATTCTCGAGCACTATTCATTGATACTATTTCTAATCCCTTCATTAGGTATGTCACATATGGAATTTCTTATGAGATTTATTTTGTAAATAAATAAAGCTCTACTTCGGCCATTGCTATGTTTTTGTCACATAAAATGGTGAAAGACAAAAAATAGTTTGATCTATGTGGATTGATTCTTGAAAATCTTGTTGAAAACATACAAATGACTTTGGCGAAAGGATATCCTTTTCGTTTTGGGTCCTTTTTTTGCATTTCTAGTACTTTATTCTTTTGAAAAATTACCAAGAAAGAAGGATGTTAAGTGGGAATCTGGGATTCCCTTAGCAAGATAGATATACAGGTAATTGGAATATCTGGAAAATAAAATGATTGTGTAAAATATTTTTCTTATCTTTTCAAAAAGGAATAAGATCTGGTGAAGTTATGGTTAGTTGATTTAAGGAAGGTTCTTCCTTTGGGATGAAAGAATTGGAAGTTGTTATTTGTGATTCCCCTCCGAAATCAAAGAAAAGAAAGGAAATATCTAAAACTATCATTGCTATTCCTAAAGATAAGGAAGAAGGAGAAGAATCACTGCCATGATCCAAATATTTTGATCTTGATGACATCTAGAACATGCTAGTTAAAGAGAAAATGAAGAAAATTGGTGAATTATGGAGTTCGATCTCTCTTGTTGACAGACTTAAATTGATGATGCTCTAGTTGAGTATCTACTTCGTAAAGGTATTGATAATTCAATTTTTTTTTATTCCTTGGTGGATAGTTTAGTTGAGGTAGTTGAAGAAAAAATATTGCTTGAAGGACCAAAAGGAAACAAGTTGGAAGCTTTAGTTGAAAATAGATTCTATAAAGCCATGCATAAGTTATCTAAACTCATCACTGAGATGTTCTAAATCCAAGCATAAGCACTGAGTTGAAAAGAAATTTTTGATGTCCAGTTAGATCATCTTGTCAGAAAACTCTTTGATGCAAAAGAAAGCGAAAGACAATGCTCATATGATTGGTCATCCTCCTTCACATTGTTAGCTATTTTGGAAAGCATAAGAAAAAGAATGGATTTTGCAATACTTGAATGGAAGAAATTTTACCCTGTTATTAAAGAAAGGTACAAGAAGTTATTTCAAGTGAAAATTCTTATTCCTGTTTGAAGGAAAAAAAAAATTAAAAAAGGGGATTGAATAAAAGTCTTGAATTTTTTAGATTTTGAAGACTAGGAAGTTTTGGATAAACTAGAACCATTTTTTTAAATTTTGAATGTCACCATGTTTACATATTTTTGGCACCCTTTTTCATTGATGTCAAAGGGGGAGAGATTTGGAAGAATTTTGAGGGAGAGATATAGAATGAGAATTTGAAGGAGAATGTTTACATGTTGCCATCAATGCCAAAGGGGGAGATTATTGGAAGATTAGTCTTAAGTTGTCATTGATGTCACCATGTGTCACCATGTTGATCTGGTACCCTGATCTATTGTGTAGAACAAGCTTATCACATCTACTATTTGATCTAGTTTTTTGGTCTACATATTCTCTCAAGTAATAATTATGGTTTAAGGTTTTTGGAAAAGGTGTATGATCATTGGAAGTAGGTATATATGTATTCCCAAATATTCATATGTTTGGGTGATGCGTTGACATCAGCTTTTATGATTGCATTTTTTTATTAGGCTAATCATGGCCAACCTAATAACAAGTTAATGGTATTACGATTATATGTGTGACCTAGTTTTAGTCCCAACCAACATAATGTTACAAGACAAGGTTGAATTACTTTTGGAAGCTGACCTAATTGATGTAGGTAGATATAGAAGGTATATATAGAAGATGATTTGAAGATGAATAAAAAAAAATGATGAAAAATATATTGTATGTGAATGTGAAAGATGAGAAATGAAGAGAAGAAGTAGTGCAAGCAAGTACAAGCGTGTACGTGTTGATAAGGGAAGTGTGTGAATTGAGGAGAAAATATTGGTATGTTGTCATATGAAAGAATACTTGGTGCATCAATGAAACTGAATCTACACTTGTGGTGTATCTTCATCAGTTCAATTTTGGTAGTTAGCCATACTTTTGTTTATATAAACTCTATAGGTAGTGAGCCTCCCTATAAGCAGTGAGCCCTCTGGTAGTAATCCTCCTTTTGTAATTAGTATTAATATAATTATACATTGTGATCTAATCATCACCATGGTTTTTACCTCATTAGGTTTTCCAAGTAAACATCTAGTGTTCTTGTGTTGTGGGATTTCATGTTTTTCTCTTGCTCTTTTTTTTTTTATGCAATGAATTAATTAAAAGTTGTTTTTTCAATAAATTTAGAAGATACCGATTCACACCCCCCTCTCAATATCTTGCATATTTAACATTAATTACAACTAGTATAGATTCCATTGTCACACTTAGCTTCTTCAATCCTTTTATCACTAAGTGAAACCACTTCTCCTTCTTCGCTAACTATGAGAAATGATTTGAAACTCTATCTTTTATCCTTAATTTCTCATGATGATTTTGTCACCAGTAATTATACTTCACTTTTCAATGAATTAGATTAAGCTTCATCATACATCACCAACCAGATCTAGCTTAAGTATTCTTAAAACACATAAATATTACTTCAAAGAGGGGGAACTAATAGGATATGCATTGTAAAAACTCCCCTTGAGCTGAGGTAGCTGGCTCAAATTCTGGAAGAGCTTGTACCAAGATCTGGTACCATAGAAGATCTCTCCACACTCATTTCCTTTTCTTCCAAACCATGATGATCTTCTCCTTAGATTCATCTGATTCTACAACCTTCTTTTTATTTCCATATTTTTCCAGAGCAACATATTTGCATGTGTTAGCATGATGTCTAGATTGGTTGCAGTTGTAACATATTTTCCCTGACTTAACTAAGTGAATCCTAGATCTGTACTGATTAGCTTTGTGACCATAACCAAGGAATAACTAGCAATAAACATGAAACAGGTTATTCATTCCATTCCTTCTATTTGGATTAAATAATTAACATTTGCAATTACTTCCTTTGTGACCAAACTTGTGATAGTTAAAGCATTGAATACTTAGTTTCTTCTTGCTTCTACACTCTACAACCTTATGTGCAAATTTTTTGCATAGAAAAATATGACCATAAAATGACAAGTACCTTTGAGCATTTGGTTGCCTGACTAGAGGTATTTTTTCAATGTTCTAGAGTTCTATTATATATATATATACCCGAAGAACAAAATGAGTCAGCCTAGAAAAACATGTCATCTTGAAGAACAACCTTGAAATATTCAATAAGGCTTGGCACACTAGCACTAGACCCAAAATATAGGTCACACATAAATATCTTCTTACCATATTACCATGGGACCCATAAATAGGTCATACATAAGACAAGTTCACCACATTTGAATTACATGAGATATATTTTAGAGCTGATAGGAATGCCACAACCAAGACTAGATCTCAATCAACATCAATTTATAGGAACTCCAAAACCAAGACCAAATCTTGATCAATATCAATTTTAGTACCAACTGGATTGGACACCATAACATGTAACATGCTACATGAATTTCTAGAAAGAAAGGATACTTGGAATAAACTTTATGCACAACAACCAATATCAAAAGATTAGTCTTCATTATTCAACATTAAGTATCTTTGATAGATGTCCCAAAAAGGAGTAATTCAATACTCGGATCAAGGATAACATCCATACTATGCAACATTATAGCATATGATAAGATAGAACATTTTTGTATATCATCTAAAGCACAACCTTCTGGATCCTAGGTTTTGACATCAATGACAACAATGGAAAATCAACAACTTGTCAACAGTAGGGTTTTCTTGTCCATTTCGTATATAACCATGCATATTGATGTTTATAATATCAATCTAAGTTATTTTCATCAATACAATTCTTAAGTTATTGAGAAAATATCTCTTTCAAATATTTTCTATTGTGATAGGTAATTGTTGCAGAAGTTTCATGTGAGTTGTGGAATGAATTAGTCAATTCCAACATATTCTATCTTTAGGCATTCATCATTATCATAGTAGCTCTTTTATTTTGGGGGGGATTCATATCTTTATTTTCTCTCTCCTATTAGGGGGCATCTATTATACTTGCATGACATAAGAAATCTTTGGGGGGTCACATTGAGTCCTCCTTGTATCCTTATTTCTCTAGTATAGTCATTTATTTTTTCTTTTGGAGAGAATTTTTTCCCATGTGGTTTTCTCCTTTTCTCTAGTTATGAGAGCTTTTTGTTGCATGTCCATGGGTACCTCATTAGGCCTTGAGCTAGGATCCTTTCTAAATTCTTCCTTTATCAATTTTTTAGTCTCTCCCTAAGTTGATCTTAAGGGGGCTTGTTGGAGTAAATAAGCTATTATCTAATAATTAATTAATCATCAATTAATTATTAGATGCTTTTTTAAATTTAGTTCACTTAAGCTAAAATTAGGAGTTGTGTTTTAATCTTTAGTTTAATTCTTATTATTGGATTAGACTAAATTTAGGACAAGTTGTCTCATTGTATGAGTTAAAACACATATCACTATCTTGTTAATATACATGTAGGGTTTTCTTGTATAATTTTTATATAAGAATGCACATTCATTTGTAATATTCATCTAGGTTATTTGCATCATTACAATTCTCATGTTATTGAGCATAATCTTGCTTTTAGATCTTCTCTATTGTGATAGGTTATTGCTTGCAGGTGTTTCATGGGAGCTATGGATTGAATCAGTCAATTCTGATGACAACAACATCAACCATGGGCTAGACATCTTTCCAACACCCCAAAATGTTGGACAAAGTATAAAAGAAATAGAAAGAAAAATACCTCACCTCCATGTTAGCACACATATCATCAATTAACTAGGAGGATATTATTTTTTTAATACTTCATCAAAGGATTAATTTGTAAATTTTTTGATCCATGTATTATATTCCTCCACGGTGGGCCATTGTGTATCTAACAATGTTTGCACTTTTGAATCATATAGATTTTACTTGGCATCCATTAGTATTTTGCCTCTTTCACAAACACATCCATATTAACCTCAATTTTAGTAATATCATCAATAGAAGCATTGAACATTGTGTAATCTACAATAGGGTATGTGCAGGATCATGATGGGCCAAAAAGTGACAATATGATGGGTATGTGATTGAAAATTTTTTTTACCCAAAATTGATGAAATCAAAAAAGTTTTTAAAGGAGATTCTCAGCTTTCCACCAGTATAAATTATGCTTACTTTGAATTTAATAAATAATCATTATTCATTTTCTATTTAATTATGACTAAAGTCCTAAGTTTCAGGCCAATTGAAAAACATCTATATCTTTCAAACAGTACCACATTTTTTGAATCCAAAATATGCATCACATTCTATGCTTCGCATATTATAAGATTAAAAAAGAAAAAAATGAATTTCATGAAGTTTTGACCAAGTTAAGGTGGTCAGGCATATGAGTCTTTAGAGTTTTTAAAATTTGTCATAAAATTTTTATAATTAATTATTTACTTGGAAAAAAATTACAAAAAAAATGCACCACATAGGGACATGAGTCCTCTACTTATATCTAAAATATTATTAAAACATATTATCATCTTAATGTGGTTAGGGTGGTCAGACAAACACCTACTTCTTTTTTTTTCCCTCAAATTTAAGTACTACAGTATTGAAATTCTAAATTTTCACCAAATAGATTTTGTTTTTGTAAATAAACCTATTAATTTAGAAACTACATTCAATTTTCTACAAATTCTATTCTTAAATATTTTTGAAATAATATAGATAACTTATTCAAATTTTTATGTCAAGTTGCCTAACTCTAATTTTTTTGAATTTTTTGCCACTTAAGGACCTATTCTTTCCATGATGATCCTACACATACCCAATATTGATGGCCTGATTAGCTTTGGGGATTATGTTTTTTATTTGTTCCTTCCATGCATTGAATTCTTTCATTTCCCCATCTTCATTCAAAACCTTAGTTAACCCACTTTCTTCCATATCTCTAAACATCTTTAGTTTTCTCTAGAGCTGAACACCAATATTACCATGATATGTTGATATTTCACCCAATAGATCTACTACCTTCAACAAATCTGGGATATTTTTTGGAGCTTTAGGATCATCCTTCATCCTCACACTTTACGCTTTTTTCTATTATAAATCTCCTTTAATGTTGCCATGTTTCCCTTTTTTCTTTTATGACTTCATTCTTCAAGACCATCACTCATTGCTAGTTGATTCTCAAATTACTTGAATGGATCTGTGATGCAAAATATTTCAGCAATGGGAGGAATATTTCATGGAATATTCCTCAAATCTTCCATCGCTCATCTCTAAAATTTTCTCCATGCCTTAAAATGTGAATGTGACACTTTGAGGTGAAGCGATGGACATAAGACTTAACACTCCTCGTTCATCACTTATACTCATTTACCTTTGTGCATGCCATCAGTGATGTGGATAATAAATGCGATGAAATCCTGTACATTGGATAAAATCATCTTCCCTTAACTATAGGCTCCCTCCATTTCTCATCACTAATAGGGAAATCCCTTCGAAAAGAAATTCTAGCGATGTGTTGGACACCAACGATGAGAACATGTATTAGCATCTTACATCGCTCATCTCTGATTCATTTTATAATAGCTAAATCACATTAGTGATAGAAGAAAATTGGCGATAGTTCAATATTTGGCCATGTGTTTTAGTGACAAGATCAATGGTTATATAGGCTTCACTCCTAGTAGCAATTTGAGTGGAAATGGATTATTAATATAATTCTTCAAAGTAATAGATCTACAAATTTCATCACTCAACACTAATAGGCAAATAGAAAGCAAGAAGCAATGTGCGATAGGCGATGAACCAAAAATACAAAGGGTTATAGTGTTATTGCTCATTGCTGATTTGGAGATAAGAGTGTTAAGGAAATCAGTAATACAAAGGTTTTTTTAGCGATACAAGGTAAACAATTTCACATTGTGTGTCTCTAATTTGAAACATGAGGACTTTTACTTACCCGTGATGCAAAACAAAGCAATGATACATGAAATAAAAATCCATTGCTCATCACCAATACAAGGCTAGTAGTCACATGGCTATGTGTGATAGGTGATGCACTTGGCATTAGGAAATGGCTTAAGTGGGAACATTCTACACATGCTCATAAGTTCCTTTTAGAAAGGGGAATCAACTAGGGAATGAAAGTGCTAATGACATAAGGTGAACCCAAGACAAAGATTTAGGATAAAAAGTGAATACTTGGTAACTCAACCATAGGAGAATAATACTATGAAGGAAATACTTCAATGTTTTTGTGAGAAGATAACCCTAGACACAAGGTACCGGTCAATAAATAGACACCAAAGGCTCGGTTTATTTTTAAATGATCAGAACCAACCATAGTATTTCAATTGAAAATTAAACCAAAAGAATAAGGATTAAGATGAGAGGAAAATGTGTTAGGAAAAACCAACCCCATAACATAAAACCCTAAACCCCTCTAACATAAACCCTAACCAATAGGTAAGAACAAGGTCAATGGGATAGCCAAACAATGTTTCAAGAGAATGGAACATGAAATTTTTGAGGTTTCCACCATGAACAACATAACCAAGTTTTTTGACCTGGTTTATTTTCCTCTACACTCTTTAGATCTGCCAAAAGTTAATTGTTTTTCACTGTCAATTTTCGGGATCTAAGTCTGATTGGCTCACCTTTAGGGTTAAAAATCAATCTCTTCACCTTTTTGATCTACATCCGAATAAAACTTAGAAAAGGCCCATTGCATCCTAGGTTCTTAGCATTTAGGACTTAGGATCCCTTTTTCTTCATTTCATCACTTACACACTATGTTCTAGTACCTTTTCAAGAAAAAATATTCATTCCTTTTCTACTTAATATTTTGGTTCCTTCTTGGAGAATGATTCTTCTAGTTCATATAATGTCATTTCTTTAGAACAAAATTTATGATCTAGATGTACACCTAAACACCTGAGTAAATACCTTTTTATGAATATTACCAAAAATTTTGATCTAGTAATCATTTTTTTTTCTAATATAGGAATTAAAATGATAACTCAAAGAATTATACAATAAAATAAGTCAATTTAGAGAGTTTAAAATAAACATAAGGTAAAATCACTTGAAATTCATAGTTTTATTTCTTCAAAACTTTAAACTATTTTAATTTTAGCATATGACATCTATTTTTTGCATTTTTTTTATAAATTTATTGGAAAATCATACAGAATCCATTAGGAACCTTCATTTGGTTAGTTACAATTTTTTTAGTTACTAATATTTTTAAGTGCAACAACCTTCATTAGTCAAATGCCTTTTTTGTGAAACTACTAACATATTTATGTTGAAACTATATTTTCCCAGGGAATTACCATTTGAGTAACTTCTTATTTACACATTTCTTTTTTAAAGGTTAATGAAAAATATTTCAAATGTATCTGGGTGAGTGGTATGCATATTCTCCTCTAGCACCTTGTTTGATATTGATGATAAAACATATTACTTACTCTCTTTTCTTTTAATTATTCCCCTAAGGAACCCAATGTGTGTATATTCTCCCCTTGTGCTTCATGCAATCTTGGTTGGGAAAAAGCATTTGTATCGTTCCTTTTATGGGTCTTCCTAGGGATTTTATCACCCTAGCGGATGACCTCAACTCTCATATTTTTGCAGAGTATAAAGAGTTTTGAGTGAACCAAAGAAAAAATCTCTTAGAGGTGGAATCTTCTCAATATTTTCTAAGCATCAAAGAAATTTATAACTTGAAGAAGTGAAGGTTAAGAGTGGGTTACTCTCTTCTCCTTGTTTTTTGGAAATTATTCCCTTTTTCTACGAAGTTGGCCTCACATAACCTTGAGGTATTTAAAGGAATCAGTACCAAAAATTATCATCCTAGTTTAAGAACCTTTGGTCATCACTTAGTGTGGTGCAAGGGTTGCGTATTGTATATTGAAGCTCATTACGCTCTACTTCCATGTGATGAGATTGAGTTTACTTTTGGTAAGGCTTATCATTTAAGTAAGGGGTGTATTGATGGTACATGACCTTACGTACCCTAGATATTCATACACAAGTAGCTAAATTATTGAGGATGATGTTACACGCACATCGAAAAAATAGAATTCTACAAAAAATCGTATCATTATTGAAAAATTAATAAGTAAATTAAGAATTCATAGTCCTTCGGCTAAAAAACATCAATTCTCTACACACTAGGGTAACTCAAGGTTCATTGTATTTTACTATTTTCATAAAGTGACTTACATATTGTAACATTCAATTATTAGATATGAAGAGTATCTCATCACAAAATTCACAAATGATAACAATTAAGTATAATTCATATTGAATATTTAATAAATAAAGTTAAAAATATCGAGGCATGTAAAAAAAGAACTTAATAAAATTATGATTTTTGAGTATTGAACAAATATGATTTGAAAGAAATATAAATTGAAGCATAAACTGTAAGTACTTCACTAGAATTAGTCACATTTGCATACATTAAAGTGTAGAAGTTTGAGAAAAATAATAATTCACAAGTAAAATTGCTTTTCAAATGTACCCAAATTTGGCACAAAAATTTGATTATTTCTCAAATAAATTGATTACCACATTGTAGGATTCATAATCATGAATTTTTTACTTAACTTCAACTTTCAAATATTTACAAGACATAAAAGTTTTGTTTTAAATATGGATATAAAATATGAGGTAGAAAAAAGATGGAAAACTCCAATTCAATTTCAAAAAGTTCAACAATTATTGATCCCCTAAGAGAAAATGGCCCATGGCCTTTTATAGGTCCAAATCTTAGGTCAATTTCAAACTAAAGAAGATTACAAAATATCAATAGTATCAAGGCTAATATGTGACACATAGATATTTCTTCCACATGGCTTGTTGGTGACAATTATAAAAATAATATCCTCTATAGTTCCCACCCAAAACCTTTATCATTAATAATTTCTCAGTAAACTCCAATAATTTTGAATATTTTTTTAATTGGTCAAGTTTCCCAATAATTGATTAAATCTTAGTATCAATGCTCCAATTAGGTTTCAATACTTCAATTTAGTCAATCATAATCATACAACTTACTACTTCTACATACTTTTAATCTTAATTATATAGAAATCATTACATGTTCTACTAAACTCAAAATCCCTCAAATCCACTTTGAGTACTCTAATACCTAGTTTGAATTGCATCTACACATGAAGTCATAGTATATGCTTCTAGTATTTTGTAAAACTTCCAAAAAATAGATAATGAATATTATTTAATAATTATCAAATAACTCTTCAATAAGAGCATCCTCCCCTTTCTTGAATCTATATTCACTAAATGCCAAAAAAACCTTTTTCAATTTCTCCCTTGGAATATTTTGTGAGAGGTTCTATTTGAATTTTTATTGAGCATATATATATGTCCTTTTATTCAGCTCAACATTCTTTTTCCTCACCTCTCTATCATATTTTTCAATCAATTTGTTAGCCTTGACTAGATCATGAATTAAAGTACCTTATTTATTTGAGATATAAGTTCATTCATTAGCTTTGCAAATATACCTTTGAAAATATTTTCTTCGGCATTCCCTTTTCTCCAAGTTGCAATTTTCATTTAATTATTAGGTAAGGGAATCAATGATCATTATGCCCTTATCTTTCATATTTCTAGTTAAAATGCATAGTGTATCCATATGATCTTGATATTTTTGAACTAGCTTATTCTCCCACTTTAATTCTATCTCACCTATTTTCATCTTTTTGATATCTTCATTGGATTCAACCTTCTCTTGTAGTAGGTGATCATTGTCCATTTTCACACTACTATCATTGTTTAGAATACTAAATCAGTTTGTATTAGGAAATATTTATAATTCTTCTTCAATTTTTTTACTCACCCTTCTCATTAGTCAACCTCCTTGTATCTTTGGATGACGTTTATAACTAAATCTACTTTCTCTTTAGACATGAGTGCCAAATTTGAGGAAATTCTAAAGTTGAGCTATGCACTCCTTCAGTATTCCGCCATATTTCGTATGGTTTGGATAGCTCGGTTGATTCACAGGGGCATTTACGCTAGGGTCGGGAGGTTGGTTGATGCTTGAGACTTATTTTGCTTATCCTTTCTTAAATAGGCAACAATTGTCAAAATAATATGCTTCATTTCTTCTATATCTTTCTCCCAAGAAGTATGTCCAATCTATATTGTCCATATTTGGTAATCATGGAAAGTTACTTAATCTTTATGGTTGTATCCTATAGGTGTAGAAAATTCTACTATCCTCACCCCATTTGCATTTCTCTTAATGATAGGGTGATTTTTGTATTTTTCTTTGTTCTTCAGGGTTTCCATTTCCTGCATTATACTCTTAAAGTCGAAATGAACCAATCATATGAATATTGGTGGTTGTATTTATTTTTCCAACCAATATATTATTTTGTCACTCATTTTTTAATTTTAGAGTATCTTTGATTGTTTGTCCTCTTTGAAACTAAGAATTGTATCCCTCTTTCTTTACTTATTCTTGTATAAATTTTCCCCTTTCTTAGCTTTTTGTGTTATGTGAAACTTATTCCATGTCAACTTATTTTTCATGTAATATTTCCCATCTTACCTACCCATCTACATATTTAACTTCACCCTTATTTAGTTGTTCCATATTCACTTCAAGCATCATATGCTTAGGAGATCTAGAATATTCAACTATCTTATTGTTTTTTTGTTCCTTATGTGAGGATGCATCAAGTAAATAAGATTGAACTACATTTGCATCCTCATCTTGTTTCTAATTATAAATAATTCTATTGAGGGGTATCATATTTTATTATTTTACCTTGATATTGGTCTTCAACCATCTTGGAAACAAAAGGTTCAATTGGAGGTTTATCCTCTACTACGTAAAAAATAATGGGATCGTCTTGAATCTCTATTATATTTTCAATTTGAATAGGGTTTGTATCACCATTCTCTTCCTCTATGGCCCCCTCTTCAATTATTAGAGTGGTTTTCCTCTTATCAACTAGATATTGTGGCGGTATTCCTAGATCTTTGAAAATGAGGAAGGAAGCTTCTTCCTCTTTATGATTTATTGCCATAATTTGTGGAGGTAGAGGTGTTGTAGCTATTTTCTACTTCTCTTGATACTATCACATTAACTTATCTAAACTCTCCTTTTCCCTATGTATTTCATCAATTATGACTTCATTTTCTCCACCTTTAGCTAATAGACAAATTTTCACAATGATTAGTATCATTAATGATGTTTCTATTGAATGTGAAGAAGAAAATATGGTTATTACCAATTGGGATGTAGATCCTCTTGGATTACTCTTTGCGTATACTTGTGACCTATTGGATGAATTTTCATATGATACAACTTCTTCTTAAGGAAATATAGATAATGATGAAGCTCTACTTGATAAAACTTTTGATTTCCCAATCAACTTGATGGGGATTTCCATAAATTCCTTATTAGGATCATCAAATCACATTGCTGAAGAGACCCCTTCACTATATGACCGTATACTTCCTTATTTATCTACCTCAATATAATTTTCTTCTACCATCTTAAAAGTACTTTTCTTTCTCTTGAAATTATCATAGTCTTGTTGATCAATGGTTTTACGCTTTATATTATTACCCTCCATAGGGTAGGTAAATGTGATTCATTTTCCTTTACCTTTTGAATATACCTATCTATCAATACTTGATAGGAATATATAATTTTCTTTATGATAATATTCAATGAAGTTACCCTAGGCTCTATCGAATTTGGTTCCTAGATAGGTTGGTCAAAGATTCAATTGACATCATAAAATGGACTCTAGATGTCATCATAATCTTCCTTTATTTTAGGTGGACTATAATAGGTTCTTAGAGTCTTCATTTGATTCAAGGTTAATATCTAATATGCCCTTTTATAACTTCATGATTGTCTTCATAGTCATTCCAAAAGTGTTCCATATGAGGTTAGTGCATGATTTTATTATTAAAGTGATTGTGAATTCTCCCTCTAGGGTCATAACTTGGTATTTCCAACTCTAATGATTTCAATCCAAGGAAAAATAATTCATCTTTTGCTCCCTTAGGATGGTTCAGTGAATTACACTCATAACGTCCCATTCAGATGGGGCACATTACTTTTCCTCTCCTATGGGCATGAAATAAATATTCATAGGATTCTATGATCTTCCTTGAAAGCTCCAACATGAACAATTTATATGCTGGCTATCTTGGCATCATGTAATTTTTTCTAGTGAACCCATCAACCCTAATGTATGTGAAGTTAAGAAATTAGATGTACCAAATTCTATAGTATCTTATCACACTCTATTCATCCACAAAGATTTTATTTTATTTGTCTCATTCAAATTTTCCCACCAATAATTCTTCAAATATTCCTTTGTTGTTATTTTATGGTAGTTTTAATACACCAACACTTGTTCAAGATAATTTCTTAACACCCCAGCTTGTTTAAACCTTGCAAGCTATCCCTAACTCTACATGAGTAATTGATGTAGGAGGACATATAGAAAAGCCTTGATTTTACAAATGTCAACATCATGTAATGTAAAAGTTCATTAATGTATTTTAAAAAATGAATTAGGTTTGATCTATTCTTTGCATGATTGATAATGTAGTACATCTAGGGTTCAAAATTTCATACATTCTTTGAACGAATAATTATAATCAACAATATGATTTTTTTATCTATATTATGTTGAAAATCATGTCTATAAAGGGTCTTAAGAATTCGAGCCACTAATTTTGGATGTTTATACTCCCTGTAGCATGCCATATGTAATTTCATTCTATCATCCTCCTCAAAATATATATGCCTGTATAATTTTTAATGATATTTAATGGGTTCATGATGGGAATATAAGGATTCTCAAAGTATGAGAAATATATTTTTTTGTCAAGTCTATATATAATCTTCCTTATATTAACATCTCTTGTCTATTCTTATCATTAAAAAGATACATTCTAATACCAATTGAGGGGCATCCATTCATACTAGGAACCCTACCACTAAATGTAACCAATTGGTCATAGTATTTTTCACATGATGTGTTACATTTTATGACATGACTCTCGTTACAAATGCATCAGTGAAAAAATAACCCAAGTGTGTATCTGTTACAAATTCAAATGAACAACATTCTTGAGATTCTAGAAATTAAAATTCCTCCTTAACATCCTCCTTTTGTTTTCTCATGGTTTCCTATAACATAAACATGTAATTACTTCTATGCTAATTATGATTAGTTTTGTGTTTTTAATTACTTAATTTTAAATCATTCCAATTAAGTTTGAAAAAGTAATGTAAATCCATCACTTCAATTTAAAGAGGAAGTGACCAAATTAGAGTAGACCCATGTGTCTATTTTCCTAAAAATTATAATTTCAGAACTAGGGCTTGATTAGATCATACCCAAATTAGAAGAGATAATACTTCCTAAATAAAGGTGATTAAAATATAGGGAACTTATTTTCAATCCATTAACTACAATTAATTTATCCTTGTCCATAATTAGGACTTCAATTTAACTACTTAATTGACTCGGTCACTATTTCTTTGTCAAAGCACTTTGTTTTGCATCAAATTTTCTTTTTTGATTTGATAATATGATGATAAAAATCCTTATAACTTTAAAAAATAAAAAATAAAAATAAATTTCAATGGAGAGAATAAGTAGGTGAGAATTAATGGTAATTTAACTTATCCACTTTTTTCATTTGAAATATGTGAACTTCAATTAGGCTATTTTCCTTTGTAATTTCCTTGTACCGAAATTGGCTTTTATGCCTTAAATCCATTTTCGCATGGTTAGTTTACACTAGGAATCAGTTTTGTTCACTAAGGAAGTGTTACTAGACATATATATGGGGAAAGTATTTGATACAAGATTCTAGGAATTAAAAATAGATGTGGAATGTATGAGCTTAGGGTATCGATCTCTATAGGAGTGAAATTATCCACAAAATTAGTCATAGTTTGGTTCAATATAGATGAAAGTGCAATAATATATGATATTAGATTCAACTAGTGTCATTACATCATCAATACTAACTTTATTATATTAAAGAATATTTACAAGTAGAATAGTTGATAGTGCAACTATATATTTTAAGTGCATGCTCTTTCTGGTTTAGTTGTATTAAAAACTTAAAACTTTATGAGAAAAGTAAGAATTCATATGAAAATTTTAAATAGTCAAAGTGTATCTTCACCCGAACTAGAATGCCATATTTGGTAAGGTATAAATTTTTTGTTTAATATAAAACATGATTCATTAAAGTGTTGAATCCATGTGAGGTAGAAGTTTACCTTATAAAAGAACACATTGGGATATAAAAATATCACTTAATTTGTTTTGCAAAGAAAATAAATTATATTGTAGTTTATGAAAAAATCTATGAGATATGGAATACTATCTTAGTGATATCATGTTTCATAATGTTCAAGATTCACACAAAATATAACTTCTTAATTTTAACTGATTTCAATTTGTTTCAAAAGACAACTAATTTTATTTTGAGCTTATTCTCAACTTTGTGAGAAGAGTAACACATTTAGGATCTTCACATTAAAAATGTCCACTAGAATACATAGATTTTTCCATTACCATAAAAAGGAAAGAAAAAATAAAAAGAAGGGGTCCCTAATTTTCTCGAGAAAAAAAGGGGTTTGTTCAAAGAATACACAAAAAATAGAAACCAAAGAAAATAAATAAACAATAATTTTAAAATGAGTGAAAATCTACACATATGATTCCCAAATTTTATGATTATGAATTATTATTCTCCCAACCATAGAACAATTTATCTAATATAAATAATAAGATCAATTCAAGGAGCTTAAGTGTGTGTGCATGATTCATTTCCTTCCTTACAAGAAACATGAAAATAATAGATGCATTTACATTGAGCTACATAATTGAGTCCTCTTTAGCAAACATTGGATATAGCCTTGTTGTTAGTCATGTTTCCATAGCCCTAACAAGGTTATCTCTATAATTTTGTTAAATATAGCCCTACTTCCAATCATGTGTCAATAGCCCTAGTAAGATATTTGGATGAAAAAAGAATTGAAAATTTTCTTTTAAGATGTTAAATATTTCAAATTTTCTTTTCTTTTGATTTAGCTTTGAAGTCATTTTCTTTTGATTTAGCTTTGAATTCATTTTATTTTGATTTAGCTTTGAAGTTATTTTATTTTCCACTTGCTAGCATAGGAAGCTACTATTAAGTCAAGAATTATAGTGGTAGTAAAGGAGACCTTTGAGGTTTTCAATCAATACAAACACCTACTATTTCTAGAGTAATTCTATGTTTTTTTAAATGTTTAGATATATATGTAGTTCCTCTAAACAACTTTGAAGATACTTAAGTCAAACGCACATCCATGGGCCATTTTGCTAAGATAAAATCATAAAAATCACAAAATCTATATGAAAATTTGAAATTATCTCATGAATTCAAGTATTTATTGGTGTTACCTAACATTACAACTTGTATTATTCATGCAAACCTAATTAGGGAATCCCTAAAAACACATTAAAATAATGAAACACGAACAAAAAAACACATAGAAAAAGTATACAAAAATTGTACAAGGGCACATCTATTTACATATTTACATAAGTGATTGGAAAAGATCAAGGCTAAAAATAGTTCTTAGTAAATTGACCATTGTTTAGTAGGAAAAGTGATCCTATATCCTACTAGGTTAACTAGGATTATCTCATTTTCACTTTTACTCCATTTAGACATAAATGAACTAGGGTTTTATTATTGGATTATTGCAACAAGGGAGAGCCAACCTCCTTGGGTTTATGTTTTTCATGAGTTGTAAATGAGATAAATTTAATTTCTGTTTTAATAATACTATTTGACATAGAAGCCTAGATCTGAAAATATGATTTATCACAAAAAAGTTAAAATTCTTGAAACAAAATGAAAATATTTGGAAAGTAGAGTATTGCGCACCTCTGACATAAATTTAATGTTAGGGAATAGGGTGCCCTAAATTGGCCTCCTCTTTTTTGAGATATAAATTTTTTGAAGTGTAGGTTATGGTCTTCATTGTGTTTTCTAGAAATGCCTTTTGTTGAAGCCTTTGAATCTACCCAATAGACACGGAAAGAGGGGGAAAGGTTGTGTTGTATATGTCCTTGCCTAACTCAATCCATATTTTGGTATTTATACCTCCCCACACAATAATTTATAATGATAAAAAGGGAATTACCTAGGTCAAGAACGGACCGAAAGAATGATGATTAATTGAAATGAAAAATGAAAAATGAAAATGTTACCTTGATGTAACAAGCTTGATTAAGTGATGTCACAATATTTTCTAGAAACTTTGATTGATAGATTCCTTGAATGCTTGATAGACCTACAAAAGGCTACCTCACAAAACATAATAGATTTTTGGAACTATCATGTGGATAGCATGTAGAAGATAACTCAATGGATTTTCATAATTTCCCCAGATTGACCATAATAGCTCCTTGCACATAATTTTCTTCATTATTCTTGATGTCTTGCAAGATTGATCTTGATTGATGAAAGAATTGTAATAATGCTACTCATTGTGCACTTTGAATTTCTTGAGTGATTTTAGGATATGTAATTCTTCTAATTTTATAAAAATCAAATGTTGATGGTCAACAAATGAAATAATAAATTTAAATATTAAAATACCAATACCAACATGTCCAAAATGGAGCCAAAATGGGCTAACCAAGGGCATGGGATGCCCTAGGCCAAACCCATACTTTTTGGGGACTAAAGTGTGAGGAGAAAATATTAAATGTAATACCCCTTCGTCTTGCGTTCTGGTTGGACAGTGTGTCTTTGTGTGGGTATGTTGTTGTGATGTGCTTCTGGTTATTCAGATGTTATCTTTATTCCATGCTTTGGATTAGCATAGCGGTTATTTGAATTAAAGATGATTATGCTTTGGATTATACTAGCATGTTAGAATTGTTAGTTATTTGCAGTGTATTGGTGAAGAGGATGGTATCGCATCACTCGCTTGCAAGTGCCTTATGATCTCATGATTTCCTCTTCACGGTGTGTATTTTATGTTGTTAATATTATATGTGGTTGTTTACTTGAATTGCAGGTTGATAGGTATAAGACATCAACTCCACCTAGTTTCATAGGTGAGAGCATGTTCAATACCCAACGGTATTCGATTGGGAGATAGTAGCTAGGTTTCCATGCCAGGTCGTCACCCTAGTCCTTGTATGTCATCAGTTGCTTGTCAAATTGTGTTGCTCTGGTTTCTATGCCCTCTCTTCGTTATTAAATTGCATGTTAAATTGGGTGATTTAAATGGCTTAATGTATTTAAGCTGTTTATTGAATTAATTGGTTATTATGTGGAAAAGGTTGTTTAAAGTTATTAAGTTAATTTAATTTAATTAATAAAATAATTTAATCTTGGATTAGATTTATTTTATTGAATTAATTAAATTAATTAATTTGAGTTAAGCAAATTCATTTTGGAAATTATTGCATATTTGTTGAAATTGAAAATTGAATTGAAAGTCAATTGTGAAATTTGAAATTGAAGAAAATTGAACAAAATGAATTTTAAAAGTCAATTTGAAAGTTTGAATTCAAAAATTGGAAAATTCGATATTTTTACATTAGTATTTTTTGAAATTTATTATA
The DNA here is from genome assembly GCA_007115665.2 of Sequoiadendron giganteum. Classification (NCBI taxonomy): domain Eukaryota; kingdom Viridiplantae; phylum Streptophyta; class Pinopsida; order Cupressales; family Cupressaceae; genus Sequoiadendron; species Sequoiadendron giganteum. The sequence continues at coordinate 174,065,618 of CM021108.1, forward strand.
GCTGTTGAATGAGATATTTTGAGATATTTTTGGAATTCCCTTATTATTGAATTTCTTGTCTTAATTTTTGGATCTTGGAGTTTTTGGAAAAGATTGAAATTGTGTGAGGAAAAATATTTCATTTTTGTGGGTTTTCGATTGGAGTAGTGAAATTTGTTGAACTGAAGGGGGAATCATGGAGGACGTTGAGAATCATCTGGATCTTCTCCAAATTCTTGCAATACCAGGTTCTTTCAATTGATAGCTTCTTTTTGAAAATTAGATGGTTTGAGTATGCTTTGGAAATCATTTAAATCTTGGCTGTGGATTGCAATTAGATAACCCATGTTGAAATTCTAAATTTATTGCTAAATCTCTTCATTGGAAAAATATTTCTTCAATAAAATTTTGTGTTCTTGGCTACAAATAATTGTTTTGAAAATTGTTTGTTCAATTTGAGTTGCAAATCTTAAAATAGAGTAGTTTAAATGTATTCATATATGTATATGTATGTATTTACATACATATATATCATATATATTTATTTAATCTTTTGATTTGTGGAAAGGGGCTGCTGTTAAAATAATTTTTGGAATGCCTAGGTCTGGGCGTGGATTTTAAAAAAATTTGTAGGTTTTGAAATTATAAAATAAAATTTAATATTTTATGTTGGGGGGGCTGGGGGCTCAACCCCCACCACACCTCCCATGGAGGCGGGTGGAGGGAGCCGCGCCCAGCGCACCCCTCCCCACTCCCTTCATCCCCGTGGTCAGCGTTGGCGTTGTCGCCACAACCGCTGGTGGTCGGCTGTGCAAGGCACATCCACGCCACCTGCAAGGGTGGACGACTTTGCTTTGCACAGTCACTGTCACTGGTGTTAGCGTTGCTGCGGCTTGGGTTGAACCCGTGGCCAAAGAAAAAACCAGCTGCCTTAGAAATTAGGGCACACGCACACGGCCCGAGGCAGGTGGGATAAGTTTAAAATAAAATAAAATATTTGTATAAATTAATATTTTATTATAATGTATTAATAATATTAAATATTAATATATATATTATATTAATATTTAATACTATATTATATTATATTATAATATTATTTATATTTATATTAAATAATTAAATTCAGGTTTATGTAATTTAGATATTTGCAAATTATACAAGTAGTATTGCATTTTAAAGAGATGATTTATTGAAAGCATGTTTTAAATTTAATTGAGGGGATTAAACATTGATTTAATTTAAATTGCACAATTTAAATGGGATTGTGAAAATGAAAACGATGTTCTTTCAATCAACTATTGGTTTATTTTTGAATTAATATACATCAGATGGAATATTAGATCGATGTTAAATAAGTTAATGATTTTTGTCAAAGAGAGAGAGAGAACATTTATTTATTTAAAATGCTATTTTTTGAATAGTTGGAAATGATTAATTTATTAAGAGAAATTAGGGAATTAAATATTAGTGTTAATTTCTCCCTTATCCAAAAAGATGAATTTTAATTCAGTTTATTTAATGCGATGAATTACGTAATTCAATGAGGAATGGATTTAGAATATCCAAAGGTAGTTTCCTTCAGTTGAATTCAGTGAACATGTACTTCATGCTCTGTTTTGGAAATGAGATTAAATGCCTATTATTTAATAAGTCCTCCTGATGTAAATTTCAGTTCTGTGGTTGTCGTTTGTGATGTCAACCTGTTGTGCATTTTCATGGACAGTGCATGAGGTTATGTTTATGTTTGTACCTGGTTTCCGCGAACGGGGGTGTTGGTACCTCCTTGGTCTAGGAGCGGACTATGGGACCCGTGTCTCCTTGTAAGGAGTGATTTTGTATTGTGTGCCTCCTTGTCAGGAGCGGTCAGGAGTGATTTGGTTATTGTTGTTACTCCAGTGTTTGGAGTGGTTTTATGTTTGTTGCCTCCTAAGAAAGGAGTGGATTTTGTTATGAGTGTCTCCTTGTCAGGAGCGGTCAAGAGTAGTTTTGTTATTGATGTTTCCTCCAGTATTTGGAGATGGGTTCATCTTTGTCACCTCCTGAGAAAGGAGTAGACGTGTTATCTTGTTCATTGCACCTTGGTACCATTGTGTTTGGTTGGTGTATGTGTGTGTTTTCAAGTAGAAGAGTGGCTTCCGTAGGGGCCAGAGCCCAAAAGAGGTATGATTGGGTAACCTTTGGAAGTGGTTTAATCAAGTGATAATTAAATGAAACACTTAGATGCTTAGGACTAACTTTTCATTAATCAAGTTAAGTGTGCCTCACTCATAGGCGCAAGGGCTTGTTTAGACTTGGGATGAGTGAGAAGGCCATGGGATGGCAAGGTCATCTATCTTATCTATATGAAAGGTATTTGGCTCTGTATTAGTAAGTGGTGAGGGCCGAGGATCGGTTTGTGGCCACCATCATGACGATTCGCTGGGTAACTCATGACGAGCTATGCGATGACACTCTGTCTAGGACAACAGTTAGCTTTTGATTGTGCTTTAGTAGTATGAGGTCCGATGATCGGTTTGTGGCCACCATCATGATGATCTACTTGGTAACTCATGATGTGATGTTTGATGGCACTTTGTGTGACCATGGTTGGTACTTGTTTATTGTGGGTATGGTTTCAGTAACATACCTGATGTGACCATATTTGGTGTTTGATTATTATGTGTATGGTTCTCATAACATACTTGTTCTACTTTATTTTTGGAAGCAATGTGACCTTGTAGAGTTGTACTTATGTTGTACTTGCATGGTATCTGACTTGTACTTATGATGTACGTGTGTGGTACTCGGGTTGTACTTGTGTTGTACCTTGGATGTTCTTGTGTGGTTCATGTGATTGGTTGTTTCAGTTTATGTTAGCCTGTGTCTAGAGGTAGATGGTCTTGACTAGGATTCCTGGTTACTATCTCCTAGCATAGGGGGTGGGCCTTTGGGTTCCACTTGGTTGGGTGGCGTGCACCTAAATCCGTTGGGTTCTATCTTCATGTTCATGTGGATGAGACTGCTAGTTGGAGAGCTCATGGCTTCAGTATCAGCCATGCTTTATTTCTTTTCAGTTGTTATTGTATTATTTTACCCCTAAGTTGTTATCAAGTTGGAAATTGTAATTATTATTATGTAATTGATCTTGCCTCATTTAGGGAATGAGTGTTGTAATCTTATTGTTTAATTGTGATTAATGAAATGGAAAGATATCTCTTTTCTTTGTTGTAAATCATTTCATTGGAATGTATGTGCTTAATTTATTTAGTAATTAAATGACATGGGTTAAATCATGTTTTTTGTCGAGGTTCTATATAACTTCCGTCTCGTAACCTTAGAGGTTGTTGGCATTAGTTAGCGAACTTGTTTATTAATTATACTTTTAAAAAAAAAATTATTATGTTTAAGTAGTTAAATGCAACTTCCTCTAGGGTTGTGTGGCAGGGCGTTACAATTCTTGATGTCTTCCAAGATCGATCTTGATTGATGAAAGAATCATAATAATGCTACTCATTGTGCACTTTGAATTTCCTTGAGTGATTTTAGGGTATGTAATTCTTCTAATTTTATAAAAATCAAATGTTGATGGTCAACAAATGAAATAATAAATTTAAATACCAAAATACCAATACCAAAATATCCAAAATGGAGCCAAAATGGGCTAACCAAGCGCATGGGATGTGCTAGACCAAACCCATACTTTTTGGGGACTAAAGTGTGAGGAGAAAATATTAAATGCTTACTTTCATTTTTCTCATTTTATTTTTTGAAGATATTTATAAAAATGGGTAATTAAATACATAATAAGGTCGTAGCACATATGGGGAGCTAAACCTACTATGAAATTGTCAAGGATGACAATTTCTAACACTACAACCATTAAAAAGTGAATGAGAACCTTCACCTATTAAAGTTTTTAGTTGATAGTTGTTGTCTTATAAGCTTACTACAAGTTTTTATGTGTTTTACTGAAAAGTTATAGATTGCTGGTCATAAGTTATGATGCAAGTAGATGTATCTATAAATAGTATCTTAAAAAACTAAATGGAATGGTTCCTAACACCATGTTATTGAAGCATGAGAGGGATGGATGTTCAGTTAGAATTATAAAAAATCATGAGCCACAAGATCAAACAACAAATAGAGACACCTTCCATGCAAAAGACCTACAAATAATAATATCTAATATCCACCAACAAGAAAAAGCTACGACAATGAACCTCAAGAATATTCAAGGAAAACAAGAGTCCTCAAAGAATATTCAATGAAAACAAGAATCCTCAAAGGTTGAGATTTTTATCAAAGACATTCAAAAGTCATAACAATACAACGATAATTGGGCTATATAGAGTGCACATGAGCCTCATGGTTTGTGGATTTTTTTTTCTCCCTGTCTGCGATTACGAGATGTGGGTCTAACCATTTCCCTATCTCTTTTGTGGCTAATAGGCTTGGAGGTAAGAATTTTTTTCCTTTTTAGTTTGAAGCCATGTAGTTGAGGGATCCTAGATTTAAGGACTGTATTAGGAATTGGTGGAAAGTGAATATTGATGGCAGTGTGATGTTCAAAGTGGCCAAGAAATTGGATTTTGTGAAAAGAAATCTCAAAAAATGGAATAGAGAGTCATTTGGTCATATTTTTGACTCCAAGAATTCTATTATATAAAAGTTGGACATTGCTTAGGAGGCCATCCAATTGAAGGTTTTATCAGAGGATCTCCAATTGTAGGAGGATGGTCTTCTTGCTCAACTTCATGAAATTATTGTTAAAGAGGAAGATTATTGGAGGCAACATTCTCACACCATCTGGTTAAAGTATGGGGACTGTAATTCTAGGTTCTTTCACCTTTCTGCCCTCAGCCATAAGTCTTCCAATAGGATCTCCTCAGTCATGGATGATGGGATATTTTTGAAAGATGAGGAGGCTATTAGGAGAGTAGCTACTAAGTGTTTTGATCATATGATCAAGGATGATCTTGTGTGGGACAAAAATAGTGTGGAGGCTTCTTTGGAAGTTATTCCCCATCTAGTCTTGAAGAACCTAAATAGGGAGCTTACTGCTATCCCCTCTGCAGTGGAAATCAAGGATACGGTATTATGTTTTGAAGGGAATAAGGCCTCTGGGCCTAATGGTTTTCCTTTCCCATTCTTTTAGTCATGCTGGGAGATTGTTGTAGAATATGTGATTAATGCCACCAAGGAATTATTTGATTCTAGAAAATTAATCAGAGAATTAAATTTGACCTTTATTGTTTTGATCCCCAAGTCTGTTGATGCTAATAGCTTTGGTGAGTACCAACCGATCAGTCTTTGTAACTCCATCTACATAGTTTATTCGAAGGTGCTTGCTACTAAACTGCAAAAGTGTCTCCCTAGTCTGATATCAAAACATCAAAGTGGACTTGTTAAAGGATGTCAGATCTTAGACTCTATTATAAATGTCCATGAACTTGCTCACTCTCTTGATGCTAACAAGAAGTTGATTTTCTTCCTGAAACTAGATCTTCTCAAAGCTTACAATAGGGTGAGTTGGATTTTCTTGATTGCAGTTTTGGAATGCTTTGGAATCTATTAGAAGTTTCTTCAACTTGGAGAATAGCTCATTTCAACTCCTTCTTTTGTTGTGTTGGTGAATTTTTCCCCTTCTCCCTTTCTTTGGAGTTCACATAGATTGAGGCAGGGAGATCCTATCTCACTATTTCTTTTCATTTTGATGGTAGAGGCTCTTAATAGAAATATATAGAAGGCTCTATCTACTAGATCTTTGGAGGGTCTTTCCCTCTCATCTAGATGTGAGCCTGTTACTCATTAGTAATTTTTTGATGAGACTATTATGATGGGCGAATCCTCTATTTTTGAAGTTAGAAATATGAAGGGGTTGATTGAGGCCTATCATAAGGCTTTTGGATAGCATATTAATCTTCCTAAGAGTCAAATTTTATTCATCAAAACCTCTAAAGCCTTGCAATTAAATATTTCCAAGATTTTTTCTTGTAATAGGGGTGAGCTTCTATCTACTGACTTGGGACTTCCTTTGTGTATTTCCAAGACTTGGAAGTCTTTATGGCTGGGTCTGTTGCACAAGTTTGGTAGAAAGTTGGTGGGCTGGAAAGGGGTGCTTCTCAGTCAGGTGGGGAAGGTGCAACTCATTTCCTCCACTTTTTAGAATATTCCTTTGTATGCAATGAGTCTTTTTAGAATTCCATTCAAATTTGAGGAGAAAATGGAATAGATCATGAGAATATTTTAATGGTTGAGTGTTGAATCCAAAGATATAATTCCTCTCGTGGCTTGGGATTTGGTTTGTAAGCCAAAGAAATTGGGTGGTCTTGGCATAAGGAACTTAAACGTTTTCAATAGGGCTTTATTATCAAACAATGTTTGGAGGATCCTCAATGGGGATGATGGTTGGGCCCCTTTGGCTAGGAATAAATATCTTCATGGCTTTGGGAGAACCTAGAATATGCTAACTACTAATGATCTACCTTTTGGTTCTTGTTTTTGGAGAAATTTTATTCCTTGTAGGGACTTGATTACTGATGATGTTAGGTGGTTGTTGGGTGATGTTTCAAGAATTCTTTTTTGGGAGGATTCTTGGTGTGACCTTCAATCATTGATCAAATTCCTTTGGGCCCATCCTATTGTTCCTATTTTCAAATGCATCTTTGGCATTTAGGTGGCTAACTATTTTCAGAATGGGGAGTGGAAGAATTTCCAGGATTGGGACCCATCACTAAAGGTGTTAAAGGACTACTTGTGCAATGTTCATATTCCCATGTTTCCTAGATTGGACAGGGTTATTTGGGCTCCCTATGCTAATGGTAATTTTTTGGTGGCCTTTGTCTTTTTTAATTCATTGGATACTCTTTTCCATTTTGGGGGAAATTATGGAACAAGATGTTGATCCCCAAGGTTAATCTCTTCTTCTTACTGCTCATGCAAGGTAAAGTTCTAACATAGGATAATCTCCATAAAAGGGGGTTTGCAATTCCAATTAGATGTGTTGTCTAGAAAGCTGATGTTGAGAGTGCTTTACATATCTTCCTTGGGTGTGATTTTTCCTCTCTTCTTCGGAGTAAATTTTTGGGCCTTTCAAATTTGGATTGGGTTTTCTAGAATTCCCTTGGTAATTTTTTTGACCAGTGGAGGTGCCCCTCCAACTCCTCTACTCTTAGGTGGCTCTGGGATCTCATGGCCCCACATATTACATGGGGAATTTTGAAGAAACACAACACTAGAATATTTCATGATTCTAAACTTAAAGTTAGCAACCTATTCATCAAAATTCATCGGGAGATCTTGGAGTTCTTCTTTTATTGGGTCAAAGTCACCTTGTTGTGCTCCATCTACTTTCTTGGTTGGGTATGAATTTATGGTGATTTCTAATTGGAAGATCTCCTATGTTCTATTTGAGATCTCTAAGTCCATCTTAAACACTAGATTGAGTACTAAGTGGAAACCACCACCTGTAGCTGTAGCATGGGTTAAATTTAATTTTGATGGGGCATCCAAGGGTAACCTTGGGCCTATAGGTTGTAGGGGGTCTTGAGGATTGGAGATGGCAGACTCTTAGGCATGGTGACACTCCCACTAGTAAATCGAACAAATCAATGTGTTGAGGAAGAAGTTGTGTTTATAAGAATCAAATATGTTGTGGACAAGGGTTAATCAAAAATATGGGTTGAAGGTGACTCTCTAAACATCATCAACTATTTATGTGACACCCATAAGCCTATCTAGAATGTGGATCATTTAATAAAGGATACTATAATGATGTTATGTTCTTGCAAGGAGACCTGTGCTTCCCATATTTTTTGAGAAGACCTAATTCTTTGGTGGATTTTTTCACCAAAAAAGTTGTCAAGCTTAATGAGTTTCATGCATGAGAGGAAGGCACTCTCCTTCTTGTGAAGGTTGGGATCTTAATGAGAAATGATGGTTTTGTTTGGCTTGTTGGTTCTCAATTGAACGGTAATTGCAAGGGTTTTCTTTGTCTAGTTTTTGAGGAAATAGGAGGTGACAGGAGAAAAATTGAGCTACATTCTTGTGTGGGCTTGAGGAAAAAGACTAAAATTTGGAGTATCCTCTAGCATGGGGATTTTATGCCATTCTTAGAAAGGTTGCATGGGCATGACTTGAATGCTTCAACGAAATTCGTTTCATGTTGGCATAATCACAAGCTTCAATTTAAGGGCTTGGAAGTTGACATTAATGAGGAGTTGATTGCTACTATGACTAGATTGTCAATGGTTGGCTGCAAGTTTTTTAAGGACAAGAAGAGCAATGAGGAGGCTATGGCTGAATTTTTCAAAGATGAAAAATGGAAAAAACTTGTCAAAATGGAAAGATGGGGCTGTGAGTGAAAGTCTCTCAAGAAGTTCTGGGCGAATATTGTAGACAAGATAATGTGGCATTTGACCTTGGAAGACAGGTTCACTACAATCCGTGGCCATCATTTTACTCTTTTAAACCATTTCAAGCATGGGCTATTTATTTCCTTTCTATTTTTATTTTTTTCATCCATGCAGGTCTATGTTTATGCTCACTTCAAGAACAAGAGGGCATCGGTCCTCCATGAGTGTATTATTCTTTTAATCATGGATCATGTTAAAGCCCTTGTCCCCACCACTACTATTAAGGGTAACGAGTAGGTTTCAAGCATAGATTCTAGCTCTTCTCACTCAGATACCATCATTGTTGAGGAAATGGAGTGGGTTGAAGAGGATGAGGATGTGTCCCTAGCCCCTATGGACACATCCTCAAAAAAGAGGAAGAAGGGAATACATAAAAGAAAATGGGTGGCCAAACGCCATATTTTGGATGAGTCAAGTTTTAATAGTGAGGACATAGAGGTGGGTTCTAGTGATTCTACTCCTAGGAATGATGCTTTGGACATTGGATAGGGTGACATGGAGGTGGGTGGTAAAGAGGAGGGGATGCAAGATAATTTTTTGACTATGGTAGAAAAGGATAAGCCGAGAAGGGCTTCCAAATGCATAGCAAAGATGAAAAACCAGGCCTTGAAATAAATGGTTAAGGGGACCACTATGATCAGTGAGGAGGATGCTTCTAAAGAGAAAGTGGTAGATATTGATGACTCCCTAGTTTGCAACTCTCCCAATGTGTATTTGGAAGGGGAGAATAAGGTGTGAGAGGAGATGGATTTTGAGAAAAATTATGCAAAGTTAGAACCTCTAAAAGTAAATCCCCTTTCAAAGGACTTTTCCTATCTCAATGATGACTCTACCTCTATGTTTGAGTTGCTTGATATGGTAAGGGCATGGGCCATTGGTACTTTTAAATTAGCACAATGGACTCTTTAGGAGTTTAATAAGACAAACATTATAATAAGGGGTTTGAAAGAGAATTTGAAGAATTTTCCAAAAGGTTCGACCTCAGATATTTTGATTGACATATTTATGGATCTTGATGGGTCATATCATGATTTCAAATCCTTGTGTGAAGAATGATTGGCTTGCTTAGAAGAAAAGATATTAGACACTCCTGCAGATAGAAAGAAGTTTCTCCATCCTTGTCACATTTTAGTAAAGAACAATGTAGACTTGTTGGAAGTCCTATTTCGTAAAATCAGTGAGGTCAAGGAGGACCAACTGTATTTTTTTGAGTTAATGGAGAAGGACCACTTGACCAGAGGTAAAGGGAAAAAAGGTGAACAAGATGATGGTAAAGGCCCTATTGTTAGAGGGTGTGCTAACCTACAGAAGTCCTTTGAAGCTGAGAAAAAGGAGTTGCTAGACATGATTGAAATGCATACAAGCCAGGAGCTTGAGGTGGTCAATACCTTAAGCAATCTGAAATAGTGTCCTTTGTGTTTTCTTGTCTATTAGTTGTGTGCTTTTCTGTTGTTGGGTCTTGATTTATTTCTTGTTGTTTTGTTGCTATTGGGTGCTATTGCTAGTTTACTAACTTTTCTTTTGAGCAACATTTTGTTTCTTCAATTTTGTTGGGCTTTTGGGCTACTGTTGGTGTTCTACTGTAGTATCTCTTGAGCAACATTTTTTACCTTTGGTTGTACAAGGTTTTGGGTCCCTTGAAAACTTGATTTTCCCATATAATCAAAACAATCCAATGAGAGTTGAGTGCTATATAGGAGAAAACATAAATTAGAAAGGGATTAGATCATCAAAAGTGTCAACATTATATGTAATGAGACATAATTATCTAATAATAGCTCTCTAGTCAACATAGAAAAACACTACTAAGTTTAGCTTAAGTGTATGAGAATAGATTGGACTAATAATTAATTAAAAATTAATTATATATTAGCTAATGCATGAATAATATAATAGGGTGTCTTTGTTCATTGTTTGATCTCGTGGCTCGTGTCTTTCACAATTCTAACATAGTACCAAAGCATGGATTAAATGAACCCCTTCTCATTTTATAAGTTTTTTCTTCAACAAGGCCTACAAGTTATAAATTTGGAATTGTCTTTTCATTTTTTAAACATATTTTAGAGGCAGGGAAATTTTTGGTGCATATGGAACCAAAATAGTCTTCCATTAGGTTCAAAGCTATCAAGAAAGTCAAATTTTCCTTTCCTTTCGACTGATTTAGATTCTTAAGGTCGGATCTACAAGGGTTTGAAGTAGTTGTTTGTTTTTGAAATCCAAAGTGTAGCTGCAATTTTGGATCATTTTGAGCTGAAAACAACCTCAATATTGCATTCAGGAGGCCAATTCAATGTATTTTGACTTTAATTTTTCTATATTTCACCATCAAGTTTTTTCGAGGATTTTTTTGTCTCAGGGGTCATATGGCTCCTATATAGCCCCTTCAAAACAAAAATAAAAAGGTTCTTTTCAAAGAACTTAGTGCTAAAATATGCAACATTGTCGGCAACACCATGCTCAGGCAACAACATCGCCTACTCATGGCCCCTATCACTAAAAATTTTATTTGCAACCCAAAAAAACATTCTACCCAATGCAAAAAAAAATCGATGGACTTTTTGCATTACCAGGTGGTGACTTTATTTTGATGAAATATTCCATTTTTGTGGAATATTCTATTTGCCAACTTTTTGTGGAGGCACTAGATTTCTTTTCCTATTAGGGAATATTCCCTAAAATTTTCCGTTGACATCAACATGACATTGCTAGGGCACCAGGTTTTTTTTGCCAACAAGGAATATTCCAATGACATCAACATGATATCATGCTTATGTCAATGGTACAAATGCTTGTAGGGACCCACTTAAATCCTCTTTGTGCCTTAAATGAGGTATTTTTTTCCTTTTGGGTGTACGATGTCTTCTTTTAGTGAATGAGATATCATTGGAAACTTGGTTACATCAACTTTCTAGTGGTGTGGGTCTTGTCACTATTTTGTGTTGCTAGTGCATTCTACAACCTTTTGAAGTCAAAAGTGTTGTTTTTAAATCCAAGACTCATACCTTTGGACTTGTTTCTCTACATTCTACAATTCCAATGGTATTAAGACTATTTTTAAGAGATCTTCACAAGCATTCATGCAATTATTATAGATTACTCTCTAGGTATATTTTATTAATTTTTTTGTGTTTTTTCACTTTGATAAAAATTTGGTAGTTTTAGCTCCTGAGAACTTTTCCTTTATATGAAATGACTCATTTTTAACTGTTCTATATGTATTTCTAGTATTCTATGTTATTTGGGCATTGTAGACATACTTCTAGGCACATTATCTTTTGTAGATGCATTGAGATAAAGTATCATTCTAATGTATATATTTTAGGGATTTAACACATTTTTTTATGTCTTTTTGCAATTGCACTATGATATAATGTTCCATGGAGCGGTTGAGTTTTTCCTTTGGTTTTCCATGATACCTTTTGTTAAGTGATTGTACCTTCCATGACAATAGTGAATCCTAATGATTCATGTCTCATGCATGTGTTCCTTAGTTTGGACAACTATTTATTTATAATTTGTTTCTCCTACATGCACTTACTGGTTTCACACAGTTTCAATGTACCTGTCTTGTCTCTTCCCTTTTCACATTATGGGGGGTTTCCACTATTGGTGCTAATGCTTCATTGATTTCACGTTTTGGAGTGATCTATGTATCTAGTTCTTATTCGTACACACTAGTTGGATGAAACATAAATCAATAGCTAGTTATAATTACATTTTGGTTAGATGGAGCATTTACCATATGGATACTATTGCATTCCTATTTTTAGAGGTTCTTCATTTCAACACTATAACAATGATCATTCAACAACAATCTATAGCTTCTTCATGCTTCAACAATATTCAACATGTTCCTCTTTTTTGGGACATTGTTTCGATTGGAGGCTTCTTAGTCCTTCACCTTGATTTCGATGCTTATTTACTCCTTGCCTTTCCTTGAAGATTCTTGAGTTTTATTGTTGTAGCTTTTTCTTGTTGAGGAATATTGCATATCTTTGTTTGCAGCTCTCTATTGTGGAAGGTGTCTTTGTTCATGGTTTGATCATTTGGCTCATCTTTTTCATAATTCTATCATTTCCATTCAATACAATCAAAGGCCTTGGTAAACTTTGGGTTTGAGGAAGATGGAAAGATGATGCTACTAGCGAGCTCATTCAATGCCTTTCTATATTGCAATCATCTTATCCAAAATAAAATTGAACTTAATGAATATCATCTATTCAAAAAAAATTGTTCCTTATGGTTGTTGATATAATTATTGATTAAATTGAAATGTTATTTTCAATTTTGATTGGTTGCTATTCTAATTTAAAAATAAGATACGTGAATATTTATATTATAGTAAAAAATACAAATCAAATTTAAAAATTGAACTACATGTTATTAGTATCAATAATTTGATACATTAATTTATTTTTTTCTCTAATATATTCATTAAATTTCATAAACTATTAAACTTAAAGAATGTCATAAAATAATAAAGTTATCCAAGATATTATTAAATGGCCACCTAATCTGAACAACTAAACAATTTATTGATAACAAAGATAGCATAATTCTAACTTTTATTTTTAAGATCTGAGACTCTTATATTCTACAAGAATTGAATCCATAAAACACTTTTTATTTTGAAAATATATAAAAAATTATTACACTTACTAAGTATTGGAGAATCCTCTGGCCCGGTGTCTTTTAGTGAACATGTGTATGGTAGGCTCCAGATTCTTATGATTCCTGCACATCTTGAGTGGCATCTGATGTGATTTTAGAAGATTTATCTGACACTTTCCTTTCGTCATCCATTCCTTTTTTCCACATAGTTATTTTCATCGTTAATTGAAATGGTGGTGTCTATTGTGGCGACACCCTATGGGTAAGATTCAATTCTTTTATTGTTTTAATCATAATAAAGGTTTACAGAATATTGGTAACAGTCAAAGACCAGCAGGACATAAACTAACAGCTGGTTATGTCTCAGCTTCTATCACACAACACAATCTTATTCAGTTCAAAAAGATTTATGTGACTCATAATCCTCATCCTTTTTTTAAAGTTATTTCCTGTCATCTTGCTTTAATCATGCATGCGCTCTAAACCAGGGAATGAGAATTAGAAAGGGGACCCCCTTCCCACGCAAAAGAAAAAGCGTACTTATCTGCTTGTCATTTCATATTATAAAAGGAAGCTTATTTTAGCAAGCAAAGAATGGAGATATAGAGGAGATTCTACTACGTTTGCTTTTCTTATGCTATGATCACTCTTTTCCCAAAGCTAACTAAACATATCAATTGTTTACTTCTTATCCTTTTGAACTACAATGTATTACATTGTTCACAATCATTTTTTAAAAATATCATCTGAAAGAGAATAGAATCCCTTTTATATGAAAATTTCCTTGAGCTTTCAATGTATTGTAGAATTGTGTGCACCTAAAGATGGACAAGTGCCGACAATTCTATTCAGTTTAGAAGATACATAAGACTTGTTCTTTCCCTGTTCTTACATTTTTATCGTTTTCACAAAGTTATTTCCCATTTTCCCATTGAAAAGAAGACTCATACACATCTGCCTGTCATTTCATATCATTTAAGGAAAATTATTTTGTCAAGCAAGGAATCCAAGGTTTTTTGACACAGGACCCGTCGTATGTATTCATAATTTCAGGGTTCGATCACGGTTTTTAGTTTTATCGTTTTGTTTGTGTAGATTTAGTTTTATGATTTGTAGGATTAATTGACAATTTTAATTTTAATTTATTTTTAAATGGTAATGTTATTGTTATAATTATAATTATGACTAATGTTTTATTTGTCACTTTTATAATTGTATTTAAAGATTAGTTGTAGTTCATGATTAAAGACAAATTGATCATCTATAAATTCAGTACATATTAAAATTCGTATTTACATAATAAAATTATATATTATTGAATTATTTTCTTTTATTACTATTTAGAAAATTATGAAGATGACTTCTTAATATATGTCTACCATGTAAGATTATAATCTACTATCAAAATTCTTCAAAAGAAATCATAAAATCATATGTCAAATAAAACAAATCTAGACATCTAAGAGAACTATGAAATAAGTATCAAATTTAGCAAATATCACATTTAAAGTAGAATTTATATGAACAAAATTGGATCCAATCCACATTTATGTAGATTTCTTATATAATTGTGAAAGTGATCCATGGTGCATTTATAGGTTCCAAAGAATTCATCTAATCAATCCTTATTTTCCTACATATCAATTAATCACTTGCAACCATAAGTTGTAGTATATTTGATTCAAATTTATAGATAAGTACCTTTTATTCATGCAGTATACAATTAAGTTCACCGTTGATTTAGAAAATATAACTCTATTTTAGTTTTCAAATCTCGGTTATTTTATCTATGTGTTTCCTCAAAATTTATGTAAGATATAAATTTCTATCTAGTATGGGGGTGATCCCACAATAATGGGTTACACTTTTTTGCCAAACTTGACATTGAAATCAACATTTTTCACCAGATATTCACTTTCTTACCCCTATAGAAGCTAAACCATTAAGAATTTGAAGATGAACCAAACTAGTGATTTGTAAGATTTTGTGTGTAGATTACAATTAATTTTTATTTTAATATTAAAAAAAAAATTGTGAATCCTTTTATGTAATTTTTATTAACTTATTTGTTCTACTAAACATCATTTTCAAAAAGTGATGTTTACTTTCAGCTACAAAACCTTTTTAATAAAAAGGATACAATTCTAATTTTTTAAATATATTTTTTTCACACCAATATCTGGTGGATGGATATTTGTTCATAATTTTTTGTTTCATATATATTTTTTAATTAATTTTCTAAGTCAGAGTAATTATAATTTGGAAATATTATACTTTTAGCTACATAATTATTTTTGTATGCTTTTGAATTAACTTATTCTTTTTTTGTTTGAATAAGGACATCAATAGCTAGTGTAAATGTATTTTTTAGAAAAAAATTCTCTCTTTTCTTATTTTCCCATATGTGTGAAACAAAGACTTCGATGTTCATTAAAAAACCTACTTTCAGAAGAAATAAAAAATAAATATAATAATAAAATTAAATATATTTAAATTTATATTTTTTGGAAAGCTTATAACAAGGAGTACATTTTTACAAAAGATAAATTTTAAATAAATTAATTTGATCACCCAAAAGGTAAATCAAAAGTGGGTTTCTATCAGCATTTTGATAGGTGTAGAGGAGACTCCATTATAGGTATGGTTTAAAACTAGCGAGTTTCTATCCAAGGGGGTTTGATATAAGTGGGTTTGATCAAACCCTCTTCAATTAAAATCCTTTAAATGGAACCTTTTTAAGGCTTAAACCATTATATTTTCTAAAAATATTTTATTTCAGCAAAAATCAGGATGTCCTAGAAAGTGTAACCCATTATTGTTGCAACACCCATGAATCTACTCCCATAGATTGTTTTCATGCCCATGGATTAGTCCTCCGACATGTAGATTTTGATCATATAGCTTGTGTGCTCCTTATGTCTACTTCTCCAAATTCCTTGATACCTACTATGATCTAAAGGTTGGTGGTGTTTAAGAATACCTTTAGGGGATTGTCAAATCACTATACTACAAGTTTTGCTTAGTTACCCCTAGAAAATATATACTTTATAGTTATGCCACTAATAAAAAATCTCAAACTTTAGTCATATAAATTTGCCTATGATGATTATGTAGATTTTGATTCTTTTAAAAATCATATTTAAATTTTCTTATAATAATTTCTCCTTTAATTCTCTAGGATATGAGAGGATATATAGTTCAAAGAGAATGGAAAGTGAATATAAATTAATGCCTTTAAATATAAGGACATAGTAAAAATTTACACAAATACATGTTTGATGAACTCATAGTGGCTAGTGGCATAGGAAAAGATTCTCCCAATTCAAATTTAAAACTTAGAAAATTAGAGGCAAAAATTGTGAATGTGAGATTGACCTCAAACCTAGAAGAATGACATGGGAAAGATGAATGAAAATATATGAATGGATATCTAGATATGTATGATGCAATATATGTAAGATGTAAGTGAATTTTCGTACAAATAGATAAAGCATGAAAAAAATGTGGGAGTATGTGTAAATGGGATAGGTGCTAGCTAGGTAATAAGCCCATATTTACATACTACTATACCATTTTTCTCTTAATTGCATTAAATCATTCTCTTAAAATGAAAAAACTAAATGGGAATTATCATGTCTTCAAATCTCTCTATTATATTCCCCCCACTTTGATGTGCATATGAATTATGTGATGACCATGTATCTCAACCGTACGTAAAATAAATATTCCAAATATTCATATATAAAATGATACATTGGGTTGATATAAACTAATTTAGGCCATAGAATATGATTTTTAACTCTATCCTTTGGCATATGGACTTCATTGAAACCTATAAAACATTTAAAAAATGTGCAATGACTAGTGTCTATCTCAAGAGTAAAGTGTAGGTAGTGTAATGTCACTTTTCTCCTAAATCTTTTTAAGTGGTTGAATTGGGTTTAATATTCTGAATATTAGAGTTAAGATATTTTGGAATACAAAATAAATATAAATAATCATTGTAAACTATAATATATGATTATATAAGGAGAATTCTATTTATGTGATGAAGGGTACTCCCCTTACAATCTGAAACTCATAATAACAACAAAGAATTGCACAAAAAATATGCAAGAAGGAAGCAAATATTTTCTATTATCACTAAAATGAAAATGAAACTACAACATTGTGATTGCCATCACATGGGAACTCTGATTATATAAATCTAAAAATATATAAATCAGAGCCACAATCCACTTTTCTCTACCCTCCCCTTGTAACTCACATTCACATCCTTTATTTTTAAGGTGTAACCACCGTAGAATCTTTTGAAAGTATAACTTCCTCAAGAAAATATTTTGAAATTTAATTAATTTTGGTAGTATAACTTCACGGGATCATAAATTTTGATCTAACCGTTGGATATTCAGTTATAATACATTTTTGGAAAGCTCTTGAGTAAGAAAAGACCTAGAAATTAGTATTTATATGTAGCCTACTTTTTTTTTCGCTAATTTTCATGCCCATCTAGAGCCACTAAGTGCCTCAAAATTGACTTTGAAGAGTTTAATAGGATTTTTGGAAATTGGATTTTTCATCTTTGAAATAGCAAATGATGTTGGGGTGATTCCTTTGCCACTGGCTTGAATTTACCATTATGGAGGTTTGTGTAAGATTTTGTGCCCAAATTTAGTAAAAATATTAACCCTTTCAAATTTAGCCCTTATTGAAAAGAAACAAGATTTTTTTTGGTGATGCAAGATTTATCTTACATTATGTATGCTTCTACATCAGGCACCGAGGGTAAATTGAAAAGTAACTCTAACACTTCAAAGGAGATAGAGGGAAACCAAGATGGTTAACCTCAGCCTCAGAGAACCATTATGAATCTTCAACAGGCCTTCCTCTCCATTTCACCAAGTACTCTACATATTACCTATTTCTTGTGCTTCTATGGTCCACATGGTTGTCTAAAATTTATTCTATCTCCTCCTTTTTTGAAGTAGGTGCTAGAATATTCAACTATTCTTTTGTTATTTATTTATCAATTCCTCCATGATATTTTTTTAAATCTAAAATGTTAAACATGGCTAAAATATGAATTTCATTAGGTAACTCTACCTCATATGCATTTCTTGATTCATGCTTCTTTAGGATCTTTCACGGTCCAAACTTCTTCATCTATAACTTGTTTTATGTAGAAACTAGGAACCTCTCCTTTGGAAAATGAACCATGACTTCACCTCCTACCTATAACTCCTTATACCAACTTTTCTGATCAACTTTATCCTTATATTGAGAATTCATCTTATTGATATATTTCTTCACCTCTTCATTCAAGTTCTTCAGGTGCTCAGAAAAATATTCAACCTCAACACTACTCTTCTCCTCCTTATCCATATTTCTTAGTTCAAAAGTATTTCTTGGACTACTCCCATACACAATCTGAAATAGTGATTTACTAGTGCTCTTGTTGAAAAAAAAATTGTAAGAAAATTCTACCTATGGTAAAATTAAATCCCATCCCTTCGGTTTTTTTCCTACTTAATATCTTAGCAAGTTATCTAATCTCCTATGCACCACCTCTATTTGTCCATATAGCAGTGGATGGTGTGGAAAACTAAACTTCAAATTAGTCTTCATCTTCTTCCATAATGTCCTTCAGAAATAACCAAAAAACTTGATATCTAGATCTAAAACTATGTTCTTCAGTAGACCATGTAGTCTCACCACCTCTCTACAAAATAATTTTGCAACATGAATAAAACCACTAGACTTATGACATGGAATGAAGTGTGCCATATTCAAAAATCTATCCACCACCACAAATATGGAATCATGCCCCTCTTCATGTACTTGGAAAACCAAGAACAAAATCTATACTAATATCCTTTAATGGTCTTTCAAGTACAAGTAATGGCTGATACAATCCAATGTTCTAACTTGTTCCTTTCACCATTTGACATAATCTACAACTCTACAGAAAATTCTTCACATCCTATTACAATTGCAGCTAATAGTAGCACTAACCAACAATAGCAATGGTCTTATCATGACCAAAGTGTCTAGCTAATCCTCCATTGTGTTTCTCCTTGATTACGTTCTCTCTCATGGAAATCCTTGGAATGCACAACTAATTCCCTTGAAATAACATACCATCTTCGATTGTAAAATCTAACGATATCATTATATTCAAAGTGATAGACTCCTTGTGAGCTCTCCATGTCTCTACAATATTAGGATCCTCGAGATACAAGCTCTTGAGTTCATTGAACCCAACAACTTTAATCTACATTTTTGTTAACGAATTTTTCCTCCTACTAAAGGAATCTTGAAATTTTTTAGATCTTCCACTCCTATGCTTCAAAAAAAATGTATAACTTTTTAGAAATTCAACCAATTTCAAAATTATTTTATTCAAATTCCCTTGACAATTCAAATATTTTAAAGCTTGATGATCAGTAAATAAAACAAACTCTTTTGGTAATAAATAGTGTCTCTATTTCTTCAAATCCTAAACTATTCCATAAAAATCCTGGTCATAAACAAAATACTTCTTCTTTGCATCATTCAAATTTTCACTAAAATAGGCAATGGGTTTACCTTCTTGACTCAAAACAGCTCCAATGGTATAGCCGCTAGCATCACAATCTACTTGAAATACCTCATTGAAATATAGAATCACCAAAATAGATTGTTCTGTAACATTCTTTTTCAACATATAAAATTTTTTTGCTACTCTTGTATTTTTCTTAAACACTTTTCTATCCCTTCTGATTGTTTCAATTAGAGGTGCACAAATACTACTGAAATTTTTGATAAACTTTCTATAAAACCTTGTCAAACCATGAAAATATCTCACCTTTGTAGCACTCCTTGGTGTAGGCCATTCAATAATATATTTCACCTTCTCTAGATCCATCTTAAGACCCTCTGTTGAGATAAAAAATCCTAGGTACACCGACTCTCTCTTCACAAAATTGCACTTCTTCAAATTGATCAACAAATCCTCCTCTCTGAGCTTCTCAAAATTTTTTTTGATATGCATCAAATTCTCATCCAATATCTTGCTAAAAATTAAAATTTCATCCAAATAAATAATGACAAACTAACCTAAAAATTCTTTCAACACCTTGTTCACAAGCTACAAAATTTACTCGGTGCATTGGTTAGCCCAAAAGGCATGACTAACAACTCATAGAAGCCCTACTTGGTTTTGAAGGATTTCTTCCATTCATCTCCTTCTCTAATTTGGATCTAGTGATAACCTCTCTGTAGATCTATCTTTGTGAAGTATACAACTCCACTCAAACAATCCATGATGTCATCTATCCTTGGCTAGGGAAATATATACTCGACGATGATGTTATTGATGGATTTAGAATCTCTACACATCTGCCATTCCCCATCCTTCTTTGTTGCTAGTATTGTAGGTACAACATATGGACTCAAACTCTCTTTGGTCAATCTCTTTCGCAAAAAATCTTGCAGTTGTATATTCAAACCTTTTCTCTCTATTGGAGTCATATGATGAGCTGCCTTATTCAACAAATTGGCTCCAAGAATTAGGTCCATGTGGTGGCTAATCTTCCTTAATAGAGGAAAAAATTTAGGTACATTATCATAAACAATCTCCTAAAACTCATTCAAAAAATTTGAAACCTCTATAGATACCTCATTAGTATCTTCTTTATCAACTCTTGGGATCAAAGCAAAAAACATAGGTCTTGTCTAATACCTTCTAGGAACATTCTTCTATCAACCAAAAAAATAATTGCATTACTACATGCCTTTTCTTCTACCTCCTTCAAGAGTATCAGATTATGACAAATTTCATCCTTTGTCAAGGAATAGGTTTTATCGTGTCCATCATGCACCACTTTCTGATCAAATTTCCACAATCTACCTAAAAACATGTTACAAAAATCGATAGATATATAATATCACATAAAACTTCATCCTGATAGTTACCAATCTTAAACTTTACCAAAAATTGCTCATTTACCAATGTAGTACGGTCCTTATACAACCATGTAATCCAGTATGGTTTTGGATGCCTTCTCCTTTCCAACTGCAATTTAGTAACTATTTCCTCTAAGACAAAATTATCGGTGCTACCTCCATCAATGATAGCATTACAAACTTTACCTTCACAGTTGCATCAAGTGTAGAATAGGTTA
This sequence comes from Sequoiadendron giganteum, assembly GCA_007115665.2. Classification (NCBI taxonomy): domain Eukaryota; kingdom Viridiplantae; phylum Streptophyta; class Pinopsida; order Cupressales; family Cupressaceae; genus Sequoiadendron; species Sequoiadendron giganteum. Next base: position 174,086,766 of record CM021108.1, read on the forward strand.
TTTCTTTGATTTGGTTCCTTCTCCTCATTCAACAAGGCTATTCTGACAATAAGTGCCTCTCCTCTTTCACTATATTTAGAATGTGAAGAATGAGCATCTTCATCTACATCAACAAATTTAGCATTACCTTTAGGTCTTCTATTTTTCCTCCCCTGATGCTGAGGAAACTAGTAGGCTCGATGTCCTTCTCTGCATTGAAAACAAGTTTCATAACCTCCTCTTCCCAGTCATTATCCAAATCTTCCTCTTCCTCTCTGGTCTCCATTATTTTGATCTCAAGGATGCTAGGTATTATCTCCCTTCTAGTTCTGACTACTACTAGATCCTTTAGTCTTCTTTTTATCTTCACTTTGTCCTCCATATGACTATCCAGTAGTCTTTCCACCACAACCTCCACCCTTTTTCTTGCACTTGAACCTTCTATTCAACTTCTCATCCACCTTTATGGAAAACTAATATGCATCCTCAATCATGGTCATCCTCAACAAACTCAACTCCTCTTTGATGTTTTTTTTCAACCCATTAATATAATGGGAAACCTTCTCCTTGTTAGCCTCATAGTGGCCTGCTTTGATCAAGACCTTATAGAATTCTTCTATGTATTCTTTGACATATCTCCTCACTTGTTTCAATCCTTGCATCTTCTTTAGAAAACTCTAATTCATAATATACATGAATGAACTATCTCTTTAGTTTCTCCTCCATCCAATCCCACCTAGTTATCTTCTCTTTACCTATTTTGTTTCTCTCCAAATGGACTTGTTTCCACCATATGCTAGAATGGCCTTTTAGCTTAGCCTTTGCAAATTTGACCCTCTTCATATCTTCTATTTCCTCATATTGAAAATACTCTTCCATATCATTGACCTAATCAGTCAACTCCTCTGGATTTAGATTTCCAAAATAATTAGAAACATTTAACTTCAACATCTTTCCAATCTTGGTAATGGCCTTAATCATTCTGACTTCTCCAAGATCCATTACATCCTATGCTTCTTCTACAAATGGCTCTTCATTTTCAGCCTCATCTTTACTTTCATCTCTTCTTCTAACATTAGCTCCTTTATGCAACTCCTCTTGTAATGCTTGAACTTGTCTCTAGTGGGCTCTAAAACCCTCTTCTATTACCCCAACCTTTCTCCCACCACAATTTATTCTTGGAGGCATCTTTTCTCATGGACCCACAACCATAGGTCTTGGTGCAAACTGCCTCATGTTCGGTGATCTGTCTATACACTCAAGATCGCTTTCTCTAATACCACTTGATGAAGGGTACTCCCGTTAAAATCTAAAACTCATAATAACAACAAAGGATTGCACAAACAATTTGTAAGAAGGAAGAAAATATTTTCTATTATCACTAAAATTAAAATGAAATTACAACATTACAATTGCCATCACATGGGCATTCTGATTACATAATATGTAAATCTAAATATCAGAGCCACAATCCACTTTTCTCTACCCTCCCCCTATAAGCCCCATTCAAATTCGTTATTTGGAAGGTGTAACCACCCTAGAATGTTTTGGAAAGTGTAACTTCCTTAAGAAGATATTTTGAAATTTTATTAGTTTTGGTAGTACAACTTCATAAGGTCATAAATTTTGATCTAACCATTGGATTTTCAATTACAATAGCATTTTGGAAAGCTCTTGAGTACCTAGGTGAAGCCCCCAATATTAGTATCAATGTGCAAACTACTTTCATTTTTCACTAATTTTAAGGCCCATTTGAAGCCTCTAAGTACCTCAAAATTGACTTTCAAGATTCTAACAAGATTTTCAGAAAAGATAGAATTTTAATATCTCTCAAATGGAAAATTATATTGAGGTGATTTCTTTGCAGTTGGTTTCAATTTACCATTCTAGAGGTTTGTGTAAGATTTTGTGCCAAACTATGCATAAATACAAACTTACTAAAAATAGTAAGCTTGCCAAATTTAGCCCTTATTGAAAAGAAACAACATTTTTTTGGTGATTCAAGGTTTCTCTTACACCCTGGATTCTCTAGCATCATTATGTAAATGAATAACATGTTAAATTGAATAATATAACCAAATAATTTAACCAAATTAATGTAAAAGTCAAATTAGAAATATCTTTTACAATCAATGTTTTTTAATACTTATCAAAATCAAATCACTTTGAAAGACCACTCCTACCCTATGAATTTCAGTGGTCTTGACCCTCATAACTATGAAACACTATGGAGAACCTATGGAGGAGAGGAAAAAATCTACCTAAAAGTGAAAAGAAATTTAATATTTATGCATGTAAGAATATATATAATGTAAAGAAATAATAGAACCAATTAACTATATAATAAGAATGGAGAATAAATAAAATGATAAGGTGTGGAAAATCATGTGGACTAAAGAATTTCTTAATGTATAATTTTTCCCCTAATAGTAGTAACAAAATAATGGTGACAAATTATTAATGAAAATAAAAATTATGTATGTATATAAAAATATAGGCTAGGCATATGTTATTAATTTAACATCTAAGAGTCTTGGGACATAAATTAAATTTGGAGTGTGGTAATAGGTAATAAGTGGTAATACAATTCTTAGATGACCTTGAATTGAAAAGACATCAGTTCTCTAATATAAAAGAGGCAAGAAAAATGGTTTCAAAATAAACTCATGGATGGGAAAGATGCTTAAACAATGAGAGAAAGTATGATTCCTTGCAATGTAAGGATATGGTAATGAAAGATAAATATGGAATGGGGAAGGAATTATGTCAATTATATACAGTTATATCAATGAAAGCTTAAATTTGAAGGTAAAATCATTTTGTTCTCCTATACAAATATGACTACCACCAAGATCTAGAAAATGTAACCCTCCTGAAACCCTTGTAGATTAGTCAAAGTAAGATAAAATTTGATGAAATGAAAGGAAATCCTAAATTTATTTGACACTATAGATTCAACCATGAGATTATTGAAACCCCCACTTGGACCCAAAAAAAAATTCACACCAAGTTTGGTCCCTCTAATCTAGGTAGAAGTTTACAACACTAAAGATTTGATACTTTATAGGATTCTATAATGAACTCCTAAAGACCAAAGGATCACCTGCAAAAAAATAATAACTCCCACAAGAGAGGAATGGAAGAAATATCATGTTATGATTATCGATTTAGGATTTTCAAATTGAATATATCAATATACATATGATTCCTTGCTTATAAAGCCAAGTTGTAAGAGATAATTAGACAAGATCTTGACATGTGTCTTAATCTTTTATAATGAGACAAATACCTAAAAAATATTAAATGAATTATGAAACAAGCATTAAATTAAAAAAGATAAGATAGGATCTAGTGGAAACTAACACTAACTAGAAATATTCCCTCCTAGGACATAAGTTGACTCAACATGTAAATAAGACCTACTAATTATTGGATAGGTAAAACACCTATTTATACAAATAAGTGAGGGTTAAGAGGGAGATATGGATGAGGGATGGGATGGAATGGAATTCCATTCTCAATAGTAGGAGAAAGAGAACCAATGAATATTTTAGGATATTTAATAGGATATTTAGTGATAGTCATCACTTGGGTACAAAAGGTTTTTGAATTTGGGTAGGTGATTGGTGGAAGCTTGGAGAAGAATGTGTTTTGATGATGGATTCAAGGAGCTCTACAAGAATCTCTATTTCATTGTAGGGATCACACTCATGTGGGGGTAAGTGCACCAATCTGTGACACAATTTTGGCTCTTAAGATGCCACTTTTTTTCTGAAATCAAGAAAATCTGATTTGCATGAGAAAATGAAGATAATTACGCTCAAAATTTCAAGATGTGGCAAAAACAAAAGTTGAAGTGCTCCGAGTCTAGTTTCTAAGCTACTATTTTTTTTGAAATTAGTGAAGATTAAGGGTCTTAAAAAGGGGGGGGGCCAAAACAGGTCCTGTTTTTATCAAAAAAAATAGCATAGTGCCTGAGGGCTCCCCCCTTTTTGGTTAACTTTTTTTTAGAATTTCAAAAATACCAATACTAAGAAATTAGCTAACACACTGTAGTTTATCCTCCTTCTTTTGGATAATTTTTTTAATGAATATATAATATTTTATGAATTTTCAAAGTGGACACATCCTGAAAAGCTGAAATTTGAGCGTGCTCCCCCCAAATTTTTTTGCAAACTAATCAAAAATTGATTTTTTTTTTTCATCACGTGTAGAATGGAGTTTAGTTTCAAAAAACGTGATTTGTTTCACGTTCCAATGAACGTGTAAAAATCTATCCTAAACCTAGCACATGTTGGTTTTTTACCAAAAAAGAAAGCATTTACAATAGAAGCCATGGATCAAAACCTTAACTAAATCAAAATGAAAAAATAATTATATATTTAGATAGCTGAGATAGAGGTTAATGCTATCATGGTTTTTTTTATAAACTTGCATTGGAAGATGTGCAAATGAGATGGGGAGCATGATAAAAAATATGAGAAAATTTAGCAAATTCTATTAATTAACACGTCTAAAGCAGGCCTTTTGGCGAACGCAAAATGTGATGAGTCCTTTGACGAGCACCAAATGTGATGAGTCATTTGGCGAGCACCAAATGGCCTACTTTGCACAAAACTAGATTTTTGCTTTCTCTGTCAGGGAAATTATATACATGAAATAAACATTTAAGTATAAGTTGACATATACATATGAACATTTAATTTCTTATACTTTAAGTTATATTTCATGTATATATAGGCATGATGTTTGAGAGTGGTTTCAGATCTTGAAGATTTATAATGAAAATTCTAGTTTTTGGAAGATCTTCAAAATTTCAAACTTAGTCAAATTTTACTAATCAGGAGGTCAAATTTTAGTACTCAGGAGGTTGAATTTCATCTATCTCACTCATTTTCATCTCTTATTCTCTAGACCTCTCTCTCTCTCACTATCTCCATCCCTTTATCTAACAATATCTTCCTTGAGCTCAAGAACTATGTCTCTACATATCCATCTTTCTCTCCTTCCCTCTCCAATATCTATCTCCCTCCCTCCTTCCCTCCCTACATTTGTATATCTCTCATCCCTCTCCTTTAATCTCTATATATCTCTCTCTACTCTCTACACCTACCTATCCCTCCCTTCCTCCCTCTCCTCTCTTTCTCTCTCTCTTTTCTTCCCTCGCTCGCTCCTCCCCTCTCTACTCTCTATCTTGTCATTCTCTCTCTCCTTCCCTCTCTAGTTCTCTCTATCTCACTTCTCTCTCCTTCCCTCCCTCCCTCTCTAATTTTCTCTATCTCCCTCTCTCTCCTTCCCTTTCTATTTCTCTTTATCTCACCTCTCTTTCTCCCCCTCTCTCTCTCCCTCTCTCTTCCTTTCACCCACCTTTTCTCTCTACTTCTCTCTATCTTACCTATCCCTCTATACATCTCTCTCTCTCTCCCCCCTCCTTCCATCTCAATCTCTCCACCTTCCTCCTTATCTCTCTAATTTTAAGCTCCATCACACATCTCTATCACCTATCTCACTTCTCGCTTTCCCCTTCCCTCTCTACTCTCTTTCTCTCTATCTCACCCCTCCTCTCTCTTATCTCTCTCACCTCTGTCTCTCCATCCCTACCTCTTCCTCCCTCTCTCCTTTGTAGGATTTGAGAAATGCAAATCCACAGAACCCGATCAATACCTGCATGCAAAAAACTTGTCATAGAGAAAGAGAGAGATCAAGACAAGGGTTTGGCTCTCACAATGTGCAAGATATATTCCAGAAAAATGAATAGAGCAGCAAAGAAAATACAAGAGATCAATCCTTATAAAAGGAGATCAAAACCTAAAAGGAAAAACTAACCCTAAAGGTGAGTGCATTTAATAATTAATATTAATTATTAAATGACTAATATGTGTGCAAGGCGAAATCTTAAGACGAGAGTAAAGTTAATTAATTACTTTACTCTAACACCCCCCCTTAAGATAAGCAAGAGTGTAGCTACAGACTAGTGCAAGAAAGCAAAAGAACTACAGTGCATGAAAGTAAAATTGGGTCCCAGCAACTAGGCCTGATCAAGTACCCAAGTACAAGGAAATCTCTATGAAACGGAGAAAAGGAGAAAACCCAGTGGGAAAAAACTCCTCTCCAAAAAGAGATGCAAAAAGAAAGTACAAATGAAATGTCTCAAGAGACTCTCTCAAGAATATATGCAGATATACAATCAGATACCCCCCCATGAGAGAGAGTGGAGACTCCAAAGCCCCCCCAAAATGAGAGAACCCCTGTGCCAATGATCAAACTGATGTGTCGCCTCGGAGGAAGAAACAGATCCAATGGTCGAAGATGAGGAAATCCCTGGATGTGAGGTGAAAATGGAAGTCCTAGATGATGCGCACTGAAGAATGAAACATCAACATGAGTGTATAAAAAACAAAATGGTGAATCAAACAACTCAAGATGATCCTGAAATGGAATCTCCAATGAAGAAGGGATAACAGGTGTGCTGAATCTGTCATCTGTGAGAGAAGCAATATCCTTTGATATGGCCTCAACAAGTGCACTTGATGGCTCGATGAGTGGAGCAACAATGTCAGTCACAACTGAAGAGGTATCCTGCTGAACAAATGTGATCTCAACAGGAGGAAGAGGTGTAGAAGTCTCAACACTAGTCTCATGAACAGATGGAAGAACACATAAGTTCAAGTGACCGAACTTCTCCTCAGATACTGCATGCTCTCTTGTAGAAAGAGAGGGAGATGGTGGACCAAAGTGTGTAAATGCATACAATCGGGAAGAATGATCAACTGTCCCTGTTGCAACAATGTTGCCAGTCTGAATGTCTCTGATGTGCACTGAATCAGGTGTGAACTCAACTGTCTTCCCTATCCCACTGTGAGCAATCTGATAGATGGAGAGAAGGTTAGTGGACAAAGATGGAACACATAGTACATCATTGAATGTACCGTCATCAATATCGATAGAACCTTTCCCACATACACTCATATAAGTGTTATTACCCATCAATATGTGTGGTGAGGATGTAGCCTTGAAAGATGAGAAGATGCCATATGGTGTGAAGCACCTGAATCCAGTAGCCATCTAGATGAATGTGAACTGGTGGTTGCACATAATGCATGACCCTTATGTGGGGCTTGTCCATCTATCTGGAATGATGATGAAGAAGAAGACCCGCCTAAAGTAGATGAAGAAGAGTGATGAATATGGTTCTTCTCAAGAAGAGTTGTCAAATCTGAAACCTGTTTTGTATATCCATCTATCTTCTTCTCATAACACTTGGACTCATCATGTCCTAGCTTAGTGCAATAAGCACACTTAGGTCTATCTTTCTTCGATGATTCCCCCTTAGGAGAAGGTGAATCAAAAGTCTTATGTGAACTAGAATCCTTCCAATGCTCTATGGTCTGTGGTTTTTGTTTCTGCTTCTACTTCTGCTTCCCCTGATATGACTGTGCTACCAATGCTTGGTGCGGTGATCCTGTGAGAGCATCCAACTGCGATATCTTAGCCTGCTCTCGTGTCAAATGATCACAAAACACCTCAAAAGAAGGCATGGTAAAACGTGCACCCAAGGCATCCATAGTGGAATGGAAGGTAGATGAGAATATTTGAAAGTTCCCATGAAGTTTTGACAAAATCAGGTAAATACACTCTGTATCAGTCTTAACCTTACCACAACCCTGTAGAAGAGATCTCTGTTGTTTGAATTTCGTCAAAAAGTCCTCAATGGAGGGAAAAGAATCAGGTACAAGTGAAGTCAATTCTGCCTCAATTTGCAATGCTCTAAACTCGTTGATAGTGCCAAAAAGTCCCTCAAACTTGGTCCAATAGGCCCTAGGTGTGAGACACCCTTCAAGATGAAATAGGAGACTGTCTAAAATGTGCAAAGCAATCAATCCCATAGCCTGATCCATATTGTTCCTATGCTGCATAACCTCAAAGGCGCGAGTCAATGGAAGCTGAACCGCATCCAAACAGGACCATAACCCTCGAGACTGAAGAAGTGTCATCATGCGACCCTTCCAAGTGTGATAATTATGCGGTGTGAGAAGCTCAATAGATCTGTCAGCCATGCTGTGAACTATGCCTCAATTGCTCTGAATGTGTTTTTATTATTATTAAGTGGTCTTTCAGAACTAGATAGAAGATGCAGAAGGGGTTTTTGTTTTGTTTTGGTGTTTATAGATTCTAGTTTTCTGATGTAGATGACAGAAAGCAAGAAAAAACACCCCCCCACAATGCAAAAATCCAATCCCCAGTACAAACTGAAAGCCAGAAAACAATAAAAAATAGTAATTGGTCTGAGACAAATATCTGAGTACCTGAAGAATTTTCTTGTGAAATAAACTACAGATC